>PVHT020000237.1:6306242-6363243 GCA_004024745.2 Catagonus wagneri | reverse complement strand
CCGGTCTACTTCTTAGGATAACATTCCCCCCTTCAACTGGTGGCTTCTCGTTTGACTCTTTTCACCTCCAGAGAGCACAGAGGGGGTCCCCTCGTGTTTTGATCAGCATAAAAAATCTACACTCTCGGGCTGACACCCCACTCGTGCAAACACACACACACACACACACACACACACACACACACGCATACTCGCACAAGCTACTCAGGTACTAAGGCTCGTACTGGGTCCCAGAAGCAGCAGAAGCACCAACATCTTCAGGCGCTGGCCTGGCACCACACCTCTCTGAAGAGAGATGCGACCTTGCCCCCCGGTCTTCTGTCCTCCGCCCACAGAGGGCGGTCCAAGACAGTGGCGAACAGGATCAGAAGTACCGACTTTTCATGCTACCCATGCCGCTTACTACTCTGCCCCCTGGCGGTCGTGGTCCATGATGTCCAAGGCTGTCCCTGACGTCTTCCACGACGCCAAAGAGGACCTTGTGGTGGTCTTTCTATCACAGGACCACACAGACGTTACTGGAATGGCTCTTGAAGATGTTCTAGCCCAGCCCCCGATTGCATAGAACATGAGCTGAGACCTAGAACATTCTAATGACAAGTTTCTTAGCCTTCCATGAGGAAAGGGGTGTACGTGAGTGTGGGAAACGGCTTTATGCTTAATTCTTTATTTTGTAACCTGTTCCAGGTGTAACCAAGACAACTCATGACTGTTCATCATTAGGACTATGACTGCACATCAGAAATCCTAGGCCAGGTGTTCCCTTTGTGGCTCAGTGGTTAACGAATCCAACTAAGAACCATGAGGTTGTGGGTTTGATCCCTGGCCTTGCTCAGTGGGTTAAGGATCTGGCGTTGCTGTGGCTGTGGTGTAGGCCAGCAGCTGTAGCTCCTGTTAGACCCCTAGCCTGGGAACCTCCACATGCCGCTGGTACGGCCATAAAATGACAAAAGGCAAAAAAAAAAAAAAAGGGAATGTGCAGGTAATCAGAGCCTTCAGGTGTCTCCAGCCTCAATGGCTTATCTGACCATGACTCATGAGAGGCCCCATGGGAGCTGCCCAGCCCAGCCCACTCAGCCATGAGAACCGTGAGAGCTAATTCACGTTTAGAGATAATTCGTGTTTTAGTCACTACATTGAGGTGGTCCTTGTTAATGGTTGTTTTTCTAAGCTGACTGAGATCTGAAATACACAAACCTTGTCTGTAACTTAGTGAATTCTCACAAATCAGTACCACCTAGATCAAAATACAGGACATTTTCAGAACTCCTCCCCGTCTTGGGCCTCTTTCCAAGTAAATTAAAAATGCTCTCAAATGTAGACACTATTTTAACTTTGTAAAGAATGTACTCTGTCTTCTTTTCTGTTTAACATTATGCTTATGAGGCTCATCCAGGATTTTACACACAGTATTTGCTTTTTGGCTACATCTATTATTACATGTAACTCCGTTTATTTATCCGTTCCACTGTTAATGGGCATTTGAATGTTTTCCACTTTGATGTCATTATGAATAAAGCTGCTGTGATAGAAAAGGATATGTGAGAAAAACATAGTATTTCCTCCCAATTCTGGAATATTTAAGTTTGTACACAATTAGCAGATGGGCTTTCTGACTTGTCTAAGTTACTGATTGCTTTCAGTATATTTAAATCAGAAACTATGTTTACTGAGCCCAAGAAATATTAGGTACTTGATTATGCTGTTCTCTATATTGTGCTTCCTAAGTAATAGATGGAATGGCTTCTCAAAACCTAAGAAACCATTTAATGATACTTTAACCTTTTTTTTTTTTTTTTTTTTTTTTTTTGCTTTTTAGGGCCACACTTGGCAGCATATGGAGGTTCCCAGGCTGGCAGTCGAATTGGAGCTGCAACTGCCAGCCACAGCCATGGCCATGGCCACGGCCACGTGGGATCTCAGCTGTGTCTGCCACCTGCACCACAGATCACAGCAATGCTGGATCCTTAACTCACTGACCGAGGCCAGGGATCGAGCTTGCATCCTCAGGGATAATAGTTGGGTGAGTTACCACTGAGCCACAACAGGAACTCCTTTTTTTTTTTTTAATACTTTAATTATTTAAACTTTCATATCAGACAACTCTCTTACAACTTGGTCAAGGGAATGGGGGCTATCACAAAATTTCACAGCTAAAGAATTCTTTCAGTACCAGGACCACTCTGAAAAAACGGCTCAGTTGTTTTAGAGCGGACATTTTTTTTATTATTTTTATTTTTTTCCATTGCTTAATGATTTTATTACAATTATAAAATGTACAAAAATCATCACAACTCAATTTGAAAGCATTTCTGTCCCAAACCCTCAGTGCATCCCCCCACCCCCCCAGATTGTCTTATTTGGAAACCAAAGGTTTTCCAAAGTCTGTGAATCATTGTCTGTTCTGCAAATAAGTTCATTGTGTCTTTTGAGTTTAGAATGGACATTTTCAAACCAAGTAAAGTCTATCAGCTTCGTTCCATAAACTATTCCACTGATAGCAGGAAATCTGTATCCTTTCTAGTTACGCCCAAGATAAAGAAAAACAAAACAGCCTCTCCCTTACTGTCCTCCCTTTAATTTCCTTTCTCTCATTGGACAGAAAGCCTCATCACTTCCCACAATCTCTGGAACATGCCTTGGACTTGGGAGCAGGGCACTCTAGGGGCTGTGTCTCTCACTGGTCCATGGCTGCATCGGCTGGCTCAGGAAATGGCTGATCCGGAGGTGGCTGTGACCAGCATCTGGGGGAAGTCAAGGATCTTTGCTCAATCTCATCCCCAATGGTTTTCATATTATTTCAGAGAATGCTGGGGCTGGGGAGCCTCATCATGCCACATTTTGTGAGGGTTTTTTTTTTCTTTCTTTTTTTTTTTTTGGTTTATCTAGGGCTGCACCCGCGGCATGTGGAAGTTCCCAGGCTAGGGGTCTAACAGGAGCTGTAGCCGCCAGCCTACACCATAGCCACAGCCACGCGGGATCCGAGCCGCGTCTGCAACCCACACCACAGCTCACGGCAACGCCGGATCCTTAACCCACTGAGCAAGGCCAGGGATCGAACCTGCATCCTTGTGGATACTGATCAGGTTCATTCATCACAGAGCCAGGACAGGAACTCCTGAAGGCACTTTCTTAAGAACAAGACATTCAGGAAAGTGGGGCGATCTCTCACTCGGGCCTGCCCTTCAACATGTTTCTAAAATCTCCAACTTAGGTTTGACAAAAAAAAAAAAAAACCTAAGAAAAAAAGTTCCTATATATCTACTGAAGAAAAGAGAATGGGTGTGGAGTTCCCTTCGTGGCTCAGTGGTTAACGAATCCGACTAAGAACTGTGAGGTTGCGGGTTTGATCCCTGGCCTTGCTCAGTGGGTTAAGGATCCGGCGTTGCCGTGAGCTGTGGTGTAGGTTGCAGACGCGGCTCGGATCCCGCGTGGCTGTGGCTGTGGCGAAGGCCGGCAGCTACAGCTCCTGTTAGACCCCTAGCCTGGGAACCTCCATAGGCCACGAGTGCGGCTCTAGAATAGGCAAAAAGACAAAAAATAAAAAAAAAGAAAAGAGGATGGGTGATTAAGGCGGTTTTGGAAAATGACCTCAAAGCAAAGTTCGGGTAGAAATTAACTGTCTTTCCACTCTTGGCCCAACTGTTGATGGGTTTTGTGGGTTGAGGGCCAACTTCATTCTACAGCAGAGATCACGAGAGCCATAAACCCACTTCCTCTCGCGGTTGGAGGCAGGGAGCGGGGTCTGCCGGAGGCTGTTGGATCTGGGAAACAGAGAAGTTTTTGAGCAGAGGGGAGGCAAGGCTTCAGCTCTGTGTCTCTGCTGCTGGCACAGAGATACGTGGCTGAATCTTCCAGGCCTGCCGAGCGGATGCCAAGGGAACAGAGAGAGTTGCTATACCAGCTGGCTTGGAAGTTATCCGAGGTGTCTCTCTCATTGTTAAGTTCTCCATTGTAGTAGTAAAACAGCAGTTTGGGTGCTTGGCTCAGCTTCTGTTGATACCAATACATGGTATCATGATTCAGATTCTGAGAACAGTTCAGGGTCACCGGTGTTCCCCGTCTGGTAACCAGGTATCTTGGGTTCTGAGTGACCATGGCACCCATGTGACCTGCAGGGAGAGGAGAAGGATGACTTAGAGACAGGGTTAAGAGGGAGAGGGGGGAGTTCCGGTCATGGCTCAGTGGTTAACGAATCTGACTAAGAACCATGAGGTTGCGGGTTCGATCCCTGGCCTCGCTCAGTGGGTTAAGGATCCGGCGTCGCCGTGAGCTGTGGTGAAGGTTGCAGACGCGGCTTGGATCCCGCGTGGCTGTGGCTGTAGCGAAGGCTGGCGGCTACAGCTCCTGTTAGACCCCTAGCCTGGGAACCTCCATATGCCGCGGGTGCAGCCCTAGATAAAGCAAAAATAAAATAAAAAAATAAAAATAAAAGAAGGAGAGGGATGTTGCTGCTGTTACAAAAGGTATGGAACTGGGGACAAGAGAGAGTCAGAGGTGCCCTTTTTTGATCAGGACTCACCTGCTGCCAGGAGACAAAGGGCCCCGCAGTGGAGAAGCCTGAGACCAAAGGCAGGGACAGAGCAGGAACGAGGCATTTGTCTGTTCCAGACTCTGACCTCTGGGTGGGAATCTGGAGAGTCCCCCGTCCCTCACAGGTGGATGTGCCTGTGACGCTGCTGTCGATTTCTCCGGGACAACACCCTCACTGTGGGTGTGCACGACTTCCTGCTTGGCTGGGCGCCCGGGCGTGGCTGCGTCAGGGATAAAACTGATGGGATATTCCCTTACCTGACCCTGTTCCTACATCTGTCCCATTTCGCCCAGCCTCTTCAGCTCACTCTTCCTTGCTTTTGATCCCGTAAGGCAGTTCAGAGTTTCCTCAACACACTAATAGCTTTTGCGGAAGTCTCACTCATAAGCCTGCCCAAATCATGGATGGATGACTGATGCCTGCAAACCTCCCTCACCTTAATACAGACATCTAGCTCCGGAATCCTCTTATTTATGGCCAGGCTTCAGAGAGTATCAGGGCAATTTTCTACAACTTTTGACCATCATGGGCATCAGAATGTCTCCTGGTGGCCAAAAGGAAAGAAACAGAGGGCCTAGAAGCAGCCTTTCGACACTAGAAAGATGTGGCCACAATCAGAGTCATGGTTCGTTTTATTTATTTTTTTTTTTTTTGTCTTTTTGCCTTATCTAGGGCCGTACCCGCGGCATACGGAGGTTCCCAGGCTAGGGGTCTAACAGGAGCTGTAGCTGCCGGCCTTCGCCACAGACACAGCCACGCGGGATCCGAGCCGCGTCTGCAACCTACACCACAGCTCACGGCAACGCCGGATCCTTAACCCGCTGAGCAAGGCCAGGGATCGAACCCGCAACCTCATGGTTCCTAGTCAGAGTCGTTAACTGCTACGCCACGACGGGAACTCCAAAAACCTCCTTTAAAAAAAGGGTATCTGGGTTTATCTATGTTTGATTTTCTTTTCTTTCAGTTCTTTGAGTGTGTACCATGGAGTTGATGAAGAGGTATGTTTGTGTAAGCTGAAATTCTCAGTATTAAAAATGAGTCTCTGGGGGAGTTCCCATCATGACTCAGCAGTAATGAACCCAATTAGGATCCGTGAGGATGTGGGTTCAATCCCTGGCCTCGCTCAGTGGGTTAAGGATCTGGCATTGCCGCGAGCTGTGGTGTACATCAAGACACGGCCCAGATCTGGCATTGCTGTGGCTGTGGCATAGGCTAGCAGCTGTAGCTCCAATTCAATCCCTGGCCTGAAGCCCCTAAAAAGCCAAAAAAAAAAAAAAAATCTGTGGGGATATAAAATGATACAGCCACTTTGGAAGATAATTTGTCGGGATACATTTACCATATGAGCTACACATTTCACTCTTGAGCACAAATTTATCCCAGAGAAATGAGAATTCTAGGTCTGTGTAGAATCTTATACGCAAATGTTTACATATCATCAAAAATAAGAAACAATTAAAATGTCCTATAATTGGTGAGTGACTAAACCAAACTGTGGTACATCCATGTCATGGACGGCTCTTCAGAAATAAAAAAGAAATGAACTATTGATAAATGCAACAATTGGATGAATTTCAAGGGCAACAGGCTGAGTAAAAAAAAAAAAAAGCCAATCTCAAAAGGTCATCTAAGATGTGATTCTTAGATGTGACTCAAAAACAGTCTGTAAAGGATAGCACTATAGATAATGGAGAATACATGAGTTGTTCCTAGGGATTAAGGATGGTGTGTGTACACATGATTAAAAAGGGATGGCGTGGAGTTCCCATCGTGGCTCAGCAGTTACTGAATCTGACTAGCATCCACGAGGATGCACGTTTGATCCCTGGCCTCGCTCAGTGGGTTAAGGACCTGGCGTTGCCGTGAGCTGTGGTGTAGGTCACATGTGCAGCTTGGATCCCTAGTTGCTGTGGCTGTGGCGTAGACCAGTGGCTGCAGCTCCGATTCAACCCCTAGCCTGGGAACCTCCATATGCTGTAGGTGTGGCCCTAAAAAGCAAAAACAAACAAAAAAAAGGGGATGGCGTGAGTGAGGTTTATGTGGGGGTCATAATAATTCTGTATCTTGACTGTGGTGACAGTTATAGGAATTTACATCTGTGACAAAAATGACATAGAACTGCTTGCCCACTTTAAGCCAATGTCAGTTTCCTGGTCTTGCTATTTTAGCATCACTGGGTAAGACGTGGCCATGGGTGGAAACTGCACGAAGGATGCAGGGGACCTCTTCACTCTAAGAGTAGAAGCAACTTCCTGTGAATCTACAACTATTTTAAAATGAATTCCCAAAACCAATCGTATGGTTAGCATAAATGAAACCACTCGCGGGGAGAGAAGATTCGGGAGCGTGGGAAAAAAATATATACAGTACTATATTACACAGATGTTTAACAGGGACCTACTCAAGAGTTTGTAATAACCCATATGGGAAAAGGAGAATGGCTATATTATATACGTATAACCGATTCACTTTGCTGTACATCTGAGACTGACTCAGCAGTGTAAACGGCTATACTCCAATACAAATTTTAAAATAAAAGTAAATAAAATGAAAAAGTTAGGGGGGAAAATGAATCTCTGAAAACTGTGAAAAAAAAAACAATGTTTGGTCATAATTAAGGAGACTCTTAAGGAGAAGTCAGAATGAGAAGGGTTAGAAGACGCAGGGAAAGGATGGGAGGTTCTGAAGATTTAACCAGGGGTCCGTTTAACCATTCTGATCATTGTGATGACGGTGAAGGGGTCGGGGTGGCTAATCACTAACTGAAGACGACACAGGATAGTAATCATCGCTGGGCAACGGCTACAAGTGATCACTTATTTAATCACTTGAAAGCCCAGTGGGTGCCCCTCGCCTTTAGCCATGGACTGCGAGTCACCCTCTATGAGAAATTTGTGAGAAATGCCAGGAACCAGCCCCTTGATGCCTTCCTCCCCCAGATTTCCTAATGTGATCAGGTTGTTATTCTCTTCTCGCCTTCCCTGAGGACAGCAGAACCCCAAACCCAGTCTCTGTGCTGAGAGGGGAGAGCCTGGACCCACCGCTGAGGACGAGGACGGCCGGGGCTGGAGCGAGCAGGGGAAGCAGGGACTTCCTGCACAGACAGGGGATGGCTCTGCGGCGCTGTGCCGGTGCTGCTGGCACAGAGGTAGGTGGCGGAGTCCCCGGGTTCTGCGGACTGGATCTTCAGCATGGAGAGTGATGCGCTAGGCATCTCAGCTGAGAACCGGCCCTTGGGCATCCCTGACTCATCCACGGGATCTCTGTTGTTGAAGTAAATGAGAAACTCCAGTCCCTGCCCTGAGGTCTGTTTGTACCAATAAAGGGCAGCATGGCCTGCAATCGGCTGACATCTCAGAGTCACTTCCTGTCTCACTTCTGTCACCTTGTGCCTGGGGGACTGGGAGACTCCAACATCTGCGGGTTCTGTGAATGGGACAGAATGTGGGGACAGAATAAGCAACAATTGGAATCCTAACTGGGAATGTCCGAAACTGCAGATTCTTTATTTCTGGGGACTCACCTACTCCCAGGAGACAAAGAGCCACGCAACAGAGGAGCCTGGTGGCCATGGCGAGGTGGCGCCAGAGGAGGCTGCACCCAGAGGAGGCCCGTGTGAGCATGAACAGAGGGGCGGAGGTGCCAGTTCCTCTTGTCTCCAAGGGGGCGGAGTGTGGCCTGGCAGGGACAATGCTCTCTGTCACTGCCGTGCAGCCCTCCTTGCAAAAGCGAGTGTCCATCCTCCGAAGCAGACAGGATGGGCAGAAATCTTGACTATCCGGGGACGGACTGGCTCATTCAGACCCCAAACACCTTCACCGGTGGTCGCCTCTCATAGCCCGGGTTCTTCCGCCCCCTTCCTTCTCCGATGTGTCACATATCAGCGGCCTGCTGGATGTTCCCGCTTGGATCAGCACTGCGAATCTGGAAAGGACTCAACTACTTCTTACATCCCAGTACCTTTCACGTTCCTCTCACGGGCATACCCCATCAGCCAGACACAGAGAATCAAAATAACTCCTTGCTGCCTTAGGGCTTTGCCCCAGGTTCCCCCTCATCTTGGCCACCGTGCTCATCTCCAAAGAACCTAAAGGGAAGAGCCGGGATTGAGAAGAGTTTGTTCCCTGTGAAGACTAGAGACCAGTGATTCCCCAAATCCCCGTCACGGTGTCTCCGCTATTTCTGCATTTCTCCCACCGAGGGGGCTCCCATCTTGCTTTCTTTTTCCTTTTTTTTTTGTCTTTTGCCTTATCTAGGACCGCACCCACGGCATTTGGAGGTTCCCAGGCTAGGGGTCTAACAGGAGCTCTAGCCGCCGGCCTTCGCCACAGCCACAGCAACGCGGGATCCGAGCCGCGTCTGCAACCTACACCACAGCTCACGGCAACGCCGGATCCTTAACCCACTGAGCAAGGCCAGGGATCGAACCCGCAACCTCATGGTTCTTAGTCGGATTTGTTAACCACTGAGCCACGAAGGGAACTCCTAAACACATATCTCTTTGGGTTAATGAGACTTGGGTTGAAGGACGAAGGGGGGTGGGAACTGTGTGTGCTCTTTTACTTCACTGTGTATTTCTCTCTCTCAGACACACACACACAATCCTACTTTAGTGTGGACTGCACTGTGTTCACGTTTCGTCTATCACTGGACCCTTTACGTGGCAACCAACCCCAGGCGCGGTTTGATCTTAACCCATTTGCACAAGAATAGAAATCTTTGGGTCCTGTTCTTTTTTTTTTTTTTCTCCAACACTTGATCAGTGTCTGCCGATCAAGTTCATGATTCAGAGACCAAGCCTGAGCTTTTCTCTAACCTCCAGTGTCAGACAGCTGTTCCAGCTCCTCCGCAGAGACATGTGGAAACACAGTGTCTCCTGGTGGTCAGTGGCGGCAGGGTCATGAGAAAGGAGTTCTTTGTCAATACCCAAAGGGAACCGTGTTGTTACAGTATTACAGGGAAACGGGAAGCTGTACACAGCGGTGTTTCAGGACTTCAGAAAGAACTCCTCTTTCTAAGATGAGAGAGAAAGAGAGGACGACAGAAATACTGAAGTCAGATGCACGTCAGCATTGGTGCCAGTAAATACGGGGCCGAGATGTACAGCTGACTAGTAGCTCCCAGGATTTCGGGCTACCTTTTCCCTAGCAGCCAGGCTTTTCCACTGAATAGAGCCCCGGCACGCACTAAGTTTATCACAATTTTGAGCCAGGAGAATAGAAAACATCTTCTCTCAGACAAACAAATACAAAGATAGAAGCAAGACAGCTTGATCCGAGCCTGTGAGTTCCTTCTTTCCCAAATCTCTAATCGGTAACTCATTTCTATTGCAGAAAAGAGTGAAGTTCAAGGGAGATGGATCGGGGCTTTGCTCCCGGGAACTCACCCCAAAAGGAGAGAAGCAAACAGATGTTCTCCCCTAAGATTCTCAAGATATGTGTGCCCTCTTAATACCCGAAACTCATGCATCATGTCTCTGATGGGTAATAAGAGCTGAGCCACCTGTTAGGGCAATACTGCTACCACCTTCTCCTTTTTTTTGCCTTTTTGTTATTTTAGGGCCACACCCGCGGCATGTGGAGGTTCCCAGGCTAGGGGTCTAATCAGAGCTGTAGCCACTGGCCTACACCACAGCCGCAGCCACAGCAACGCAGGATCCCAGCCGCGTCTGCGACCTACACCACAGCTCACGGCAACGCCAGATCCTAAACCCACTGAGCGAGGCCAGGGATCGAACCCGCAATCTCATGGTTCCTAGTCGGATTTGTTAACCACTGAGCCATGACGGGAACTCCACACCTTGGCTTTTAGAAAGCTGTTCTAGAAGATTGCAGAAATCCCTTGTGCTGCCATGTCTTAATTAAACTCGGAGGAATGCCCACCACAAAAAAAGCTGCAATTCACAGTCAGTTCAGAGCCCAGTTCAGAGCCAAAGCCATTTCCGCAACAGAGGAAAAAGGGTTGGTCTCTAGTTCCTTCATTCTCAGCCATCATTCGAGACACCTGCAACCTCCTAAACCACGACGGGAACTCCTGCTACCACCTTCTTAAGGGGCCTCCCACCCACCCAGTTTCGAGCACTGCTCTTTGGAAGATATTCCTAGAACCACAGCAAGGCAATGACGCTGGACCTCAAGGACGTGAAACGGTCCACAGCCCTAGAGTCACTAAATAAGTCCAAGGCCATGAGGCTGAAAACCTGAGAATTAGCCTTCTATTCTCCTTTTCCCTCTCTAATCTCTCCTGCCATGTTTCCCATTAGGACAAACCAAGTTCGAAGACTCACTTGAATGACATCATAATGAACTACCAACCATAAAATGTCAATCCTCAGAGACTACTTCTATTACAAAATTCTAAAAAAAAAAAAAAAATCTGTCATTAATTTCTTTATCGACTCCTTTTTTTTTTTCAAAATCTGGAATGCTGCAGGTCTTGAACAGTATTTTTTCCATGATAGCACTTTATTTCTACCAGAAAAGTAGAAATGCAACCATTTTATTTCCCTCTGTGATTACCTAATCCTTTAAGAAAGATTAAGTTGAATTTCCCCCCCAAAATTTTTTTCCCCCCAAATTTTAAGTGCCTTTAAAATTCATCCTGGGAGTTCCCTTCGTGGTTCAGTGGTTAACGAATCCGACTAAGAACCATGAGGTTGCAGGTTCGATCCCTGGCCTCGCTCAGTGGGTTAAGGATCCGGCGTTGCCGTGAGCTGTGGTGTAGGTCGCAGACGCGGCTCGGATCCCGCGTGGCTGTGGCTGTGGCGAAGGCCGGCGGCTACAGCTCCTATTAGACCCCTAGCCTGGGAACCTCCATATGCCACGGGTGTGGCCCCAGATAAAAGCCAAAAAGACAAACAACAACAACAACAACAACAAAAAAGATACAGGGGGAGACTGATGCACAGTCACGTAGAAGCAACTTAAAATCAGGCCAAGGGAAGCCCGGGCAAAGAGCTTCTCTCTGCCAGACCTGATCTGCTTCCACGAGGCACATGAGCACCTGGAGGGAATGGCAAAGTCAAGGCTAAACGGTGCGTCTTCCTGCTGAGAGCAAAAGCTGTTGAGAGAATCCACTGTTCTGGTCTACCCTGGTCCCTGCCTGATAAATGGGTTTGCCAGTGGTATCGCTGTGGCTGTCAGTAGCCCGGGGCCAGGGTCCCTCTGATGAGGCCCAGGAAAGCCACTGCCCCTCCCCCGCCCTACCCTCTAAGTATAGCAGAGCCGTGGCTGGGCTGCTTTGGTTCAGGGCTGCCTCAAACTGCATCTCTGACCCTCAAACTGCATCTCTGCTTTTCCCAACCCAGACGTGCAAACGGCACCACCCCACACCTTGTGCTGCCATGTCTTAATTAAACTCGGAGGAATGCCCACCGCAAACAAACCTGCAATTCAGAGTCAGTTCAGAGCCCAGTTCAGAGCCAAAGCCATTTCCGCAACAGAGGAAAAAGGGTTGGTCTCTAGTTCCTTCATTCTCAGCCATCATTCGAGACTCCTGCAACCTCCTAAATCTAAACCTAACCCTAAGGTTCCCTTAATGTTGTCTTTCCAGGGAGATCTCAGCACCATCATGTAGGAGCTAGATGACAACGGAGCCACAGTGCCTCCTAGTGGCCAGTGGGCAGAAGTACCACAAATAGGTTGTCTGGCCAGGACTTAAGGGCATTATTTCATGGAGTATTAGGATTTCTTGGGTTTAGAGGGTCAGTAGAAAACACTGTCTTATTATGGCCTAAGATGGAACCACCTGAGAGTTAGACATTGGAAGTCAGACAAGGCAGAGATGATAATGTCAGTTTTAATACTGTTAAACAACAGGGTTCTGATGTGAAACTAAATGGGCTAACACTCAGCAGAATCAGAACTTAACTCATTTTCTCTCCCCTCCAAACTGCAGGCCAACCCTGTACAGCTGAGAAAGTTCTCCACTAACTTTCGTGCAGGTTGAGAAAACACAAAAGCGTCTCTCTCTTCTCTGGGTAGCCAGGAAGAAGGCAAGAAGATGGTGAGAGACTAAAGTAAGACAAAGAGACTGAATACGATCATTTATTTCCCTTCCTATGAAGATGATTGGGCAAGACATCCAACGATTAGAACAGGAGGATTTGTTTAGGGAAGTCTCCAAAAATGGGGAATGTCAAATAAAGTGTCCTAGGAGCCTGAGTTGAAGGGGAGAAGAAAGATAAGACATGTCAGGTATTTCCCGCAACTCCAACGATTGCTCCTTGGGTTTGTGCATAGAAAAACAGCACAGATGTGTCCCAACACTGCAGCAATTAAACCAAATCCAAGTCCAAATTCCAAGTCTCCAATCGAGTCTAAATATCCACTCCCTATTTCATTTCCCATCCTGCCACGTGGCCCAGTGGCCTATCAGAGGTTATGAAATAAAAGTGAAAAAAAAAATCAAAAACTCCAATAATAAAAGGACAAAAAATAAAGATCTCAATCTGATTATAAACACCTTATAAGTTTTCAAAAGAAATACTGAGGCTGAATGTAAAATTGGTGTAACATCTCTATGCCCTTTAAGTTAAACATCAAAGAGATCTCAGAAAAAGAACCTAACATTAGTTAGGTTTCATTTCAAATTCCCAATAAAATTCTCTTCACTTTAATCCCAGTAATTAGTGATACGTTCACTCAAGTCAACACTTCTTTGTTAATCGAAATAGTTGGGAGAAAAAAAAAAATCAAAACTTAGGGTCCCAAAAATGTAGTGAAGAAAACTAGGTTGGACTTTTGGAGAGGTGAGCATCTAAGGAGAGGGACACAGCAGTCTCTTTGCCCTTCGCGACATCTGCCTGCCCTGACTCAGAGCTCACGAAGCTGATTCATAGGCCAGCAGGACAAAAGTCGAAGACAGGATGTAGGAAGGGTGGGATGTTGACAGACACGATGTAAATTTGAGAGAGAAGTCAATCTGTTCTCTAGGTGGTCCAGGACTCCAGGAATCCAGTAACTCCAGATTATTTACATCCCCAAGCACTTGGCAGAAGCAAAATAAAATCTTCTCTGGAGGAATATTTGTCCATCCTAGACAAAAAAATTGTTTCTACCAGTCTAATGTCTGGCACAAAGTCAAAGATAACCAGATTCATGAGAAAACATACAAACGCCCTGAAAATAGAAACATTGTGACTAAGAAGCCACAGAGAAAGAAATATCAGCATAGTCCCACCAAGACCTCGTGTGTGAAAATGATCAGACAGGTTCAAACAATGATGTTTTCTATGAAAGAGAAAAAGATGAGCTTGGAAAATGTTATTAGAGAATTAGTGACATAGGAGGTTGGAAAAGGAACCAAATAAAAACTCTGTAGTTCCCGTCGTGGCTCAGTGGTTAACGAATCCGACTAGGAACGATGAGGTTGAGGGTTCGATCCCTGGCCTCGCTCAGTGGGTTAAGAATCCAGCATTGCCGTGAGCTATGGTGTAGGTTGCAGACGCGGCTCGGATCTGGTGTTGCTGTGGCTGTGATGAAGGCCGGCAGCTGCAGCTCTGATTTAACCCCCAGCCTGGGAACCTCCATATGCCGCAGGTGTCGCCCTAAACAAATAAATAAAAATTCTGGTGAGGAGAATCATCAATGACTGAAGTTTTCGTTTTTATATATATATATTTTAAAGCATCGTTGATTTATAATGTTATGCCAATCTCTGCTGGTCAGCACATCAATGAAGTTTTATCAGACAACAAAGCCGGACAGAGATGCGAGCAGAAGAGTTGAGGAGACAGGCACTGAATGGCGTATATTATGGCATACAGTCTCGGCTGGATAAGGAGAGAAGTGAAGCCAGCTGAGGCTGAGGGGCAGTGACTGTGCCTTCCGGGGAATCTTAGTGAACTCCTTTCCAAATATTTCCAACCAAAGCCTCGGAATGATTTCTAGAATTTTCTGGGCAAGCCCAAGCTACAAACCTCAACACAAGAGGCAATTGATTGTTTTAGAAGTTCTTACTAAGGAATATGTTAATACACTAAGGAATGCTTTTTTTTTTTTTTTTTGGCTTTTTGCCTTTTCTAGAGCCGTACTCGCGGCATATGGAAGTTCCCAGGCTAGGGGTCTAACAGGAGCTGTAGCCACCGGCCTACACTGCAGCCACAGCAACGCAGGATCTGAGCCACGCCTGTGACATACACCACAGCCCATGGCAACGAGGCCAGGGATCAAACCCGCAACCTCATGGTTCCTAGTCGGATTCGTTAACCACTGAGCCACAACGTGAACTCCAGGAATGCTTTAATCCACTAAGGAATGCTTTAATGTAGTAAGGCAGACAGCTGGAAATGCCTGTAACTACCTCTGAGCAAGCTGGCTCAAGCCTATATACAGTGCTGAGCTGTGACGGTTGTGGCAAAGAAATCACTCCAGAGTAAGAATTCATTTTGAGCTAAGATTTGAGACTGGTTGCCAGGATACTTATCTGTGTATTTCTCGGAAGTTGGAAAGGGGCAGAATAAAATAGCTGAAATTATCAGCACCATCAACAGCATCATTATTATCAATCCATTTCCATAAAAACTGGAAACAATATTTCCTAAACACATACTCGCTGTTGAGACTTCGATGCAGAAAACATCCTAAGTAAAAGCTGAGGAGAAGCTAGAGAGAGAAAGTCATCAACTTGAATTATTCAGATGGTGAGAACAACCTCTGTGGGTTAGCCTGTTTGCTACGCTCATAGAATCACCATCTGGGTTTTTCGGGGGGGGGGGTTTGTTCTGCCTTTTTTTTTTTCAGGGCCATGCCCATGGCATATGGAAGTTCCCAGGCTAGGGGTCCAATCAGAGCTGGAGCTGCAGGCCTACACCACAGTAGCTTGGGATCTGAGCCTAGTCTGCAACCAACACCACAGCTCACGGCAACACAGGATCCCCAACCCACAGAGCAGGGCTAGGGATCGAATCCACATTCTCATGGATACTAGTCAGATCCATTTCCTCTGTGCCACAATGGGAACTCCACCATCTGTACTACTAAAGTTTAATGGACATGTTTTGTGATTACATATTTTTATAGGAAAGCAACTATCCCTAACCCCGGAGGGTTGAGTCTGCCACAAGGAAGTTCAGTCTTGGATTCTTGAGTTGTCACCAGGAAGTGCCTCTAATCCCCAAGTCCTAATTATTTGCAAACAGCAATTGCAGCCCTCATACTTCCAGAAATAATGTATGCCCTCCCCTGTATACACTTCAGAGCTCGTCTCTGCAAACCCAGCTCTCCCCCTTGCATGATAAGGAAGGGGCCGCTGTCTCGAGCTACCTGGATGGGGAGAATCATGAAGTTTATGCACAGGAAGGAAGGGTCTTTGTAAGGCTGTGACTAAGTGACTGGCACAGAAATACACAGCCGAGTCCCCCAGCTCTGTGGGCTGGATCCTGAGAGTGGAGTTGGCTCCTTCCCGCCTCTCTGCAAAATATCGTTTCTGGCGCAACTGGGAAACGTTAATGTCAGCCTCTTCCTCAAAGTAAATCAGCAGCTCCAGGCCGTCTCCCAGGGTCTGCCGGTACCAGGAAAGGAGACTGTGGCCAGGAACAGGATCACACCACAAAGCCAAGGCCTGTCCTTCCTCTGTGACCTTGTATCTGGGGGATTAGACAACTCCCCCTTCGGCGAGTTCTGTTGGAGGAAAACACAGAATTTGAATAAATCCAGGAAAGGAGATGATGGAAAGCATCGCTGGAAAGCTCAAAGGCGGGGAGCTTGGTGTTGTCAGAACTCACCTGCCCCCAGGAGCCAGAGGGTCGCCCAGCAGAGGAGTCTGGTGCCCATGGCAGCGTCAGGGCAGCGATCGGAGGGCTCACCAGCTCAGGCTCCTGGTGAGCAGGCGCAGAGGAGGAGGGGCGTCTCTCGTCCCCGCAAGGCGGTTCCCATGGTGACATCACTGTCTCGGCCCACAGGCTTGGGAACCAATCACTAAACTAACTAAACTAAAACACACCTGGAAGTCTGTTGAACCTGTCCATAGACGGCGTGCGCGTTCGTCCAAGCGTCCAGGGCTTGAGTAACTGGATCTCACACCACCACCCTCCAGGTCTCTGCTGGAGATTTCTCCGTGGATGTATCAAAGCCAACTCAACTACGAATGGACAGATTAGAAAGCAAATGGGAAAAATGATGCCCTCAGCGTAGATCTGAGTTGGAAGCTTTTATTTCAACTGTAGGCCAATGACCAGTTTCCTCTTTACTTTACCTCCGTGATGAAAACCTTCACGGCGGGGCCGCCTGTACTTCAAGGTCGTCAGTGTAATATCTTTTACCTGGGAAGGTGGAGAACTCCCTTATTCCTGAAAAATTCCAGGATGGATAGAGTAACAATAAACGCCAGGTTGAACAGACCTTCTGGAATTTTCCAAAAGACACAGCATAACTTGTAACTGAAATTCAGCGGTTAGTAGCTGACTTTTTTTTTTTTTAAATGGGGCAGCATTCGTGATGACACACTTCCTTTCACTGTCTGAGTAGTAAGGGAGAAACGGTGAGGGGATTGGAGAAGGCCCTGAGAGTTGGTATCAAACAAACAAACAAACAAACAAACAAACGGGGAAATGTGCCTCAGAGAGGTGAAAACAGTAGACTTTTGTTCTCAGAGACACGCTTTTGAGTCTCCCAAACTTAGGGCTTACATGCCAGGGTTATTGAGTTGAGACCCAGAGATACAGAGTTTACCAGAACCATCTGTTTTTCTCGAAAATTCTCTGTTACTGAGATATAAAAGCTGCTCGTCTTAGGTGAGCTTAGGCTGGCACCAGTTAATATTCCACGATGGCAATCTTCTTCACGTGAAAGTGTCACTACCTGCCCCATCCTTGTGCCAAGAGGTTACAGGTTCTGAGTGACAGCAGTGTTCGGGGTGTGTGTGAGGATGACCGAATGGCTGGAGATGGAGCCTACTGGGCAACTTACAAAATGCTTGGAGGTGAGGTGTGTCGATTCCAGAGAAGAAATCCCCATTGTGTTCCTGGGCCTCACCTGCTTACTGGGCAGCGTAACTGAACAAATCCAAGACAAAATCCATGGAAGGCAGGAACGGGGCGTCTTACTGCTCCAGGCAGGGAAGGTGGGGGTTCTGGGAGATCCGATTCTTGCCGAAGGTATTTGTGGTGTCACCGCCAGCGCTTCGAGGCTAGCCTGGACAAGGTCTAGAATTTCCACTCACTCTCCTCCCCTACATTTCCCTTGCATCGTCCCACACAGCATCTAGGACACACAACCAGCTTGGGTTAGGTGTGGGGTACAGGTGCATGTCTACAGTTTTTCTGATGGTTTCCCAAGGCCACGGTTTCCCACCTCAGGAGTCCCTAAGAACGTGGCCAGCTCCTGGCTCTTCTCCGTCTACAACTCATTCAGGGTCAGATATGCTCTGTTTTCCTAGTCCAGGTTCACTGCTGGGCAGAACTGACCTGTGATCATAAGAGAAGGAGAATCTCCATTTAATTCCCCACATTCCGAGGGCCACTCAAAACATCTGCAACCAGATGCTGGAGGCTAGGAGGAAGACACACGTTTCCTGCCTCAACTTCTCAGGCAGCACTAAGCCCTGTTTCAAAAACGTCTGTAAAATCCATTAAGAAAAAAAAAAAAAACATTTGCATCTCAGTTAACACTGTTAAATGGCCATACTGCCCAAAGCAATCTACAGATTTACTGCTATGGCTATCAAGTTATCCGTGACATTTTTTCACAGAACTAAAACAAATAA
The DNA here is from genome assembly GCA_004024745.2 of Catagonus wagneri. Classification (NCBI taxonomy): domain Eukaryota; kingdom Metazoa; phylum Chordata; class Mammalia; order Artiodactyla; family Tayassuidae; genus Catagonus; species Catagonus wagneri. The sequence continues at coordinate 6,345,005 of PVHT020000237.1, read as the reverse complement.
TCCTGAAATTTGTATGGAACCAGAAACAACCCAGAATTGCCAAAGCAATCCTGAAGAAAAAGAACAAAGCAGGAACATAACCCTCCCAGATTTCAGACAATACCACAAAGCTATAGCAATCAAAACAGCATGGTAGGAGCTCCTGTTGTGGCGCAGCAGAAACAAATCCGACTAGGAAGCCTGAGGTTGCAGATTTGATCCCTGGCCTCATTCAGTGGGTTGAGGATCCGGCATTGCCATGAGCTGTGGTGTAGGCCCGCTGCTATAGCTCTGATTGGACGCCTAGCCTGGGAATCTCCTTATGCCACGGGAACAGCCCCGGCCCCAAAAGCATGGTATTAGCCTGGGAACCTCTGCAGGTACGGCCCTAAAAAGCAAATAAAATAAAACAAAATATAGAAACAGCTCACACAACTCAATAACAAAAAAACAAACAATCCAATCAAAAAATGGGCAGAAGACCTATATAGATATTTATCCCCAGAAGATACAGATGGCCAACAGGCACATGAAAACATGCTCAACATCACTAATTATCAGAGAAATGCAAATCAAACCTACAATGAGGCACCACCTCACACCAGTCAAGATGGTCATCATTAAAAAGTCTACAAATAACAAATGATAACAGAGGGTGTGCAGCAAACAGAATCCTTCTACACTTTTTGGGGAACGTAAATTGGTGTAGCCACTATGGAAAACAATGTGTACATTCCTCAAAAAGCTAAAAACAGAGTTGCCATATGACCCAGAAATCCCACTCTTGGGCGGGTATCCAGACAAAACTATCATTCAAAAAGCTACATGCACCCCTATGTTCATAGCAGCCCTGTTTACAATAGCCAAGACACGGAAGCCACCAAAATGTCCACTGACAGATGAATGAATAAAGAAGATATCAGGTGTGTGTGTGTGTGTGTTTATGTATATATATATATATATATATACACTATATGTACATATTACATACCATGAAATACAACTCAGTCATTAAAAGCAATGAACTAATGCCATTTACAGCAATATGGATAGACCTAGAGATTATCATACTAAGTGAAATAAGAAAGACAAATTCCGGAGTTCCCACCGTGGCTCAGTGGTTAACGAATCTGACGAGGAACCATGAGGTTGCGGGTTTGATCCCTGGCCTCGCTCAGTGGGTTAAGGATCCGGCGTTGCCGTGAGCTGTGGTGTAGGTTGCAGACGCGGCTCGGATCCCGTGTTGCTGTGGCTGTGGCAAAGGCTGGCGGCTACAGCTCCTGTTAGACTCCTAGCCTGGGAACCTCCATATTCCACGGGTGCGGCCCTAGATAAGGCAAAAAAAAAAAAAAAAAAAAAGGACAAATTCCATACGATATGACATGACATACGTAGACTCTAACATATGACACAAATTAACATTAACAAATCAGGCTCATAGACATAGAGAACAGGGTTGTGGTTGCCAAGGGGAGAGGGAGCAGGGGAACGATGGGTTGGGAATTTGGGATTAGCAGATGCAAAGTATTAAACATAGAATGGATAAACAACAAAGTCCTACTGTATAGTGCTGCGTCCAGCGCTGCGGGGTAAAGGGGAATCCTGGAAGAGGGCTGGCGTGGTATATCAAAACACACAACTCGGGAGTTCCCTTCATGGCTCAGTGGTTAACAAATCCGACTAAGAACCATGAGGTTGCGGGTTCGATCCCTGGCCTTGCTCAGTGGGTTAAGGATCCGGCCTTGCCGTGAGCTGTGGTGAAGGTTGCAGACGCGGCTCGGATCCTGCATTGCTGTGGCTGTGGCGAAGGCCGACGGCTACAGCTCCTGTTAGACCCCTAGCCTGGGAACCTCCATATGCCATGGGTGCGGCTCTACATAAAGGCAAAAAGACAAAAAAAAAAAAACACACACACACACACAACTCTTTTACATTCAGAAAGTGGGGGACCAGGAGGCACTCTGCTCACCCAACAAAGGCCCTGGGCTTTTGCCCACACCTCTTTTATTTAGAAAGGTGCCCTATGTAGATGAGTGGTTGGGAGTAGGCATAGGCAATTACAAGCCTACCTCTTAGTGAATAATAAAAGAAACTATTAGCATTGGTGCATTCCTCTAGCTGCATACAGTGCAGCTGCTTATAGATTAGCATAGTTTAAACATAATCTGGAGTTCCCGTCCTGGCTCAGTGGTTAACAAATCCAACAAGGAACCATGAGGTTGCGGGTTCGATCCCTGGCCTCGCTCAGTGGGTTAAGGATCCGGCGTTGCCATGAGCTGTGGTGTAGGTTGCAGACGCGGCTCGGATCCCACGTGGCTGTGGCTGTGGCGAAGGCTGGCAGCTACAGCTCCTGTTAGACCCCTAGCCTGGGAACCTCCATATGCCGCGGGTGCGGCTCTAGATAAAGCAAAAAGACAAAAAAAAGACAAAAATAAAAAAGATTCTGCAAGCTGAGAACTCAGAAGAGAGCATCAGGAAGCTGAGCTCCGTGACTCTGCTGGAGGCAGGGGCTTGGCTATGGGCGAGACCCCACGAGGGCTGGCGATCCTCGCTCTTTCTAAGTCCCCTTAATGTGTGGGGAGGAAGCAGCTGTGCAGCACTGTGGAGTCACTGCTGGCGCATAAGTACACAGAGGTCCGGGAGGGGACCACAGACTCTAGGATCAGGAGGAAATCCTCTGTTCTTGGTCTCGAGACGTTGTACCCATCAGGGATTTCTCCGTTCTCAAATTTGTTCAGCTCATAGGAATAATAGATCAGCCTCAGCCCCTGTCCCTGGTCGTGCCGGTACCAGTACATGTAGTCATGCTTATAGGTCTGGTGACACTGCAGAGTCACTGTCTCCCCTGTCACCGCGATCTTGTATCTTGGGCTCTGGGTGATCCAGGCCTCCACATGTCCTGTAATAGAGAATGACAGCGCCTGATGTCATCCTTTCAAGAGGGAGGCTCGTGTTGAGGTTTTGGGAATTCCAGGGCCGGGAGCCCACCTGCACTCACCTGTCCACAGGAGGCAAAGAGCCACGTGGGAGAAGAGCCTGGGGACCATTTCAGGTCCAGAGCAGAATCTCATGTCCTCCAGGTCTGTCTGGGGGAAAGCAGAACCTCGGCTCTCTGTAACTCAGTGAAGTCACTGTCCCGGGCATCAGCTGCCACCGCCACCCCCACAGGAACAAGTCAATCAAACCTGAAAAGCTAAAGAGTCCGGAACAGGAAGAATCCGTAAATCTGCATTAAAAAGAAATTTTACGTCTCTATGCTTTTCCCCTGTCCTTCAGTTAGCACATTTTTTTCCCTCTATGCATAATGATACAGTTCCTTCTTTGTACACTGTTAACATTTTTCACAATAGTGCTGCCATCTAAGAAATATTCTCATGGCAGTCCTGGTACTTTTGTGATTTCTCTGCTCAAATTTTTACTAGCTTCCTTTTTTTTCTTTGCCTAAACTCTGGATAATTGGATGTCAACCTACAGTGATCTTTTCATTTAAAAAGACCCACCTGGTGTCCCGAAAGTTTTCAGTCTCAAGGTCAGGGTCACTGGAATTTGAAGAATTGTTTCAGATTGTCTTACTGTTTACCAGCAGTTTGTGTCCATACTCACACCTCTGTGTCCCCATAGGTAAGATTCTCCCTTTATTACAGACAAGGCCACGGAGGACTGCACCACTTATGCCCCCTGTGAAAGAAAGGAGGCTCCTTAGCAAAGCAGATGAGATATTTCTCCAGAGGGACAGGTGCCTGATGCCTCCAGGATCACAGGGAAGTGTCCTGTCTCCCTTCGGAAGGTCTTATACCCACCAGATGAGAGAATATTAATTCAATCATAAATACGCTGTAGTGCAAAACGTACAGCTCGCCAGTATCCACCACAGATCGCTAGTTCACATATGTAGGTCACGTATGTGTGTGCGGCTTTCCTATGTCTGTGATTACAAACCTTGATGTAAGCTTGGTGGGTCATTCTGTAATTCCCATAATCACCCCGCAGTGAGAAGGGACATGAATCCGAAATCAGAGTCAAGGAGGAGGCCCACGTAGCATCGCGAGGAAAGGCCTGTGGCTGGGGCCTGGAAAACTCAGGAAATGCTTTCCCATCCGTGCCCAGGACCCACTAGATCCCAGGGACCAAGAGCCTCGCAACAAAGCAGCCTATTGCCTGTGGTCAGGTCAGTGCCAAAAAGGGGAGTTTTCCAATGTTTAGCTAGGACTCAGCATCCTCGGGGTAGGGTGTGTGGCCTCCCAGAGAGCTGAGGGTTATTCTCATGATAAGGCATGATCTACCCACAATATTAGTCTTCTCAGCAACGCTTTTTTTTTAGGGAGATGAGTGTTTACCAGGATTATTTCCTTTTTATTTTTAAATTAATTATTGAGTCAGATTTGGTGTTGCTGAAAAACATATACTTCATCTAGAAGATTTTTCTGATTTTTTATTTTGTTTTAATTGTTTAATTAATTAATTTTTGCATGGATGTTTTCAAACACTTGGAACAGTATCCACCCGTGATACGTAGTAAAAGATGGATGGGTCATGAAGTCAATGAAGGATAATGTAACTTCTCCCAAGTAATAGAAATAAAAACAAAAGTAAGTCAATGGGACCCAATCAAACTTCAAAGCTTTTGCAGAGCAAAGGAAACCATAAAAAAAAAAAAAAAGACAGCCTGCAGAATGGGAGGAAATAGTTTCAAACGATGCAACCAACAAGGGCCTAACCTCCAAAATACACAAACAACTCAACAGCAAAAAAGGCCAGACAACCCAATGGAAGGCCAAACAACCCAATGACCTCAATGGACATTGCTCCCAAGAAAACATACCGATGTTGAAAAGACGCTCAACATCACTAATTATCAGAGAAATGCAAATTAAAGTACAAGAGGTATCAATTCACACCAGTCAGAAAGGCCATCATTAGTAAGTCTACAAATAACAAATGCCAGAGAGGGTGTGGAGAAAAGGCAACCCTCCTAGACTGTTTGTGGGAATGTAAATTGGTACAACTGCTATGGAAAACAGCATGGGGTACCTCAGAAAACTAAATATAGAACTACCATGTGATCCAGCAATCCCACTCCTGGGCATATATCCAGACAAAACTTTTATTGAAAAAGATACATGCACCCCTTTGTTCATTGCAGCACTATTCACAGGAGCCAGGACATAAATGTCCATAGGCAAATGAATGGATTAAGAAGATGTGGTACATATACACAATGGAATACTACTCAGCCATGAAAAAGAACAAAACAGTGCCATTTGCAGTAACGTGGATAGACCTAGAGATTATTATACTAACTGAAATAAGTCAGGCAAAGAAAGATAAATAACATATAATAGCACTTACATGCAGAATCTAAAATACGACACAAATAAACTTATTGACAAAACAGAAACAGACTCACAGACATAGAAAAAACAGACTGGTGGTTGCCAAGAAGGAGGAGTGGGGGGTGGATTGGGAGTTTGGGATTATCAGATGCAAACTATTCTATATAGAATGGATAAACAATAAGGTCCTACTGTACAGCACAAGGAACTATATTCAATATCCTGTGATCAACCATAATGGAAAAGAATATGAAAAAGAACATATATGTATAACTGAGTCACTTTGCTATACAGCAGAAATTAACACAACATTGTTAATCACAACATCAACTATACTTCAATAAAATTAAAAAAAAATTCAATTCTCTCTTTCGAAGAGCCCACTAAAATTTTATAAGGTTCAGGCCCCATAAAACCTGGATCTACTCAGCCTTCAAAAAGTGTTTATTGAATGACTGAAGAAAAAAAATGATTATCTGAGTCCAGGCGGGCTCTATTTCTGCAAACATAACTCCAGTCTATTGCACTGGAAATAGGTTTAGAGATTTAAGGGAGCGGAGGAGTCTGATGGGAATTCAAAGTAAACGGAAATGATGAAGATCCATTCATATATGTCATTATAAGACTTTGAATGACTTTAATGGCAGTATGAAGAAAAGAAAAATGGCGGTCTCTTCCAAAGAGAAGGGTGTTTGGATGGTGACACCATCCCATCATTGTCCTAGAGCGGGGAGAACGAGACAGGGAAGGGGAAAACCAGGATAAAGACACCCTATTGAGGTTGGGCTGGGGCAAGAGGAGCTGGATTCCATTGGGACCTTCCAAGAAGCACTGGGAATGCCTCCCTGAACTGTCCCTGAATGAAGACCCTAGAGCTTTCTCCCCTGGCTTCTTTCCCGCCAGGAGCCTTAGCACCCCTGCAGCTCTGGCTGCCTTCATACAGGCCAAGAGGGCACCTATGATATTACAGAAGAGCAGAGGGACCCCCCGGCATGCATGTGACAGGGGCTGTCAGCATGGGGTGGATGGCACAGCCTTGCACGTCCACTCACCGTGGTCAAGATTAAATCAGAGGTGGGCTGAGGACGTGACCGAAGGCAGCAGAGGCTCCAGGATGGCACCTCTCCAAAGGAAACCGTTCCTTCTTCTAGCAGATCTTTTGCGTGACTGCTAACGTCCCTGAAATCGCAAGTTTCTGGAAGTACTACAACTTCTGGCATATCAGACTTAACATCAAACAGGGAAGGGCCGTCCTGGGTCCCATTTTCACGTTCTCTTAAGAGGCATCTCTTTGTAGTTAGTGTCACCTGATAAATTAACTGATAGCTGTATTTGCATTTCAGATGACTTTGTGTCTGGAACCTCAATGAGTCAGGCCAAAGTAATCCGTGCCTGCCTTTGATCCCAGCGTTGCACAAATCAATCATATTGTGCGAGAAGGGATTTGTCAGCGAGCAGGGATTTGTCAGCGTTAACCAGGAACTAAGATTTCTTAAGCCTGTACTTTGTATTAGGCAATTTGTTTCATTTTTCTTGCATAGAATCTTTGCGAGACAATGTATTACTGGCCTCAGTTTACGCCTAGGAAAACTCAGCCAAATATTTTCCAAGTCACCGCTTCCGGGCAGGTCAGAAGAGCCCAAGACAGGACAGAACAAGCTCTGTGAGGTCCGAACTTTTTCCTTTTCGGCATGTAACCTCCCAGGTGAAAGATGTTAAGATGATAATTTGTGTCAGAGCTAGTATTTAGGAAAGGGACTTTTGGGTCAGTGTTCTGATTCTGACAGTGTCTTCGTCCACCAAAATGCAGAAGCAGATCCACAGTGGGAGTGGCTTTAAGTCCCAGTTCTGATATTCGTTAGCTGCGCCTGCTTTAGCCAATTATCTAAACTCTCCAAGAATCAGTTTTTTTCCAACCCCGTAATGTGGAGCCACGGCTCCATCTCACGTGGGTCTGAAAACTAATTAAAATAACGTGCTTAAGTATGTGGCACGGGGAAAATGAGCGATAAAGGAACTTTCTGTAACTTTACCTATAAGGAATAGAATGAAGGCAGTCTGTGTTCACCAGAATCAACTTGGGGTCTGTCATCCCTCTGCAAATGGCTACACAATGCCTTTTTTTTTCCTTCCTTACACAGTGTACATAACAGAGGCGATTTGCAGCTGTTTTCTGTACTGACCTGGGCAGAAGCAGCAATTTCAGATTTTCTGATCAAAAGTGGTCAACCCAAGAGAGCAAGCTGCAGCTTTTGGAGACACCGCCTTGGCCAGACCTACCAGTGGTTTAGAAGCATTATGTCCCTGTATTAACTCCCCTACTGCTTGAAATGCCTTGGGGGGGGGGGGCTTTTGTTTCCTGGGCTGAATCCTGATGGACTAGACACTCCCCCCAGCCCTTAACTAGCTCCTGTATGGGGCGGATACGACTGCCCCGCTCTATATGGAATTACGATAGGACAAATATATTCCCAGGCTTGAAGTCACGCTTCCTAGAAGTTGGCAAGCAGTAAGCTGCAGTAACCACACACCACAATGGGGACCTCCCACTGTAACCGAAGAGGCAGCACAGCGCCGGGCCAGGCGCCCATCCCCCACAGCTCCGCTAGTTCCTCGAAGCAGGTGCTCCTTTCTCTACACTTGAACTGGATTAGCCAGGCTGCCCCCACCAAGGCCCCATCACACCCGTCGCTAAATGTAGCTTCCAAGAGAGGCCTTTTACCCCCACTGCCCTTCCTCTCCCCTCCACTCCCCCTCCTTATTCCACCCCCCCACCCACGGAGTCCGCTAACCAAGGCTCACACGGTGGATCCACAGCGCCCTCACGTGGCCAACTGTGCGGTGGCGCTATTTACAGGACCCAAGCCTAGGAGGCACTATCTAAATTAGGATCTAAATTTAAGGATCCGCTGGGGCACTCAGGGCCCAGGTCTCGCCCGATTTGCCTTTTCCCTTCTCAGGCTCACCCTTTGCGTGTGGTAGTGAGGAAGGGGGTGGTGGCGCGGGAAAAATGAAGCAAACGTTTTTGTGAAAGGAAGTAAAAATCCTAAACCTCATCAGCTAGTATTCTAGGAAAGGTGGTACCAGCCGATTAACAGATGCTGTCTTTAGGCAAAACTTTCTCTTTGACCAGAAACAATTCCTAGAGAGGCTGCCATCGGAGTTCTACCAGCCCAAATAATTTTCCAAGCTACTAGGGAGACTAACCCATCAATTTCTTTAAGAGGAAATTGCCTACTTATATAGCTTCTCTCTTTGAACACCTTGTTCAAATCTTTTGCTCTTTTTTTTTTATTGAATCACTTGTCATTTTAATTACCGATTTATAGGAATTCTTTATGCTATGATCACACACTCTCATCTATATATATATCTGTATATAATTTTCTTAGTATTGTTTGATGAACACAGTTTTTAAATTTTTGATAAGGAAAAATTTAATTCTTTTTTTTGTGTGTGTCTTTTTTTTTTCAAAGGGCCTCATTCGTGGCATGTGGAGATTCCAGGCTAGGGGTGGGATTGGAGCTGTAGCTGCTGGCCTTCACTACAGCACTGTGGGATCTGAGGTGCACCACAGCTCACAGCAAAGCTCACAGCAAAGTCAGATGCTTAACCCACCGAGCGAGGCCAGGGATCGAACCCACAACCTCATGGTTCCTAGTCGGACTTGTTAACCACTGAGCCACAACAGGAACTCCGTGCCTCTAGTATTTCAAAAGCTATTTTCTGACCTCCTACAATGAGAATAGCTAGAGTCCCAAACTGACTTATTCCCCCGCTGAGGGAAGAAGGGGGACCTCCTTTATTTGGGGATTTCCAGGAACTAGGAGAGAAGTGAGCACATGGGGGTTTGTGAACAGGAAGGAGGTGGCTGTGCCACACTGTGACTGAGCTGCTGGCACAGAGATACACAGCTGAGTCCCCAGGCTCCACTCGCTGGATATTCAGATGGGAGAACGAGTCCTTGCGCCACTCAGCAGAGAACCGGTCATTGGGCAGCCCCAGGAGTCAACTGGATTGTTGTTTTGAAAGTAAATACGAAGCTTTGGACCTTGCCCCAGGGTCTGTTGGTACCAGTAAAGGGAGGTATGTCCAGAAACTGGATCACACTTGAGAGTTATAGTCTGGCCTTTCCCCGTGACCCTGTGCCTGGGGGACTGAGACACTCCAGCTCCCGTGTGACCTGTGGAGCAGAGGAGTCTGGTGCCCATGGCAGCGTCAGGGCAGCGATCGGAGGGCTCACCAGCTCAGGCTCCTCGTGAGCATGCGCAGAGGAGGAGGGGCGTCTCTCGTCCCCACGAGGCGGTTCCCGTGGTGACATCACTGAGCCTCAGGATTACCTGATAGTAATTAAGTACAGCTAAGATGCTGGCAACTCCGAGATATAGCCTTCTCCTATGGGCCATTAAGAAAGAAGGAAAGAGGAGTTCCCTTCGTGGTTCAGTGGTTAAGGAATCCGACTGGGTGCAGCCCTTAAAAAAAGGACAAAAGAGAAGGGAGGGCAGGAGGAAAGGTTCCTGTTGTGGCACAGCGGAAACAAATCCAACTAGGAGCCATGAGGTTGCAGGTTCGATCCCTGGCCTCACTCAGTGGGTTAAGGATCCGGTGTTGCCGTGAGCTGTGGTGTAGGTCGCAGACGTGGCTCGGGTCCTGAGTCCAAGCTCAATAAAAACCAGTTCCATTTTTAAGGCTCTGGAAATGCTCATCTTCTAATTTAAATGGCAGCATGAGTCCGGTGTTGGTCCTGACGCTATTCCAACGCTCACCCACAGGACACAGTTTCCCCGAATGGGACACAAGATATGCTGTCCCCAGGGAACATGTCCTAACGCCAGTCCGTCTGAGGCTGACTCTTGGAGCTAAGTAGTCTATTTTTGGTCTTCACCGCCTGCGGTGATGAAGCTGCATCGGTCTTGAAAGAATTGACGTGAATCATTCAGGCAAAACTGGGGCTTTGCTGTACCCTTGGGCCATGCTAGGCAGTTGCAGAGTTGATTATTTCTGCCCAGAAAGACTCACACCATTCTTCAAGGACTGGCCTCTCTCTATAAAATACTTCCAGGCACTTGGCTGAGGGAGAATTTGTTTACTTGAGACACACAGAAAACTCTGTATAATTTCAGTTGCTTTAAACTCTTATCCATCGAAACATGCTGGGAAAAAAAAAATGAAAACGTAAAGCTACAGGCTGAGAAAGGGACATGAGGACTGTCCACAATCGATAAGAAAATCGGTTTGAGGAGTTCCCGTCGCGGCTCAGTGGTTAACGAATCCGACTAGGAACCATGAGGTTGCGGGTTCGATCCCTGGCCTCGCTCAGTGGGTTAAGGATCCGGCGTTGCCGTGAGCTGTGGTGTAGGTTGAAGACACAGCTCGATCCCGCGTGGCTGTGGCTGTGGCGAAGGCCGGCGGCTACAGCTCCTGTTAGATCCCTAGCCTGGAAACAGAAAGATCAAACATAATGGTAGTTATCACACACACACACACACACTGGAACTGCTTGCTTCGCTGTACCAAGGATACAAGGATCTAGCACAGAGAAGAGAAATGCAGAGACAGAGCTTGGGGCAAAGGAGAAAAAACAGCTTTATTGCTTTGCCGGGCAAGGAGGGTCCCAGCAGGGTAACACCTCAAAGACTGTGCACCCTGAGGAGAGACTGGGAGGTGGTTTTATAGTTTGGAGAGTGAAAAATAGGGCTGTAGATAAGGATCGGGGTAGAGGCAAGTTTGCATTGCTTGCAGAGCAGCTGTTCAGTGGCCAGATGATCTTCTTTCTGGAATAAAGAATTAACAGCTTCTTGGCGGGGGCGTAAATTCTGCAGAAGATATTGTTGTGTATATTCCTTGAGGAGGGACCAGGACCTGCCCCAAGGCTGCGCTATTATTTCCTGACTGCTCCTCCCTGCTTTCTGCATCTCCTCCTTTTGCTGATTAGCAACTCTTTGAATCTGCCCTTGGGAAGGTCGAGGAGGCTGAAGATTACTTCCTAAAAATAAGAAATGGGGACACAGAAAGGCTTGGACGCCCAGGAGCCCAAAGGGCCCCCGCCTTTGCTCTCATAACGACCATGAGGATGTGCCCAGTGGGACACGGGAAGATGAAGCCAGGCCTCTATTCTCAATGACCGGGATGCAGAGGCAGTGATGGGGCCGCTGGTCATGTGGAAACACGTTTGCTTCCCTGTTCTGTTGCTTCGAAACCAGAAGACACTGGGGAAATGACTTAATGTCATTTATAAAGCGGGTGTTAGAATATTTGATTTACATGATCGTTGCCAAGCTTAATACGTACCAAGGATCTAGCACAGGTTGAGGGCTCAGGGGTCCCCCTCTTTATTAGACTTGGTTGATGCTGGGAAAACTGAAAATAGTGCACTGGGGGGAACCTGGGTGCCATTAGCTGAAAGTTCTCTGAGCTCAGCAGGACACAGGAAGTCTCTTAGAAATGACCAACAACCTCCCTTGAAGTGGGGGAAACCTGGGCTCATCTCACAGCTTAAGGAGAGGCGGGGAGGTTTGTGCACAGAAGGCTGGTGACACAGCAGGGCTGTGCCAGGCTGCTGGCACAGAGGTACAGAGCTGAGTCCCTCAGCTCCACGAAGCTCACTGTCAGCTCCGAGAGAGACTCGCTGGGCTGTTGAGCTGAGAATCGATCTGAGAAGTTTCCTTTGGCTCTTTGCTTTCGGTCATAAAACTCCAAGAGGAACTGGGGGCCCTGACTGCGGGCCTGTTGGTACCAAGATACACTGCGGTGCCCAGAGATAGGGGAGCATCTCAGCGTCACCGTCTGTCCTGCCGATTTGATCAAGTGTCTTGGAGTTTGGGTGACTCCATTCGCCAAGGCACCTGTGGAAAAGAGGTATAAATTGAACCGGATGGTTATCCCCAAGGTGAGATGGGGGATCAGGAGTCGGCAAGCTCAAAAGAGCGACAGCCTCTCAGCCCACAGACCCACCTGCTCCCAGGAGACAGAGCACGGCCCAGGTAAGGAGCCTGGCGCCCATGGCACGCGTGGGGCAGGCAGAAAGGTTCTGCTGGGGTTCTGGTCCTGATGGGTAGGGGCGGAGTTCCAGCCTCGCTCTCCCTGATTGGAGGATGGTCCCGTGATGGCCCCGCCCCATCGCTCTCACTTTGCGGGGGCATCCTGAGGTCCTGCGCTCTGCTGCCCACACGCCAGACTCCTCTCCCGGTTCAGTTCCGGCTGGAGGTTGGTTTAGGGCGAAGTCTGTCTCCCACACAGCTGTGCTGATGTTTCTCGGAGGCAAGGTGCTCCTCTGTGGCACCCACCACTAACAACAACCAGGAAACTGGTCACCTCTCAGCTGTTTTACCAACCTTCGGCTGGCAGTGCTCTGGATTGGAACTCACCCACCAGCACATCAGCTGGGAGTGAGGGTTTGTGAGAAGGCCTTCCTGTTCCCTCTCTGACTGTGTGTCCTCAAATCATCTTTTTTTTTAGGGCCGCTCCCATGGCAAATGGAGGTTCCCGGGCTAGGGAACAAAGCAGATCTGTACCTGCCGGCCTCCGCCTCAACCACAGCAGTGAGGGATGCAAGCCGTGTCTGTGACCTACGCCACAGCTCAAGGCAATGCCAGATCCTTAACCCACCGAGCGAGGCCAGGGATCAAACCCGCGTCCTCGTGGTTACTAGTCAGATTCGTTTCTGCTGAACTCCTCGAATCATCTTTCCGATGCTGGAATCAAACTAAGCTTTGTCTTTATATTTTCCTTTCCCAAGCAGCATACCCAGCCCCTGCCCTGAGCTGCCAGTGATTCAAGTCACCAAGATTTAGTCCATTTGATCCGGTCCCAAGGGGGCCTGAGTTATCTATAAATTCCTGGGAGTGAAGATGCCCCAGAGACAAGTGTATGCCTTTATCAGCTCCCAGCACCGACCTAGCCAACTTGTGGTTTACTGCCCTCAAGCCCATCATTGGGGTAGTGTTCTGGAGAATTTGTGTTTATCCCCCTAGACTCACCTTGCCCTGAGAGGCTGAACTTTAAGGATTATATTAATATGGTTTCTTTTTTCCTCTACCTCTAGGTTGTTTTGTTCATGGGTCATAATGGCAGGAGAGTGAAGGGTGGCAGGGCAATATCTGTCCCTTGACTTCCTTCTCCTTGCTGCATTAAGTCCCAGCCATTCTTCCCTGCTGAATGCCACAGACCTGGCAGGCAGCTGGCTCCCTAAGCAACAGCACCTAGTGGTTCAGGGAACCACCCCCTCCTCCTTTCAGCCAATGGGGATAAAGGCACCCACTTAAGCTGCCCTAGGATGCTTCTCCTTTCCTTACCTGTTTCCCTAAACCCCTCCTCACTTTTGTTCACCTCCTTTCTTCATTGTCCCTCAACCCTGCCAGAATCCTGGGGAGCTTCCATAGCCATGGAAAATGGTCTTGGAGAATGCATTTTGCCTTGTAAAAAAGGAGCAAAAGTTCTAACATTCTGCAGTGAGCAGTAACAGAAGTTCTAACATTCCGCAATTAGCGATAACAATTATTTCTAATACTGTGTGATTAGCACTGTGGATATCTCCCACAGATATCCCCCAGAGGCATAGAGAAATACACAATGTGAAAATAAACAGTGTGACTTGGGGACATAGACTCTGAAGATGATCCACGTAAGTATGACTCCACTCCTCACTTCTCGCACCCAAGGGAGTTTATAGCAGGGCGGATTTCTTCTGCACTGTCGGTGGGCCTCATCTAATCAGTTGAAGACACGAATTAAAACAAAAGGGCTGATCCTCCCCCAGGTAAGAGAGAACTGTCCAGTAGATAGAATTTAACATTTGGTTAATTACTATTTTAATTAGTAAAGCAGACCGCCTTCTGCAATGTGGGTGAGCCTCATCTAATCAGTTGAAGATGCAAATAAAATAAAAGGGCTGATCCTCCCTCAGGTAAGAGAGGTGGCTTTCAAATTGGACGATCAGTTCTTCAGCCTTCAAACAAAACACTGGCTCTCCCCGGGTCTCTGTACACCAGCCCAGCTTGCAGACTTTGGACTTAGTTTAAGAGCTATGTGAGTTGATTCCTTTAAATTACATATATATTCAATCTATGGGTGGGTGGGGAGTTCTATGAGAGCAGGTACCATAGGTGCTAAGGAACAGACTTGAGTCTGTTTCCTTGCTCTGACAGCTGTAAAATATGAGATCTGGGCAAGTCACTTCCCCTCAAATATATAAACAGGTAAAATAATACTTATATTGCATCATCTCTGCAAGCATTAAAACCTATCATAAAGATAAATAAATAAATAAATAAATAAATAAATAAATAAATAAATAAAACTTATCATAAAGAAAGAATGTCTGGGAAAGTCTGTCTGCTTTACCAGTGCCTGAGGCTGGCTGGCTGGCAGCTGATGCCCTAGCAGCCACTTCCTGAGCTGAGGCAGGACTGTTTTTGTACTGGAGGCTGCTGATGATGCAGGGCTGTGTCTTGGCTGCTGGCACAGAGGTACAGGGCAGAGTCCCTCGGCTCCAAGGAGCTCAGTTTCAGCTCAGAGTAGTCACTACTGAGCTGTTTAACCGAGAATCGATCTGAGATGTTTCCTCTGTTTTGCTCTTTGTTATTGTAATATTGAATGAGGAACTGGGGGCCCTGGTCCAGGGCCTGCTGGTACCAGAACACAGAGCGGTGTCCAGGCATAGGGGAACAACTCAGTGTCATCTGCTGTTTTCTTGACTTGATCAGGTATTTTGGGGTCTGTATGACTCCAGAATCCACCAGGCCTGTTGGGGAGGAGACAGAAAGAAGCTGAGGGTAGATTTCAGGGATGGCAAAGGTATATCTGGCACTTTCACACTGCCCAGGACTCACCTGCTTCCAGGAGACAGAGAGCCACACAGCAGAAGAGCCTGGAGCCCATGGCAGCCTCAGGAACCAAACAACTCCTAGCTTGGACGGGTCTCCCTGGGTGGGTGGCCTAAAGTTCTGAACTTCCTCTTCCCCTGATAGGAGCATTTGCCTATGATGTCGCTGCTGTGCCATCACTCGCTCTGCAGGCTGTCCCCCACCCCCAGCCTGCTGCACCCCTGCCCTGCACGGCCCCCTAGCAAAGGGTGGGTGTGAGGTGAGTGTCATCCCCATGGCCCCATATGCCCAGAACATACCCTGCTCTCCTCTGCCTGCCCCTGATACTAATCACCCAGCCCACCCACCCCTTCCCATGGTACAGGCTCAGGGAGAATACCTCCTTGGTGCATACCCAGTCTCAAGGCACATCTCCACTTCCCCGGGCAGTGAGGAGTCCAGGCTAGCTCCACAGATCCCAGAACCCGCTCATGGAACTCAAACCTACTCCCTGTTTCCCTTGAGCTTCCTCTGCTGGGTCATTTTCTCAGCCCCTCCCAGGACACTTCAAGAATTGTGGGCCCACAGTGCCTCCCACTGGCCAACAGTGCACAGTTTCATGGATTTGCACCTTCAGTCTAAATCAAAAATAGAAATTCTCTTCTTGTTCTGTGAAGAATATCCTTGGTAATTCGACAGGGCTTACACTGACTCTGTAGATTGCCTTGGGTAGTACAGTCATTCTGACAATATTGATTCTTGCAATCCAAGACCACAGTATATCTTTCCATCTGTTTGTATCACTTTTTCTTTCTTTCATCAGCATCTTATAGTTTTCAGAGTAGAAGTCTTTTGTCTCTTTAGGTAGGTTTACTCCTAGGTATTTTATTCTTTTTGATGCAATGCTAAACGGGATGGTTTCTCTGATTTCTCTTTCTGATCTTTCATGGTTAGTGTATAGAAATGCAATCGATTTCTGTGTGTTAATTGTGCATCCTGCAAATTTGCCAAATTCACTGATGAGCTCTGTTTTCTGGTAGTGTCTTTAGGGTTTTTCCAGTTACAGTATCATGTTATTTGCAAATAGTAAAACTTTTCTTTTCCAATTTGGATTCCTTTTCTTTCTTTCTATTTATTTACTTAAGTCTTTTTGGGGCCACACCCATGGCATATGAAAGTTCCCAGGCTTGGGATTCAATCAGAGCTCTAGCTGCTGGCCTAGACCAAAGTCACAGCAATATGGGATCTGAACCGTGCCTGTGACCTATACCAGAGCTTGTGGCAACGCCGGATCCCTAACCCACTGAGCAAGGCCAGGGATCGAACCCGTATCCTCACGGACCCTAGTTGGTTTGTTAGCTGCTGAGCCACGCTGGCAACTCCCTCCTTTTATTTCCTTTTTTTTCTCTGATTGCCATGGATAGGACTTCCAAAACTATGTTGAATAGTAGTGGTGAAAGTGTTCGTTCTTGTCTTGTTCCTGATCTTAGTGGAAATGTTCCGTTTTCCCCACTGAGAATGATGTTGACTGTGGGTTTGTCATATATGGCTTTTATTATGTTGAGGTAGGTTCACATTAACCTACCTCAACAAAGTGGGCATTAACAAGTCAGCAAATAACAAATGTTGGGAGGGTGTAGAGAAAAGGGTACCCTCCTTCACTGTTGGTGGGAATATAAATTGATACAACCAATATGGAAAACAGTATGAAAGTACCTCAGCAAACTAAATCTACAACTACCCCATGACCCAGAAATCCCATTTCTGGGCTTAATTCTGACAAAACATTCATTCAAAAAGATAAATGCACCCCTATGTTCATTGTAGCACTATTCACAATAGCCAAGATATGGAAACAAACTGAATGCCCAGCGACAGATGAATGGATTAAGAAAACATGGTGGAGTTCCCATCATGGTGCAGCGGAAACGAATCCAACTAGAACCATGAGGTTGCAGGTTCCATCTCTGGCTTCGCTCAGTGCGTTAAGGACCCAGCATTGCCATGAGCTGTGGTGTTGTTCACAGACGTGGCTCGGATTCCAGATTGCTTTGGCTGTGGTGTAGACTGTTAGCTACAGCTCCGATTCAACTCCTAGCCTGGGAACTTCTATATGCACAGGTGCGGTCCTAAAAAAGACAAAAAAAAAAAAGAAAAAAGAAATGAAAAAATGAAAAAATAAATAAAAAATAAAATATTAAAAAAAAAATTCCCCACAACCCCCACATGCACAAACACACCTGTTCTATTGCCTTCCCAGCCTGGCTGACTAGGGGTTGATCTTCAAATCCACTCTTAGCCTGTGGAGGCAAAAGATGCTGTAATCTGACGTTTTGATTTAAAATAAATGATCTCAAGAAAATCCAGCCTGGAAACTCTGTGTTCTGTAGCTCCTTGTGACGAATCAGATCCATATATATCCAGATTTTATATTTAAATTACCAAATTTTATTATTATTATTATTACTATTATTTGCTTTTTAGGGCCACACCCATGGCATATGGAGGTTCCCAGGCTAGGGGTCTAATCAGAGTTGTTGCTGCCAGCCTACGCCAAAGCCACACCAAATCTGAGCCACGTCTGCAGCCTACACCACAGCTCACAGCAACACTGGATTGTTAACCCACTGAGCGATGCCAGGAATCGAACCCACAACTTCATGGTTCCTAGTCGGATTTGTTTCTGCTGCGCCATGACAGGAACTCCCTAGATAGTTCTTTTCTGAATGGGGTTTATATATATACATAACCCACTTATTTCTGAACTTATAAAATCTTGACATGAACCACCTATAGTTAAGGTAACTCCAGCTGGGCCTGACACTTACTGTCATCACCAGAAGTACCTAGGAGTTCTACTCAGTGACCCAAAGCCTTTTTAACAAATGCCACCCTACAAGAAACTATTTCTCTTTTGTGTCTATCCACAAGAAAACACATATGCATATACGTACACACATACCACACATACCACACACACCCACTCAAATACACACAATTATCCTTTGCTGGGCAAGGAGGTCAAAGTTTTACTACCAAGCCCAACAATTTCTCTTGATCAATTTTTTGGGTTCATTTTGAGAAACATCCTTGATGCTGGCAGAAGATGTCTCTAAAGATGAGGTGGTAGTGGGTGCGGGATACAAAATTAATACACAGAAATCTGTTGCATTTCTATACACTAAAAATGAACTATCAGAAAGAGAAATTAACAGAGTTCCTGTTGTGGCTCAGTGGTTAACGAATCCGACTAAGAACCATGAGGTTGCGGGTTTGATCCCTGGCCTTGCTCAGTGGGTTAAGAATCCGGTGTTGCCATGAGCTGTGGTGAAGGTTGCAGACGTGGCTCGGATCCCGCGTGGCTGTGGCTGTGGCGAAGGCTGGCAGCTACAGCTCCTGTTAGACCCCTAGCCTGGGAACCTCCATATGCCGCGGATACGGCCCTAAAATGACAAAAGAACAAAAAAAAAGAAAAGAAAGAGAAATTAGGGAAACGATCCCATTTATCACTGCATAATAAAGAATAAAATACCTAGGAATTAACCTACCTAAGGAGGCAAAAATCTGTACTCTGAAAACTCTAAGATGCTGATGAAAGAAACGGAAGATGGGACCTACTTAACAATGGGACCTACTTAACAAATGGGACCTACTTAAACTTAAAAAATTTTTGGAAAACATAAACATAAAAATTAAACACAAACAGATGGAAAGACATACCTTGTTCTTGGAATGGAAGAATCAACACTGTTAAAACAGTTCTACTACCCTCAGGCAATCCACAGATTCAATGTAATCCTTGTCAAATTACCAATGGCATTTTTCACGTCACTAGAACAAAAAAATTCTAAATTGGTATGGAAAAGAGCCTGAATAACTAAAGCAATCCTGAGAAATTAAAATGGAACTGGAGGAAACAGTCACTCTGACTTCAGACTATATTACAAAGTTAAAGTCATCAAAGCATTATGGTACTTGCACAACAACTGATATATAGATCAATGGGACAGGATAGAAAGCCCAGAAATACACCTAGGCACCTAAATCTAGGACAAAGAAGGCAAACACACAGAATGGAGAAAAGACAGTCTCCTCAGTAAGTGGTACTGGGAAAACTGGACAACTACATGTAAAGGAATGAAATCAGAACATTCTCTAACAGCATATTCAAAAATAAACTCAAAATGGAGTTCCTGTCTTGGCTCAGTGGTTAGCAAGTCCGACTAGGAACCATGAGGTTGCGGTTCAATCCCTGGCCTCGCTCAGTGGGTTAAGGATCCGGCGTTGCCGTGAGCTGTGGTGTAGGTTGCAGACGCAGCTCGGATCCCGCGTGGCTGTGGCTGTAGTGTAGGCCGGTGGCTACAGCTCCTGTTAGACCCCTAGCCTGGGAACCTCCATGTGCCACGGCTGTGGCCATAAAAGGACAAAAAAGACATAAATAAAATAAACTCAAATGGATTATAGATTTTCTAGAGTTAAATTTAAGGTCAAATGTTAATGGAAAATATCAGCAGAACACTCGGACATAAATTGCAACAATATCATTTTGGATCGCTCTCCCAGAGGAATGAAAATAGAAAGAAAAATAAACAAATAGGACCTACTTAAGCTTAAAAATTTTTAGAAAACATAAACATAAAAATTAAAGGAAAACAAACAAAATGAAAAGACAACCTTACAGAATGGGAGAGAATATTTGCTAATGATGTGATTGACAAGGGATTAATTTCCAAAATGCACAAATAGCTCATGAAGGTCAATATCAAAAAAAACAAATACTCTAGTCAAAAAGATGCGCAGAAGATCTAATAGACATTTCTCCAAAGAAGACATAGAGATGGCTAAAAGAGCCATAAGAAAATGCTCAACATTGCTAACATTAACCCACAAAATCAAAAAGACAATGAAGTATCACTTCAGTCTGCTCAGAATGGCCATCATCAAAAAGTCTACAAATAATAGATGCTGGGAAGGTATGGAGAAAAGGAAACCCTTCTACACTGTTGGTGGGAATGAAAATTGCTACAACCACTGTGGAGAACAACATGGACATTCCTTTAAAAACTAAAAAGAGAACTACCATATGATCCTGCAATCGCACTCCTGGAGAAAACCATTATTCAAAAAGATAGCAGCGGAAATGAATCTGACTGGTATCCACGAGGATGCAGGTTCACTCAGTGGGTTAAGGATCCAGTGTTGCTATGAGCTGTGGTGTAGCTCACAGACACAGCTGGGATCTGAAGTTGCTGTGGGCTTTGGTGTCGGCCCGTAACTGTAGCTCCAATTAGATCCCTAGCCTGGGGACTTCCATATGCCGCAGGTATGGCCCTAAAAGACAAAAAAACAAGAAAAAAGATATATGCACCCCAATGTTTACTGCAGCACCATTTACAATAGCCAAGACATGGGAAAAAGCTAAATGTCCATCGACAGGCGATGAATAAAGATGGGGTACATATATACAATGGAATATTACTCAGACATAAAAAAGGATGGAATAATGCCATTTGCACCAACATGGATGGATTTAGAGGTTATCATACTAAGTGAAGTAAGCCAGACAAAGACAAATATTATATTAAATATAAGATTGCTTACATGTGGAATCTAAAAAAAAAGATACAAGCAAAATTTTTTACAAAACAGAAATAGATCCATAGACATAGAAAATACACTTATGGTTACCAAGGGGGAAAGGAGAGAGAAATAAATTAGGAGTGTGGGATTAACACATATACACTACTCTATAAAACAGATAATCAGTAGGGACCTACTGTATAGCACAGGGAACTATTCTCAATATTTTGTAACAACCTATAAGGGAAAAGAATATGTGTATGTGTGTGTGTATTCAGTCATATATATCTATGTGTATAACTGAATTACTTTGTCGTACACCTGAAACACACTGTAAATCAAATATACCTTATACTTCAATAAAAACACATACAGAAAAGAATCGCAGAATAAACAAAGATGAAAGTGAAAACATCCCAAATCCAACCTCTTAGATGGTTATAGATTGGAGAGATTAGGGAAATTGTAGGAAAGTGGTAGGGTTTTTTTGTTTTTTGTCTTGTTAAGGCCTTGCCTGCAG
Organism: Catagonus wagneri; assembly: GCA_004024745.2. Lineage (NCBI taxonomy): Eukaryota > Metazoa > Chordata > Mammalia > Artiodactyla > Tayassuidae > Catagonus > Catagonus wagneri. Next base: position 6,323,790 of record PVHT020000237.1, on the reverse strand, counting down.
CATACGGAGGTTCCCAAGCTAGGGGTCGAATTGGAGCTGTAGCTACAGCAACACCAGATCCAAGCCACGTCTGCAACCTACACCACAGCTCATGGCAACACTGGATCCTTAACCCACTAAGGGAGGCCAGGGATCGATCCTGCATCCTCATGGATGCTAGTCAGATTCCTTTCCTCCAAGCCATGATAGGAACGCCCAAGAAAGTGGTAGTTTGGATTCAAACCCAGGTTTAACTATAAACCATGGGCTTGAAAAAAAAAATACTGTGTTATTTTTCCAGTATCACTTTAAACTATACTCACTGGGAATAGATCAACAAACGCTGATTTGAAGAAGGCTGAAAATGGAATATTCTGATAACACAACACTGACATAAATATAGGCAGGAAAGAAAATGTTAAAATGTTCACACAGACTGGAAACCTGGGGCCCAGTTGTTCACATACTAGAATAAATGTCTTTTTTTTAAAATATTTTTGTAAATTTTCTTTTTTTTTTTTTTAGGGCTGCGCCCGCAGTATACGGAGGCTCCCAGGCTAGGGGTCTAACCTGAGCTGTAGCCACCGGCCTACACCACAGCCACAGCAACGCGGGATCTGAGCCGCATCTGCAACCTACACCACAGCTCACGGCAACTCCAGATCCCTAGCCCACTGAGCGAGGCCAGGGATCGAACCTGCAACCTCAGGGTTCCTAGTTGGATTCGTTTCTGCTGAGCCACGACAGGAACTCCTGGAATAAATGTCTTAGTTGTGCTGGGGAAAAAGAAAATACCATGTGCTCTATATAAGTGGGCATTGATTCATTTCAGAAGAGTATCAATTATAGACTTATATACTTGGCTTTTCCTGTGAATGAAAAGAGAACAAGATTCATCTTATAGACGGAACTGCCTACCCAATTCATATGCTGAAGCCCCCACCCCCCCGCCCGTGTGACTGTATCTGGACTGAGGGTCTATAGGGAGGTAGTTAAGGGTAAATGACATTAGAAGGGTGAGACTCCAAATGCAACAGGTGTCCTTATAAGAGAAGACGCCACAGAGCTCTTTCTTGGTGAAGCACAAAGAGGCCGTGTGAGGACAGAGGGAGAAGGCAGCTGTCTACAAACCAGAAAGAGGGTTCTCACCAGAAACCAGCGCTGGCACCTTGATTTGGACTCGAGGCCTCCAGAACTGTGAGAAAACGAACGTGTGTTGTTTAAGCTAGGGCAGTCTGTGGCGGTTTGTTATGGGCACCTGAGCACACTAATCCAGCGGGTAGCGTGGGATGTCTGATAAGAAGCAGAGAGGAAGGTAAATCTGAGCCAGACCTTGAGAGATAAAGTCATGTTTGGAAAAGAGGGAGGGTCCTCTAGGCCATGGGAATAGCAAGAGCAGAGGCAGAGGCTTTAAAAGGCATCCGCGTTTTCAGGAATTTTGCAAGATGTTTGATCAGAGAGTCAGATGCATCCTAAGGTGGCCGAGAAGCTATGCCCTGGAGGTACCAGAATCTGGAGGGTGAAGTGTTAGCGAGCCAAAAGGAAGCACAAGTGCCTGTCTGTCATCAGAGGAGGCCTGCCCTCATCTCTGTGTGGGAGGTACCTGACTGTGCCTGTGGGGGCAGGACTCAGGTAAGAGATCAGGGAGGAAAGTCAGAATCAACTGCAGGCTTCTCACACCATCATCACAGCATTTGTGCAGTGATCTCACCTGGGACTGGCCTCCAGGTGATGCCAGTTGTTATAAGACCTTGCTTAATATTTCCTGGTGATTGAAGACCGGGAGGGAGGAGGAAAGAGATCCCGGTAAAAATAACAGGTTTTTGGGAGTTCTAGTCTTGGTGCAGTGGAATCTAATCTGACTAGTATACATGATGATGTGGGTTCGATTCCTGGCCTCGGTCAGTGGGCCAGGAGTCTGGTGTTGCCATGAACTGTGGTGTAGGTCACAGTCACGGCTCGGATCCCGCGTGCCTGTGGCGTAGGCCAGAAACTGTAGCTCCAATTTGACCCCTAGCCTGGGAACCTCCATATGCTGCAGGTGCAGCCCTAAAAAACAAACAAAAAACCAGGATTTTGGAGTTCCCATTGTGGCTCAGTGGGTTAAGAACCTGACTAGTATCCGTGAGGGTGTGGTTTTGATCCCAGTGGATTAAGGCCTCTCTCATGGCGTTAGCTGTGAGCTGTGGTGTAGGCCGGCAGCTGCAGCTCCGATTTGACCCCTAGCTTGGAAACTTCCATATGCCACAAGTGCAGCCTTAAAAAGCAAAATTAAAAAAAAATAATAACAGGAACTTCCCATCGTGGCTCAGCAGAAACGAATCCGACTAGGCACCATGAGGTTGTGGGTTCGATCCCTGGCCTTGCTCAGTGGGTTAAGGATCCGACGTTGCCATGAGCTGTGGTGCAGGTCCCAGACGCGGCTCGGATCCTGCGTTGCTGTGGCTGTGGTGTAAGCTACAGCTCCAAGTCAACCCCTAGACTAGGAACACCCATATGTCTCTGGTGCAGCCCTAAAATGACAAAAAGACCAAAATAAATAAATAAATAAATAAATAACAACAGGTCTTTTTTTTTTTTTTTTTTACTAATCCTATAGCTCTAGTTCTGTTCTCAACCACCTTTAATCATATTTTCTGTCCTAGAATTAAACCCAAATCTCAGTTTCTTCTCCCTGAATTATATAAAGCAAACCCCAGGGATTATATCTCTTAAAATCACACATTTATCAAGTAATTTGATCCCCAAATGAACCCTCCCCCCAAAAGAGGCCACCAGCTACCAAATGATAAAGTCCTCCTCCCCCTCCGTAGCACTGAGCGCCAGGAATGAAGGTCATTTGGGATGGAACCTCTTCCCCTGAATGGTTGTCCTTGTCCTCTCTTAACCCTGCCGGACTAGCCCTGCATCCTTTCTCATTCCCCCTGCAGTTTCCGGGCTCTCGCGGATCTGTCAGCTCTGAGGTTGCTTCCCACTGGGGCAGGCAGGTTTGTGCACAGAAGGCTGGTGACTCAGCAGGGCTGTGTCAGGCTGCTGGCACAGAGGTACAGAGCTGAGTCCCTCAGCTCCAAGAAGCTCACCGTCAACTCGGAGAGAGACTCACTGGGCTGTTGAGCTGTGAATCGATCTGAGAAATTTCCTTTGGCTCTTTGCTTTCGGTCATAAAACTCAAAGAGGAACTGGGGGCCCTGATTCAGGGCGTGTTGGTACCAATACACACTAATGTGCCCAGAGACAGGGGAACAGCTCAGTGTCATTAACTGTCCTCTTGCTTTAATCAGGTGTGTCGGTGTTTGGGTGACTCGGGAATCCGCTGAGCCTGTGAAGGCAGGAGACAGGGGCTGGAGAAAAAAGGCAGGAAAAGAGCCCACAGGTGCCTTAGATTCAGCCACAGTCGGACTTAGAGATGCCTCGCTTGTACGAAGGACTTACCTGCGCCCAGGAGACAAAGGGCCACATAGCAGAAGATGCTGGAGCCCATGGCGGGGAGGGGCAGAACTGGGCATGCGTCTCCTTGTTCGGCGCTCTGCTCCTCTCAGAGCTGACGTTCTGCGCGTCCGTTCTCTGATTGGAGGTTAGGCAGTGACGTCACCGCTCTGCCGCCAACATTGCCTCTGCTGGTTCCCACGAGCCTCGTCTCCCTCTCCAGGTCAGTTGATACAAGAAGGCTGTTCTGTGGGGCTGGGCTGGGGTGGTCTGGGCTAGGCTGGGTTTGTGCCACGTGCCCATCCCATCAGCTCCTTTGCTTCTCCTTTGAAGGAGGTGTTTCTCTACCTGTCCCCTCCCATCCGCACACCTTTCAGTTTCCCCTGCAACCTCGAAGACGCCACTGCGGGGTTGAAGCTCACGGCCTCCAGCTGGGACAGCACACCTGAAAATTAGAGTCTATGCTATTAAGCCTTCTAGAAGATTAAAAAAAAAAAAGAAAGAAAGAAAACCTTTCTTAACCCTCCTGGCCCCAGGCAACCAACGCTGCTTGTGGGCCTCAGAAACTTTTGGAGCTCTGCGGTTCCACAGCGCCTCCATGTGGTCTCTGGTAACCAAGATTTTTTTCTTTGCGCTAGTGTAGAGTCATGAGACTTGGGTTTTAGATTTGAACTCTTGGGAGTTCCGGTTGTGGCACCGCGGAAAGGAATCCCACTAGGAACTATGAGGCTGCGTGTTCGATACCTGGCCTCGCTTAGTGGATTAAGGATCCGGCTTGCCTGAGCTGTGGTGTAGGTTGCAGACGCGGCTCAGATCTGGTGTTGCAGTGGCTGTGGTGTAGGCTGGCGGCTGTAGCTTGGATTGGATCCCTACCCTGGGAACCACCATGTGCTGCGGGGTGCGGCCCTAAAAAGACAAAAAAATAGAAACTGTTCACTATTTGCCCGTGGCACTGTGTTTTGGGTATTTATGTTGTTTTTTGTTTTGCTGTTTTATTTCTAGAGGGACACACACACACTCCTCGGCTCTAACTTGGATTTTGTATTTTAAGAGGAAAAAAGGGATCCTGAAGGAAATTTTTTTTTTCTTTTTGCCTTTTATGTAGCGCCGCACCCGCGGCATATGGGGGTTCCCAGGCTAGGGGTCTTATTGGAGCTGTAGCCGCCGGCCTTCGCCACAGTCACAGCAACGCCGGATACGAGCCGCGTCTGCAACCTACACCACAGCTCCCGGCAACACCGGATCCTTAACCCACTGAGCAAGGCCAGGGATCGAACCCGCAACCTCATGGTTCTTAGTCGGATTCGTTAACCACTGAGACACGAAAGGAACTCCCATGAAGGAAATATTTTGATTTTGAGAAAATTTCGATGAAGGAGACCTGGCCTAGGTTAGGTGGAATTGATTAAAAAAAAAAAAAGGACGGTGATAGAAAACACACAGAGGTGGCTTGTTTTCCTCTTGCAGATGAAATCCCAAGGGCTTTTGAATGATGAGTAATTAACTGAAGTTGTTTTTTCTTTGATGATTGCAGACAGCTTGCTGGAGGCAGACCGCTCAGATAGGCCTCTTTGAAAGGCTCCCACTAATCAGCCTGCCCAAGAATAAAATTAACACTTTTTCCACACTGCTAGAAAATTTCTTTCTCGTCTCTCCTGTCTTTCTTAGAAATCCTCTTTTTCCTCTGTTCATCGATAATAATATAATGTCCATTTCTTCATATATGAGCAGGCGGGTGTAGATAAGTGATTATATTTCTCCAGGTTTGTCTTTGATGCTCAAGCTGGAGATAAAATAGTCCCGCCCTCTGCCCTTAGTATGCTAGAAGTAAAGGCCAGTCTGCATTAATGTAGGATAGCAAAATAAATAAAAGGATTCGAGAATCTAGCATCTGAGGCTAGATTCTCCTATGTGCCGACCTCATTTTTTTCTTTTTCTTTTTCTTTTTCTCCTTCACTCTCAATCTAAATGTTTTTCTTGAATAGAGAGCTGGTGTTGGCTGGGAAGGGCTTTTGTGCCTCTTTCGGGCCTCATGAGGAAGGGCCACCTTGTGCTTTCTGAGCTGAGTGGCTGTGACTGCGGTTTAGTGGGATCCCAGCTGACACCAAGGTAGAGCTGTCTGGCTGTAGTGGTTGACCCCACTTTTAGGGAGAATGTCAATCTTGTTTGTTTTTTTTTTTTTTTGCCTTTATCTAGAGCCGCACCCGCGGCATATGGAGGTTCCCAGGCTAGGGGTCTAACAGGAGCTGTAGCTGCCGGCCTTCGCCACAGCCACGGCCATGCAGGATCCAAGCCGCGCCTGTGACCTACACCACAGCTCATGGCAACGCCGGATCCTTAACCCACTGAGCGAGCCCAGGGATCGAACCCGCAACCTCATGGTTCTTAGTCGGATTTGTTAACCACTGGGCCGCGAAGGGAACTCCGAAAATGTCAAATCTTTTTGACATCTGTACCCTTCAAACACATCTCCCCTGACCATAAGTTTGGCTCTTTTTTGACTCCTGGATCAGCCTTGGTCCCAGTCCCAGGTCATGTCGATACCAGCACAATGCAAGATGGTTCGTTTTCGAAGAACGTTCAGTGATCAATTTCTTTTCCATCTCTGTGAGAAGGATCTTGGTATCCACTTGCGCATCCATGGGTTTCCTTATAGGGAAGGCCACGTAAGCTAAGAAAAGAGATGAGGAAGCAGATGCTGAGGATCTGGAATTGGAAAGATCATATGAGGAACTTCCCCTTCTGGTCAGAAGTTCCCCTTCTGGTCTCCTGGATGCACCTGCTCTCAAGTGACAAAAGGCCACAAACCAGAGAAGCCTAGTGCCCACAGCAGGTCAGGAGGTCAGGGGGACGCCCCCGGCCCAGTGCTCTGACATTTGTAGGTAAGAGCTGGTCCTCAGCCTCATCACTAGCCAATAGCCGGGTCCTCCTGGCATGTCAGGGCTCTTACAGAGTCTCCAAGCCCAGAATGCCCTCTTATCTGGCTCCAAGGAATTCACTCTCTCCTTTTTTTTTTTTTTTCTAAGATAGGACCATGCTCAGTGGAACTGAGTCTGGGGACTAGGGCCATGCCCTAGTTTTTCTCATCGTGCCTTCAGTGTGTACACTTGTGTGCTCCTCTGTGTATACTTTCCCCTGAGTGTGCGGTATGCTCCTTCAAGCTCCCTCCCTGTGCACTTCCCTTCCCAGTATATATATATATATTTTTTTTTATGACTGCACCTTTGGCATATGGAAATTCCTGGTCCAGGAATTAAATCCAAGCCACAGCTGCTGCAATGCTGGGTCTTTTAACCCCACTGCACCAGGCTAGGGATTGAACACATGCCTCTGCAGTGACCCTAGCTGCTTGCAATCAGATTCTGCACCACCGTGGGAACACTCTTCGCAGTTTTGAAGGACTTCGCGCTTTCTACAGTGAACTAGACTACTATATTTTTTGCAGTTCCTCCAAGATTGGCAACTAACCTGCTTGGCATAATTACCCAACTTTCTAAACCCCTCTCCCAACTTCCTACGGCTCTTTCTGCCCCTCCCCACAACACCTTGTGGCTCAGTGGAACAACACTGCCTCCTCCTAATACATAGGATGTGTTTTACACTGTCAAATGGAGCTGGCATCACCATTTGGGAAAACAGTGTAGCTATTTTTATGAAGTGAAATAAGTACCTACCATACAACCGAGGAACCCCACTCTGGGTACTTTACCCAAAAGAAAAGAAAGTCCACACCAGTTCATGTATCAGAACACTGCTTATTGCAGCTTTCTTTGCAATAGCTCCAATCTAGGAGTTTCCATCGTGGCTCAGTGGTTAACGAATCCAACTAGGAACCATGAGGTTGCGGGTTCGATCCCTGGCCTCGCTCAGTGGGTTAAGGATCTGGCATTGCCGTGAGCTGTGGTGTAGTTTGAAGACGCGGTTTGGATCCCACGTGGCTGTGGCGAAGGCCGGTGGCTACAGCTCCCGTTAGACCCCTAGCCTGGGAGCTTCCATATGCCGCGGGTGCGGCCCTAGAAAAGGCAAAAAGACAAAAAGCAAATTAAAAAAAAACAATAGCTCCAATCTAGAAAGAACCCAAGTGTTCACCAGCATGTAATCGAATATATGGAATTTGTGGTAGGGTCACATAATACTAATTAAAAAAATGCAATGTGCAAGAATAAATGACTGTCACATAGAAGAATAAGGGTGAAAAACAAAAGCACTGATTTAAATCAAAGACAGTAAGCACACAAAAAAGCATGAGATTTCATTTACATGAAATGCAAAAACCAGCAAATCTAATCTATGATGATGGACATCAGGACAGCGGTTCCAGCTGGGGGGGGGGTTGGTTAATGATTGAAAAAGGACAAAGCATGTAAGGGGTGATAACGTATTTGTATTTTTTTTTTTTCTTGCTTTTTAGGGCTGTGCTGTGGCCTATGGAATTTCACAGGCTAGGGGTCAAATGGGGGCTGCATCTGTGGGCCTACCTCACAGGCACAGCAATGTGGGATCCCAGCCACGTCTGTGACCTACACTGCAGCTCAAGACAATGCCAGATCCTTAACCCACTGAACGAGGCCAGGGATCGAACCCGCAACCTCGTGGATCCTAGTTGGGTTTGTTAACCACTGAGCCACGAGGGGAGCCCCACGATGTGTTCATATCTTGCTTGGAGTGATGGGCTGAGGGTTTCCATTTGGCAAGATGCACATGATTAGCATTTCATATTATGTATTTTGCCAGAATTGGGCCTCTACTCAGTGGTGTGGGATAGAAACACGGGGATAGAGTTTTGGGTGAAAGAGAAAAAAATGCTTTTATTGCTTTGCCAGGCAAAGGAGAGTCCCAGCAGGCTAATCCTCAAAGACTGTGCCCGCCTTAGGAGAGATTGGGAGGTGTTCTTACAGTCTGGGAGTGAAAAATGGGGCCCCAGATAAGGAATCAGGGGAGAGGCAAGTTTGCATTGTTTTCAAAGCTGGTGTTGAGTGGTCTGGTGGTCTTCCTTCTGAGTTGAAGAAGGCTTCATTAACATCCTCCATTTGTTGGGGGTTTTAGTTCTGCAGAAAGGCTCAAAGATACTGTTCTGTGTATTCCTTGAGGAGGGACCAGGATCTGCCCCAAGGCTGCACTCTTGTTTCTTTTTTGTTTTGTTTTGTTTTTGTCTTTTTGCCTTATTTGGGTCTCACCCGCGGCATATGGAGGTTCCCAGGCTAGGGGTCTAACAGGAGCTGTAGCCGCCGGCCTTCGCCACAGCCACAGCCACGCGGATCCGAGCCGCATCTGCAACCTACACCACAGCTCACGGCAACGCCGGATCCTTAACCCACTGAGCGAGGCCAGGGATCGAACCTGCGACCTCATGGTTCCTAGTCAGATTTGTTAACCACTGAGCCACGACGGGAACTCCTGCACATTGTTTCCTGACTGCTCCTCCCTGGTTTCTGTATCCTCTCCCTTCCCTGTTTAGCAACACTTCGAACCAGCCTTTGGAACTCTGGGAAGCTCACAGAGACTGACCTTTATTCCCTAAAAACAAGAAATAGTGGACACAGAAAGTCTTGTGTGCCCAGGGGCCCACAGGGCCCTACTTGGCTTCAGTTTCGCTGCCTGTAATAAAAAAATGTATTGCACTCTCCAGAGTCAACAGCCATTACTATTTTTTTTTTTTTTTTGCCTTTTGTCATTTTATGGCCGCACCCGCGGCATGTGGAGGTTCCCAGGCTAGGGGTCTAATCGGAGCTGTGGCCATTGGCCTACACTGCAGCCACAGCAACGCAGGATCCGAGCCGCATCCGCAACCTACACCACAGCTCACGGCAACGCCGGATCGTTAACCCACTGAGCAAGGGCAGGGATCGAACCCGCAACCTCATGGTTCCTAGTTGGATTCTTTAACCACTGCACCACGACGGGAACTCCCCATTACTATTTTTGTATCATCCTTTTAAGCAATGTTCTTTCTAAAATTACTTATGAAACATACATATTATGCCCAGAGCTCCCTGCCCCGTAGTTACTGGTGACCTGAAATAAAGAGACCGCCAGATATTTCTCCAGAGAAGAGGGGGCTTGCCAGCTAAAGACTATCCCTTGCTCCCTAGCTCTGCAAGGACTGTCGTTATCCACGGCAGCGGCTGACCTTCAATACACCCTGGAAGGGAGTCAGGACAGAGATCGGGAGTGAGACACTCCATGCTCTGGGAAAACCGGCAGAAGAGGCCTTCGGATGGTTTGATATTTTCAGGAAACATTTTAAGCACCTGCCTTCTCGTATCTCCCCATACCAGGAACAGGATGCAAAGCAGTAACTAAGGTATCTGTTCCTGGTGACTAGCAGCCGCCTTCTACCGAGATGTGAACTTGATTGCTGGTACTGCCTTCACCAAAACTAACCTTCTCCCTTAATGATAGGGTCGGAGTAGGAGAATTACACAGGTAGCTGTAAAAGTCCCAGTAAGGGACCGCAGATTGAGAGGGAAACCTAGGGAACTTTGGGAGGTCACTGTAAGGTAATAATTGCTCAGTAGGCCCATCAGAATGAGCCAGGCTTGCCTGACTAGAGTAGGGATAATATTTGCCTCAGGTCATTGGGTGGGGGTTGGAGTGAGGCCTGCATTCAGGTTCAGGCCAAGGTCAGGAGTTTATGGACCACGTTTCTGGTGATTTGAATAAGCACTTCAGGAGTCCTAGTTTGACCTTATAGGGTCCAATACTCTCTTACCAGATACCGAGGAGGAGCCACTGCTTGAAGAAAGAGGAAGAAGTGATATTTTTCCATTCCCCACTCCCCTTGGAATAGCCCACCTGATTCTCTGGGCAGAGCCTCCTTGCCTGCCTGCTTGCATCTCTTACAAGTGGCTTATCTTAATAAACCTATGTCTTGCCTGAACTCCTTCTGCACGGAGACACAAAGACCCTGAACCTCCAGTAACTCCAGACACCAGGTGAGTGATTCTGACTTTTAAAATGTGGGTTCAGGAGTTCTGGTCGTGGCTCAGCAGAAACGCATCTGACTAGGAACCATGAGGTTGCGGGTTCGATCCCTGGCCTTGCTCAGTGGGTTAAGGATCCGGCATTTGCACGAACTGTGGTGTAGGCCACAGACGCGGCTCGGATCGCATTGCTGTGGCTGTGGTATAGGCCAGCAGCTATAGCACCGATTCGACCCCTAGCCTGGGAACCTCTATATGCCCCGGGCGTGGCCCTAAAAAGCAAAAAAAAAAAAAAAAAAAAAAAATTTCAAGAGGGGATATTCAGGGGATAAAATAATATAAAAAATATATTTTATATTAAATGTATTTAATATAAATATAAACCCCTAAAACAAGATGATGCCTTTTGACCCCAGAGAGGGGGTCTGAGCATCAAAGCGGGAAGTGTGGAAAGGGCCTTCCCAGGACAAAGGGAAAGCGACATGGCATAACCAGCATCTGCGTGCACACACGTAGCTCGGTGGCAGCCAGACATAATCAGTATCCATGAGCAACTTTTTAATATAGACCAGCCAGCCAGAATTTGCAGAGTGTATGTTATCTTAAAAAGGGGACAAAGGGACCAAAGTGTAAAAGAAAAAATAACGGAGGGAATATAAGACAGTGCCCCACTGTGTTAGGGGCTCAGCCTTTGGATATGGATCTGCTGACCCGGTGCTGGCACAAATAAACGCTGCTTTGTGGCAAAAAGCCTTGGGGTCCCATCTCTCTCTACGAGAATCCTCGGCCGGTCTCGCTTGATGTTGGTTGTTCAAGGGTCATTGTTAACGGGACACTTTCACTCCCCAAAGTGGAGGGTAAATCAGGTAGTCACCTGGGTGATATGAGAATAAGCATCTCCTCCTGATTTCTCATGCTCTCTCTACGGTGTATCTGTCTTAGTGGCCCTGGTGCACCTTTGCTAGAGGAACTGGTGATTTGGTAACATGAAGGTGACCAGGGTAGGTTCCTCATATATGGTCTCATCATATATGACCCTGGGGTTGACTCTTCCTCCATGAGGCGTGTGGTCCCTGCAATACAGGAGCCATATTTTCAATATCTTGGGGGTGAGGTATCTTTGATTTAAAGAAAGGAAAAAAAGGAAGGGAGAAAGAAAGAGAGAAAGAGAAATAAATAAATGATGGAAGGAAGGAAAAAAGAGAAAGGAAAGAAAGGAAGAAGAAAAAAGGAATTAAGAAAGCATAGTGTGTAACCAATATGATGTACTCAACTAACTAGAACACCACAGTAAATTTATTTTAATTGAACACTTGAGGTCCACCCGCCTTAGCGGCAGGCCGGCCCGTGTCTCCCTGTGAAGCGCTGTCTGCGTCACCCCTCCAGCTAACTGCCCAGGAGCCTCAGGTCTCGGCCTCGGAGAAGCCAGTCCCGTCCTCACGCATCACGCCCGGAGTGAGCAGCTCACCCCCGTGGCCGCCGCAGGAGGCCCTGTGGGCAGTCGCTCTGCTCAGTCTGTCCCGCAGGGCGAACTTCCTGTGGATCCGAGTCACTACCGGCCCCGAGAGCAGGAGCTCGTGTTCACACGGGGCGGCCACGGGTCCCGGAGGAGCCTCCCCGTGCCGGCTGGCAGGGCCTGGGGGTGTCTCTGCCTTGGCTGCCTGCTGCCCCAGAATGTCCTCTCCCACATTCCAGGACTAGGATCTAGCATTGAGATCCTTCACCTTCCGCAAAGTTCCCAGTTGGGGCTCCTGGGTGTCCGTCCCCCTGCAGGTCCCTCTTTCCTCTTGAGGAGGCCAGTCTCCCACTCAAAGGCAGAGACACGGTTTGCTAAATAGAGAATAACACAAACAGAGGCCAGAGGAATCCAGAGATTTCCCTGGAGGTTGGCAGGTCATTCAGTGACCTGAATGGACCCCATTGCTGGGGTCCACGGCCACACTCTATGGGGCTGAGAACCTCCCCAAATTCCACAGCGCCAGGTAACCTGAGCGATATTTCCTCTTCTGCAAATTAGAGTTAATTCTGGCCTCTGCCACGGGGAAGCAGCTGCAGAAAAACCACACACCCGCCCACCCCCTCGGGCAGGGCAGGCACTGCTGAGAGCCTGCGGAGAGCAGAGAAGCTGCAGAGTTTGTGGACGGGCAGGAGGTGTCTGTGCATGGCTGTGGCTTTGCTGCTGGCACAGAGGAACACGGCCGAGTCTCCCCGTTCTGCGGGCTGGATCTTCAGAGTCTGGGACTTGCCACCAAGCTTCTCAGCGGAGAACCGATCCTTTATAAAGTCGGCCTTCTCTGAAGGCTCATTGTTATAGATGGACATCAGAAACTCCAGTCCTTTTCCTGGAGTCTGTCGATACCAGTACTGGTACAAATGACCAGGAATGGGGTCACACGTCAGAGTCACGTTCCGTCCCGTCTCTGTGATGTAGTAGCGAGGGCTTTGGCTGACTGCAGGTTCCATGTGGCCTGTGAGAGGAGACGGGGGCCGGACTGAGAATGAGGCCTTTTGGGAAGGGGGTGGGAGTCTCCCACACACGCCCCGGTCTCACCTACTCCCAGGAGCCCAAAGATGGCCCAGCAGAAGAGTCTGCCATCCATGGCAGGGCTGGGGCGGGACTGAGGCCTCCTCCCGTGGGGCATCTGGTCCCTAGCAGCCTAAGGAAGGAGTTCCTGTGATGTCACTGTCTTGGGCAGCACCCAGAGGCCCAAGAGCGCCCCCAGGAGCAGGAGCAGGAGCAGAGAGGCTTGGCACCCACATGCACAGGTCATGCTCTGAAACTCAACACCGTGTCCTGGCGGGTGCAGACCCACGGGCCCTGACTGAAACGCTGCAGCTGCAGAGGGACCCTGGGGGAACACAGCCTTTAGGACAGCTAGGCCAGACATGAGGACACAAAACAGGCATGAAGACAGGTGGGACCTACTGCCTTTGTTCCAGCAGGCAGAAGCCTAGGAATGAGCAGAGAAGGCGAGCACGGGGCCAGATGGCAGGAAACCACACATCATGCAAACAGCTGGCTCCGCAGGTGGATAAAAAAAATCCAGGGAGTTCCCACCGTGGCTCAGTGGTTCAGGAATCTGATTAGCATCCAGGAGGATGCAGGTTCAATCCTTGGCATTGCTCAGTGGGTTAAGGATATGGCATTGCCATCAGCTATGGTGTAGACCAGCAGCTTCAGCTCATGTTCGGCCCCTAGCCTGGAAATCTCCGTATGCCACAGGTGTGACCCTAAAAAGGAAAAGTAAAAAAAAAAAAAAAAGTTAAGAGAAGGGGCACAAATCTCGAATAACTGGATGTAACCTGCTGCTCATTACGCCCTCATGATAATGAAATTGTTATAAAATTAGCTATGCGGAGAAGCAGTACCCACCATGCACTAATGCTAGTGATGTTTCCCATAAAACTAAATAAGGACAAAAAGCTCTCTTCCTGGAGTTCCCGTCGTGGCTCAATGGTTAACGAATCCGACTAGGAACCATGAGGTCGTAGGTTCGATCCCTGGCCTCGCTCAGTGGGTTAAGGATCCGGCATTGCCGTGAGCTGTGGTGTGGGTCACTGACATGGCTCAGATCCTGCGTGGCTGTGGCTGTGGCGAAGGCCGGCGAGTACAGCTCCTGTTAGACCCCTGGCCTGGGAACCTCCATATGCCGCGGGTGCGGCTCTAGGTGAGGCAAAAGACAAATAAATAAATAATTAAAAAAAAAAAAAACTCTCCTCCGTTTGGGAAGGTGAAGCTGGGATGAAAATGAAGGAACAGGAACCCCCCAAACACCATCTTCCCAGTGAACATCCCGCCCACACAACGAGACGCCCCACGTAGCTGGTGTGCCACAAAACGCAGGGCAGCTGCTCCGCCCCCCTGTCTGCCCTCCACTCCCTCTGAGATGAATTTCCCACTTCAATAAATCCTCCCCCGTCTCCCTTCTCCACTTCCATCTCATTCCTGAATTCTTTCAGGGACAAGAACCTAAACTTCGGTAACACCCTCTCTTAGGGGCCAATTCAAGGCCACAGGTCCAGAGGCTCGTTTCCTAATTCCAAACCTGATGATGAAAATGCTGGGGAGGAAGAAACCAGAGGAAAACAAAATAAAACCCTGGGGGTGTTGGAACCAAGCAGGGCCCTGTGGGCTGCTGGGCAGAGAAGCCTTTCTGTGTCTGTCCCCCCACCCCACCCCATTCTTGTTTTTAGGGAACACACTGCAGCCTCCATGACCTTCCCTGAGTTCCAAAGGGCAGGTTCAAAGACTTGCTACTCAGGGAAGGAGGGGATGCAGAGGCCAGGCAGCAGTGGTCAGGAAACCCTGGTGCACCCTTGGGGCAGGTCCTGGTTCCCCTCGAGAAATATAGATAACAATAGCTTTGAGTTCTTCTAGAGAACTAAAACCCCAGCCAATGGGAGATGTTCACGAAGCTTTCTTCAATCTGGAAGGAAGACCAGACCACTGAACACTGGCTTCGAAAACAATGCAAGCTTGCCTTTCCCCTGATCCTTAACTGGGGCCCTATTCTTCACTCCCTAAACTATAAAACCACCCCCCAGTCTCTCCTAAGGGGGGGGCAGTCTTTGAGGCATTGGCCTGCTGGGACCCTCCTTTGGCTGGCCAATGAATAAAGGTGTTTTTTCTCCTTTGTCCAAGTCTCTGTCTTTCTATTTGGCAGAGGCTGAGTTCTGGCAAGATTGTCAGTGTGGACGGCAACTCTGGTGACAGGACGAGACCTGAACCCTAAAGGGACATTTCGGTGCAAGGGAAGGAGAGCAGACGAGAAGGTAGGTACCCACCAGTGCCCGGAACAGAGGGACGCAGGGGCCCTTGGATGTCTATGGTAGTGAGAGCAGGTGTCTGTTCATGTTTGGGGCTTTGATCAAGGAAGGGCTTGGGGTCTAGCCTTTAGTGGGAAAAAGAGAAACCAGAGAAGCTGGTTTAGAGAATCTGGAATTGGTCAAGACAGACATTCCATTTTGTATCAGGCTAGTTTATTTGAAAATAAATAAGGCATTAAACTGGATCTGGCTTTCCCATCCTGGCTCAGGGGAAATGAGTCTAATTTGCAACCATGAGGACGCAGGTTCAATCCCTGTCCTCTCTCAGTGGGTTAAGGATCTGGTGTTGCCATGAGCTGTGGTGCAGGTCGCAGACGAGGCTTGCATCTGACACTGCTGTGGCTCCAGTGTAGGCCAGCAGCTCCAGCTCCAATTGGACCCCTGGCCTGGGAGCTTCTCTGTGCCTAGGTGTAGCCCTAAAGAAACAAAAAACAAACAAAAAGAGCCCCACAAAATCAAACTAGATCTGATGTGTTTATCTTTTTACCAGTTGACAGAGCAGAGTCAGGTTAAAGAAAACCACACCTTAAGACAGAGTTGTGGAGTTCCCTTCGTGGCGCAGCAGTTCCCATCTTGGCTCAGTGTTTAAGGAATCCGACTAGGAAACATGAGGTTGTGGGTTCGATCCCTGGCCTTGCTGAGTGGGTTAAGGATCTGGCGTTGCCGTGAGCTGTGGTGTAGTTTGCAGACGCGGCTCAGATCCCGCGTGGCTGTGGCTGTGGCTGTGGCAAAGGCCGGTGGCTACAGCTCCTGTTAGACCCCTAGCCTGGGAAGCTCCATATGCCACGGGTGCGGCTCTAGATAAGGCAAAAAGACAGAAAAAAAAGACAGAGTTGCCACATTAGTTGACCTGGGGGGTGGTATTATGTTTTCGGGGCTTGGTCAGGAGACCTTGGAGAGCCTTCTGCAGGAGAAAGCTGGAAGCCTGTTGCAGATGCAGGTGGCTGATCCTCCAGGAGGGGACCCATGGCTCTGCCAGCCTTTGGCTGCTGCTGTGCCCAGCCCTGAGGCCATTATACGAAACAGAGCCTGAAGATTCGGGGTTCAGCTGAGACACCCCCGAGCACAAAGTCCTGCTCTGAAATGTCAGGAGGCCGTCACTGCGCACTGCCTGTTGTGAGCAAGGTCTCACAGGGCATCAGACTCTATGGCTGACAGTGCAGGAAGGGAAGACTGTGTTCTAAGAAGCAGGATGAAAGAGAAAGAAGTGACAGGAACTAAGCCCGAAAGTCAGTGTTGAGTGGAAGGGGAGCCAGGGAGGAGCTGAGGCCCTGAGCTTGCAGGAGAGTGAACTTGAGACACAGGGACCCGGACCAGATGGGGGAACCTGTTGTCCTCGGGGACAGGACCCGACAGAGCCCCTGGTGAGGGAAGGACCTGCTGTGCAAAAGGTCTGAGCACATCTGTGGCTTGGATCTGGGCAGAGATCTGGACTCTAACTTGGCTGGAAGAAGAAGTCAGAGACAGGCACCTGTTGGAAGCAGGACTGGTAGGACAGAGGGTCAAATGTCTCATGAAAGACTTCCCGGGCGGCCAGCCCATTGGAATATGCTTGGAACAGCTTGCACTTGAATATCTGTCCTACATTCAGCTGCAGGTACGCTCTTGCTCAGGAAAGGTGGATGGTGTCTGTGGTGCAACTCTGAACTGCCACAGCCATCAGCCCGTGCGTGGCAGTCTCAGGGTCTGCGATTTCCATCTAGGGTCTTCCAGGAAATGGGGAACCGAGCCTTGGATGGCCCCACAGCCTCCTGGCTGGATGCTAGAGGTTTGTGCAGAGGAAGCAGCTGGCTCTGCAGGGCTGTGTCTCTACTGCTGGCGCAGAGATACACAGCGGAGTCTTCTGGTTTCAGGGCATCCACATGAAGGTAAAGGGGGAAGCCATCTGGGCATTCAGGGTGGAAGCGTGTCGGAACACTCTTATTTCCATTGAGTTTATTGTAGTTGCAAATGAACATGAGCTCTATCGGCTTCTGGGGACTCTGCTTATACCAATACATAACATCATCTCCCAGATCTTGTTCACATTTCAAAGATCTCTTATCTCTGATTCCCAGGATCAGGTATTTGGGAGTCTGAGTAATTCCAGCGTCCACAGAGGCTGTCAGGGGAAGAGGACAAAATTCAGACAAAGCCCAGAAGGGAGGGTGTGGCTGCAGCCTCGGTGACAGGATTCAGCATCTAGGGGCAGCCCGCGTGGACCCGGACTCACCTGCTCCCAGGAGACAGAGGACCACAGGGCAGAGCAGCCCGTGGCCCATGGTGGAGTCAGGGCCAAGTGGCCTCAACTACCTAGATGCCCTGGGCAAGGGGGCGTGGCCCTCGCCTCCTCCATCTTGGTTGGTGGCTTGGCCTGTGATGTCATTGTCCCTGAGTTTCAGCAGCCCCAGTCT
>PVHT020000237.1:6282741-6294670 GCA_004024745.2 Catagonus wagneri | reverse complement strand
GCTCCCAGGAGACAGAGGACCACAGGGCAGAGCAGCCCGTGGCCCATGGTGGAGTCAGGGCCAAGTGGCCTCAACTACCTAGATGCCCTGGGCAAGGGGGCGTGGCCCTCGCCTCCTCCATCTTGGTTGGTGGCTTGGCCTGTGATGTCATTGTCCCTGAGTTTCAGCAGCCCCAGTCTCCCTTCATCCCTTATGTAGATTCTTTTTTTTTTAAATTTTCTCCCCTATATGGAGTCTTTTTTTTTTAGACGATCTTATGTTTTGTCCTTTATTTTATTAACAGCAATAACCCTATATGGATTCTGATAAAAGGTGGATTTGAATTGACTGGGTTGGGAAATTCCTATCTGATAGCTGCACTTTTGCTATTAACTGCCCTCCTCATTGTATAGATTCTCTCCCGACTCTGTCCCTCCCTTCGAAGGGACGCCCCCCTTCAAAAGATCTCCCGCCCCTGCTTAGTGAGGCCAGATCGAATCACTCAAAGCATAAGCCCTCTGGAACTCCTTTGCCCAGTCAAGTGCGGGGAGACAGACTAGGTGTTGGTGGCTGGGTTCTGAACCAGTGTCTGTCATTAAAAAGGCATTGCTGTGGGAGTTCTCGTCCTGGCTCAGTGGTTAATGAATCCGACTAAGAACCATGAGGTTGCAGGTTCGATCCCTGGCCTTGCTCAGTGAGTTAAGGATCCGGCATTGCCGTGAGCTGTGGTGTAGGTTGCAGACGCGGCTCGGATCCCTCGTGGCTGTGGCTGTGGCGAAGGCCGGCGGCTACAGCTCCTGTTAGACCCCTAGCCTGGGAACGAACCTCCATATGCCGCGGGTGCGGCCCTAGATAAGGCAAAAAGACCGGAAAAATAAAAAAGGCAGGGCTGTGATGCAGGCCAGGAGCCAGACACTGGGGAGAGCTCCGAGGGGAGCACATAACAGATAAGACATTTTTCAGAGTGCAGCGTTTAGCTGGGCTGAAAGCAAACAGGTTGCTTCAAGAAAGCAACACAAGGCAAGACAAGTCAATGTCAAAATGATTTCAGTCGAGCATCTTGCCTTGGAGGAGAAGTCCACAGCTGGTGCTCCCAACTGATGGACGTTTGGAGGCCCCTGTGGCCCACCACTCTTCGCTTCTCACCTGCCTCCTCTACTCACTCCCAGCCCCTCCCCCCACCGCAGCCGTGGTGCTTGAATGGAGCCACAGCGCCCCCTTCTGGCCAAAGCGGCACATTTTCCAGATCGCGGGCCTCTTACCAGGCAGAGTCAGCTTAGCATTCATACTACAGACTGGGAGCATCTGTGATGGGTATAAAGCTCCAGGGAATCATGAAAAGGAAAGAAGCACCTGAAACAACCACATTCATCCACCCACCCAGGACCTTCACCTTTTACTCAAGGGAGATTGGCTATGCCTGGGTTCTTAGACAGAAAACACAGCCCTGCAGATATAAGCATCTTGATTTCTTCAACGAATACTCCTGGGACCATAGCTAGGAGCAGGCACAAAATTTTAACATGTTCACCCCCGGAATCCTACTGGGGTAATGAAGAATAGTGTCAGACAAGCACAGCAGAATCAGATGTATCCTAGACCCGAAGTGTAAGATTTGGGTTCAGTATTTCCAGGTCAACACCGCTTCCTGAATGGGATAGCATATTTCCTCAACTAGTGCAGCAGAGGAGCTGAAATGAAATGCTCTCCAAAGCCTCGTGCATTTCTGAAATGGTAGACACCAGGAGTTCCTGTTGTGGCGCAGTGGTTAACGAATCCGACTAGGAAGGATGAGGTTGCGGGTTCGATCCCAGCCCTCGCTCAGTGGGTTAAGGATCCCGTGTGGCTGTGCCTGTGGCGAAGACCAGCGGCTACAGCTCCGATTAGACCCCTGCCCTGGGAAGCTCCATATGCTGCGGGAGCGGCCTTAGATAAGGCAAAATAATAATAATAAAATAAAATGAAATAATAATGGTAGACACCAAAGCAGGCCCATCCATTCTACAGACAGTTTTTCATCTGGAACCAGCTTGGGTGACCTTGCATTCATCCCAGAGACTGTTTGGCTTTTACCCATATACTTATTGGACTATCATCTATGTTTGTATGATATACTGCTGTTTCAGTGTTGCATTTCCATTCTTGAAAATTTGAAAACACGAAATAACACAGCAAAGAAATGATCTGTATTTGCTGAACAATTTTTTTTACCATTTGCTTCCTGCTCCGTATTTATTACCGAATTGGAAGAAAAATGGAGCAGTTACCCCTGTGTTAAGAGCTGGTACTTGAAATGCCTTTTAACCCAAGGATGCGCTGCGTCAGGAAGAAAATATTAGCATTCTTCCTAATGTAATAAATATAACACATTTTCACTGTCACTCATAAAACAAACACACAAACGAAGTAAGATGATTTGGGTTAGAATTTAAGCACAGCGGGTTGGATGTTCTCCTGAACAGGTTACTTATATGATGGGTCATAAAGCCACTGCAGTTGGAGATATTCCATTCTCAGATAAGAATCTAAAAATAACCCTTGTTAAAAGGCCAGCGTTGTTAGTTACTATGAACAATAGTATAATGGCCACTCCCTGTAGCAAGAAGACACTTGTTGGTCCTTCTACCAGAAAATAGCAAATATAGGAATAAATAAAATTTTATTGCATCTTTTGGCTCTCAATACCTAAGCCAAATTCCACAGATTATAAAAAAAAATGGAATTTATTTTTTTCATTTTAGAGTTTTATTGAGGGAGTTCCCGTCGTGGCGCAGTGGTTAACGAATCCGACTAGGAACCATGAGTTTGTGGGTTCGATCCCTGCCCTTGCTCAGTGGGTTAACGATCCGGCATTGCCGTGAGCTGTGGTGTAGGTTGCAGACGCAGCTCGGATCCTGCGTTGCTGTGGCTGTGGCGAAGGCCAGTGGCTACAGCTCCGATTAGACCCCTAGCCTGGGAACTTCCACATGCCGTGGGTGCGGCCATAAAATGACAAAAGGCAAAAAAAAAAAAAAAGAGTTTTATTGAAATACAGTTGATTTACAATGTTGTAATAATCTCTGCTGTACAACAAAATGATTCAGTTATACGTATACGCATATCCGTTCTTTTTCAGATTCTTTTCCCCCAGAGGTTATCACGGAATATTGAGTGGATTTCCCTGCGCTCTACAGCAGGTCACTGTGGACCATCCATTTCATATCCATGAGTGTGCTTATGCCAGCCCCAAACTCCCAAGCCCTCCCTCTCCTCCACCTGTCCCCTTCCGTAACCATAAATTTGTTTTCGAATCTGTGAGTCTGTTTCTGTTTTGTAAATAAGGTCATTTGTATTATTATTTGTTTGTTTGTTTGTTTGTTTAGCTTTTAAGGGCCACACCCAAGGCATATGGAGGTTCCCAGGCTAGGGGTCAAATTGGAGCTACAGCTTCTGGCCTACACCACAGCCACAGCAACGCCAGATCTGAGCCACATCTGCGACCTACACCACAGCTCACGGCAACACCAGATCCTTAACCTACTGAGCAAGGCAAGGCATTGAACCCTCAACCTCATGGTTCCTAGTCAGCTTCATTTCCACTGAGCCACGACAGGAACTCCAAGAAGAACCATCTGAAATGGCCTAACCATACACCTGGCTCCATGGGTTTTCCTGCTTCTCCAAATCTTTTTCCATTGAGCAGTGAACTCACTGAATTTCCTTTTGGCCCTGGAAAATTTCTCTTCACCTTCCTTTAGGCTTTTGCTCATCAGACATTCTTAGTGAATAGTGTGCTTTCAAAAGTAATGTTATTTTGGAGTTCCTTTCGTGGCTCAGTGGTTAACGAATCCGACTAAGAACCATGAGGTTGCGGGTTCGATCCCTGGCCTTGCTCAGTGGGTTAAGGATCTGGCATTGCCGTGAGCTGTGGTGTAGGTTGCAGACGCGGCTCAGATCCTGCGTGGCTGTGGCCATGGCGAAGGCCGGCGGCTACAGCTCCTGTTAGACCCCTAGCCTGGGAACCTCCATATGCCGTGGGTGCGGCTCTAGATAAAGGCAAAAAGACAAAACAAACAAACAAAGAAACAAACAAAAAAAGTAATGTTATTTACAATATGTACCCGTGTGTACAGCAGGGAAAGGCAAAGCATGGCTTCTTCCATCAGTTAAGATCTTCAGCGCATCGGACAGGGTCCTTTCATGTTCCCGCAACCCTCAGGGAATTTCATGGAACCCCCTGCTCCCGCCTAGACATCAAAATTCTGTAAGACCCCCTGAGTGTGTAAATGCACAGCTGCTCCTGGGTGGATCGACAGGCTGTACTGCAGAAGTGCACGGGGTTAACGGAGCCTCAAGCTGGGCAAACATCTCGTCCCGCAGCTTCCTGCCTAGACCGGGGTTTGTGCGCAGGGAGCTGGTGACTGTGCAGGGCTGTGTCTTAACTGCTGGCACACAAGTATGTGGCAGAGTCGCCTGGCTCCAGGGAGTCGACGTGAAGGTTTAAATGAGCTTTGTCAGGAGATTCTGGTAAGAAGTGGCGTGGAACTGTTTTGTTTAGAATAAGTTCCTTGTTATTGTAGAGAAACATGATCTCAGGAAACTGCTTGAAGCCCTGCTTGTACCAGTACATACAGTCGTGGCTCAGCTTTTGCTCACATTTTAGGGACCCCTTCTTTCCGGTCTGTAGGATGAGATACTTTGGAGTCTGGAAAACGGCTGTGTCCAAGGTGCCTGAGAAGGAAAGAAGCAGAATTCAAACAGGTCCCAGGAGGAGTTCCCGTCGTGGCTCAGTGGTTAACGTATCCGACTAGGAACCATGAGGTGGCGGGTTCGATCCCTGGCCTTGCTCAGTGGGTTAAGGATCCGGCGTTGCTGTGAGCTGTGGTGCAGGTCGCAGACGCAGCTCGGATCCTGCGTGGCTGTGGCTGTGGCGAAGGCCGGCGGCTACAGCTCCTGTTAGACCCCTAGCCTGGGAACCTCCAGATGCTGCGGGTGCGGCTCTAGATAAAAAAGGCAAAAAGCCAAAAAAAAGAAAAAAACAGGTCCCAGGAGGTAGGCTATTGACAAGGGGCCATCCAGCCCTCAGGCTCAGGACTCACCTGCTCCCAGGAGGCCGAGGGCCACCCAGCAGAGTAACCTGGAGCCCATGGTGGAGACAGGGCTGCCCAGGCTGGGATTCTCAGAGCCAAGGAGTCCAGGCTGGGGCGTCACCGCCCAGAGTGACTGTCACCACCCAGAATGACTTCTTCTTCCTGGGATCTCCCCCAACCTGTTCTCCTCCTTCTGTTGAGTTTGGGATTTCTCGCCACAGTCTGAGTGTGGCCAGTATGTCGTCTTGGAGGTGTCCCTCTGAAGGTCACTCTATGCCAGCGGCTGCCTCCCTCCCCTCTCCCCACCCCCAGGACCTGGCTGCTTCCTTCCTTCCTTCCTCCCATTCTGGAGCCTGGCTGGCTTCCTTCGTCTTCTGCGTCTCCGTCCCAGGAACGCAGGACGCTCCCACTCAAACCTCGGCTCCCTGGAAAGTGTGATTTCGCCTAAGAAACCCCAAGGTCCTTTCAGGGCAGGTGAAGACACTGACTCCGAGGTCTCCCCAAGAAGCAGCTGCGGATGATTTTTGTACACCTGTAATTGTAATAAAATTCATTAAGCAATGGGGAAAAAAATAAACAGTTACAACGATAAGATGAAAAAAAAAAAGCAGCAGACTTCACAAAATGCATTGGTGTTAGTTAGGAGAAAAGTCTGTTATTGGGTCCTGGAGGGCGGATAAACTGCAGCCCTGCCCTCTCTAATGTTCTCTAACCGAGAGGTAAAACCATGCGGGGATAGGAGGGGGAAGAAGTCGCCTTAGCACAGGAGTGATGAGGTCACAGGGGAGAATAATAGCATGAGGTTGGGAAACTGACAGCCAGATGATTTCCCCGCCCTTTCATTGTCTACAGATCCCCTCCCCTTTTGGTACAAAGTTTGTAGCTCGATGCTTCGCCCAGCGTTCCTCACCCTTGGGGCTTTGGACATACACCACCGATAATTATTGATTGGGGAGCTCCTGGATGTTTACCAGCATCTCTGGTCTCTGTGTGCCACCTGCCGGTAGCACTCCCCATACGCCCCCTGGCGTGACAACCATAAAGATCTACAGCCTGTGATGTGGAATCGACCTGGTTAAGAACCACTGTCTCTTTGGAGTTCCCTTTATGGCTCAGTGGTTAATGAATCCGACTAAGAACCATGAGGTTGTGGGTTCGATCCCTGTCCTTGCTAAGTGTGTTAAGGATCCGGCGTTGCCGTGAGCTGTGGTGTAGGTTGCAGATGCGGCTCGGATCCCGCGTGGCTGTGGCTGTGGCGAAGGCCGGCGGCTACAGCTCCTGTTAGACCCCTAGCCTGGGAACCTCCATATGCCGCGGGTGCGGCTCTACATAAAAAAAAAGGCAAAAAGACATACATACATACATACATACATAAATAAAATAAAAGAACCACTGTCTCCTTGAGCCCTTCTCAGTCTTTGGTTTTCCATCGGGTTCCAGCACTTTCTAGTGGTTAGCAAGGCACAGCTCTCAGATCTTAGCACCTCAGGGTCCCTGCCCAGCCCTGGGTAAAACCCAAGCCAGCTAGGACCTGGAGTAAGACCAGGGCACCATAGCTGCCCACAAAGGCATCTGACACACACACACACACACACACACACACACACACGCTGAGTGGCAACACTGCCAACTACTGGTGAAACCCCTTCAGAGACGATTCAGAGACAAACTCAGTGGTTTGTTTTTCGTTTCCCACCAACAGTGCGGGAGGGTTCTCTTTTCTCCACACCCTCTCCAGCACTTATTGCTTGTAGACTTTTTGATGATGACCATTCTGACTGGTGCGAGGTGGTACCTCATCGTAGTTTTGACTTGCATTTCTCTAATGACGGGTCATGTTGAACATCTTTCATTTTTTGGGGGGGTGGGGCATCCGTATGTGTTCTTTAGAGAAATGTGTGTGCCTAATTCTTGATTGAATGTTTTGGTTTTTTTGATATAAAGCTCCATGAGATGTTTGTATATTTTGGAGCTTAATCTCCTGTCGGTTGCTTCATGTGTGAAGATTTTCTTCCATTCTGTGGGTTGTCTTTTCTTTCTTTCTTCTTCTCCTTCTCTTAAATGGTTTCCTTTCCTGTGCAAAAGCTTGATAAGAGACACAACAGTGAACAGCAGAAACAACCACCATCTGGCAACTCCACGCGTGCTTTATCTCTTGGCAGTCAGGGCATGGCTTCTTAGTGCCTAGCTTGAGCAAGATAATACTCTCACTTTCATGCTGTTTATATTCTGATAGGTGCAAAAAGAAATTTGCAGATTACTGTGGGCCGGAAATATAAAATACAGGTTATACGGAAGTTAGAAATATAATTGGTATCAATACAGTTAAATACTGTCCTTCACGTGGCTTCCCATTTCCTCATCTATAAAATGACGGGCTGAAATAAATGATGTCTAAATCTCTGTCCAGTTTTAAAGCTGTATAATCCTGACGAGGGGCGCCCATGGGTGTTTACTAGAGGCTCTTAGGCAGCCAAAATGTCCCGAGTACCTACACATTGTACCACACAGCTCACTCGTGAAGCTTTCCAAAGAGAGGAGGAAAGAAGGAAGAAAGGACAGAAGAAGGGGATAATTCAAAACTGATGGGAGGCGACATATGTTAACTGATTCTGACCATATAAAGAAGTAATCATACTTTTTTTTTTGTCTTTTTGCCTTTTCTAGGGCTATACTTGTGGCATATGGAGGTTCCCAGGCTAGGGGTCTAACAGGAGCTGTAGCCGCCGGCCTTCGCCGCAGTCACAGTCACGCGGGATCCGAGCCGCGTCTGCAACCTACACCACAGCTCACGGCAACGCTGGATCCTTAACCCACTGAGCGAGGCCAGGGATTGAACCCGCAACCTCATGGTTCCTAGTCAGATTCATTAACCACTGAGCCATGATGGGAACTCCTAGAAGTAATCATTCTTAAAAAGTAGATTTCAAGGAGTTGTGGGGCAGTGGAAACAAATCCAACTAGTATCTATGAGGATTCGGGTTCGATCCCTGGCCTTTCTCAGTGGGTTAAGAATCCAGCATTGCTGTGAGCTATGGTGTAGGTCGCAGACACGGCTCAGATCTGGCCTTTTAGGGCCACACCCGCAGCATATGGAGGTTCCCAGGCTAGGGGTCCAATTGGAACTACAGCTGCCAGCCTACACCACAGGTGACAGCAATGCTGGATGCTTAACCCACTGAGTGAGGCCAGGGATCGAACCTGCATCCTCATGGAGACTAGTCAGATTAGCTACTGCTAAGCCAGAACCAGAACTCCTCAAATCTCACCTTGTACTTTCCCTGCCTCCATCTTGTTATCAACTGTTTCTGCAGAGTCCTGGTGTCTTTGAGTGGATAATGGTATTTATTTATTTTTATTGTTTTTTTCTTCCAATTTTATTGAGATATAATTGACATATAGCACTGTATAAATTTAAAGTGCACAGCATAATGCTTTGATTTGCATATATCATGAAATAGTTATCACAATAACTTTAGTGAACATCCATCATGTCATATAGATACAAAATAAAATCATATTTTTTCCAGGAGTTCCCATTGTGGCTCAGCAGGTTAAGAGCCTGACTAGTATCCATGAAGATGTGAGTTCGATCCCTGGCCTTGCTCAGTGGGATAAGGATCCGGCGTTGCTGTGAGCTGTGGTGTAGCAGTAGACGCGGCTTGAATCCCGCATTGCTATGACTGTGGCGTAGGCCAGCAGCTACAGCTCCATTTCAACCCCTAGCCTGGGAACCTCCATATGCTGCAGGTGTGGCCCTAAAAAGACAAAAGACAAAAAAAAAAAACACACGAAAGAACATGTATGACTGAGTGGCTTCGCTCTCCAGTAGAAATTGGCCCACTACTGTAAATCAACTATAATAAAAAAATAATTAAAAATAAAAAAAGGAAGTGAATAAAAAATTAAAAATAATTAAAAATAAAAAAGGAATTAAAAATAAAAAAATTAAAAATAAAAAACCCATGGGAAACAAAATTTCCTGCATATTGCTCTCCATTATTTTGTTTTATTTATTTTCAACAGCTTTAGCAAGGAATAGCTGATACGGAAAGAATTCACACATTTAGTGTGTACTGTATGATGAGTGTGGACATACGCAAACCCCCATGATACCATCCCCACGATCAAGATAATATACGTAGCTTAATTATTTTCTTTTTTCTTCTTCCTAGCAAAACCGCCCTTCTTACCTGTCAGTCTTAGATGGCATTTTAAACGTGGACTCTTGTCTAAAACAACAATTATTTTTGAGAGCCCACGACATCCTCTTCCTTAGTCCCTCCCTTAAAACTGGGAGCTAGAAGGCACCTTCCAACATTCCCAGGTGAGCAAACAGTCTAATCAGCACCCATGCATTTTGCTAGGAGTCCAGGCTTTAAAGCAACAACCAGGTGCTTTCTTCCCAGCGTTTGAGAGCTTGCCAGAAGTCTCAGCTTTCCAAGGACTGGTCCCATGCTATGTATGTTCTAGTCACCAAACATCAACTGACTATGAATCTAGAGAAATGCCCTGATGGCAAGGAGTTCTGGGTTGAAAGGAGAAATAAAACAATAAAAAAACAAAATCTGTAGCATATACAGCTTTTTTTTTTTTTTGGTGTGTGTGATTATTTTAGATGGTGAGATAGAGCCAATATCAAGATGAAGCACCTGAAAAACGATATAACTATATAATATTTCCGCAATCATAAAATGAGATATGTGACATATCTTTGCTGCTCATATAAATACAGTCATTAAATTAACAAATGAAGTAATAACTTTATTTTTACTTTTATGCTTTTTTTTAAGGGCCACACCCATGGCATACGGAGGTTCCCAGATGAGGGGTCAAACGGAGCTATAACTGCTGACATACACCAAAGCCACAGCAATATCAGATCTGAACCGAATTTTCTACCTACACCACAGTTCACAGCAACACCAGGTCCTTAACCCAACGAGAGAGGCCAGGAATCAAAACTGCATCCTCATGGATGCTAGTCAGAATCGTTTCCACGGAGCCACAATGGGAACTCCAGTTAAAAACTTTATTTATTTATTTATTTTTTCATATTAACAATGAATTTTATTTCAGTTATAGATGTACAAAGATCATAAGTCAATTCAATAAATTTTGTGTCCCAAACCCACAGTGCATCCCCCCAGCCCCCAGATTGTCTTATTTGAAAAACCAAGGTTTTCCAAAATCTGTGAGTCATTGTCTGTTCTTCAAAGTTCATTGTGTCTCTTTAGTTTCCACATGTAAGCGGTAGCATTGGGTGTTGCTGTCTAATTGTCTGACTGGTTCCACTTCGTATGATAATTTCTAGGTTCATCCATGTTGCTGTAAATGTTATTCCGTTCCTTTTAATGGCTGAGTAATATTCCATTGTGTGTATGTACCATTTCTTCCCTATCCACTCCTCTGTCGATGGGCATTTAGGTTGCTTCCATGACCTGGCTTCTTCCTTCTCTAGCTGCTTTAGATGTAAAGTTAGGTTGTTTATTTGAGCTTTTTCTTGTTTCCTGAGGTAGGCTTGTATTGCTATATACTTTCCTTTTAGCACTGCTTTTGCTGCATCCCAGAGGTTTTGGAGTGTCGTGTCTTTGTTGTCATGTGCTTCTAGGTAGTTTTTAATTTCCTCTTTGATTTCTTCAGTGATCCATTGGTTGTTTTCTTGTTTTTGTATCCATTCGGCTAGTCTATGTCTTTTGGTTGGGGCATTCAGTCCATTAACATTTAAAGTAATTACTGATATATATGTTCTTATTGCCATTGTATTAACTGTTTGGGGTTTTTGTTGCCTTTTTTTTTTACCCTGAAGTTTTGATATAGGAGTCTATATACAAATGAGATTGTTTTAAGTTGTTGGTTTCTTAATTGCACGTGTCTCCAGTGACCTGCATTTGTGCTCTCTTCTCACGATTTCTGATTTTGGTAGCATAGTTGTGCATGGATGATTTAGTATCTTTATTGTATATATTGTATATATTGTAAAGCAATCTTGGTTGGCAGTTTTTCCCTTTCATCACATTAAGTATATCATGCCACTCCCTTCTGGCCTGCAGAGTTTCAGATGAAAAATCTGCTGATAACCTTATTGGGGTTCCCTTGTGTGTCATTTGTTTCTTTCCCCTAGCTGCTTTCAATATTTTCTCTTTGTCTTTAATTTTGGTCATTTTGATTAATATGTATCTCGGGGTGTTCCTCCTTGGGTTTATTTTATATGGTACTCGTTGCGCTTCCTGAATTTGACTGAGTGGTTCCTTTCCCATATTAGGGAAGTTTTCGGCTATTATCTCCTTGAATATTTTTTCTGTCCCCTTCTCTGTCTCTTCTCCCTCTGGCACCCCTATAATATGGATATTGGTGCGTTTAACAGTATCCCAGAGTTCTCTGAGACTGCTCATTTCCTTTCAATCTTGTATCTCTTTTCTCTTCCGCCTTAGTGATTTCCACTAATCAATCTGTCCTCCACCTTGCTGATTCGTTCTTCTTCCTCCTGTATTCTACTGTTGGCTACTTCTAATGAATTTTTTATTTCAGTTATTGTATTTTGCATCTCTTCTTGTTTAATTTTTACAGCTTGTATTTCTCTGCTCAGTGTTTCCTGTAAATGATCAATCTTTGCCTCCAATCTATTTCCAATGCCTTGCATCATCTTCAGCATCAACAGTCTAAAGTCTCTTTCTGAGAGGTTGATAATCTCCTCATCACTGAGCTGTTTTTCTGGGCTTTTCTCTTTCTCCCTTATCTGGGTTAGGGTTTTCTGTCTTTTCATTTTTATAGGTTTTTGGTGTGGTGACCTTTTTGCCAACAATAGAGTGGTAGCCTCTCTTAGTTCTGGTGTTTGCCTCCCCTGTGACTAAAGCTGGTATGGGCGGGGCTTGCTGTAG
>PVHT020000237.1:6257618-6276008 GCA_004024745.2 Catagonus wagneri | reverse complement strand
CCACAAGTCTGTTCCCCAAGTTCGTGATTTTCGTTTCTGTTGAGATGTTCATTTGTGCAATGTTTTAGACTCCAGTTATAAGAGATTTCATATGACATCTGTCTTTCTCCTTCTGACTTGCTTCACTCAGTATGAGGGTTTCTAATTCCATCCATGTTGCTGCAAATGACATTATTTTATCCTTTTTTATGAGATGCCATTGTTAAAGAGGCAATGCTTTTTTTTTTTTTTTACTTTGTGTAGGTTTTATTTATTTATTTGTTATTTTTTCCATTATACCCAGCTGTACAGCGTGGTGACAGGGTTACACATACATATATGGGTTCATCTCAAGTGGTTAGACAGAGTTCCCAGAGCTATACAGTAGGATCTCCTTGCTTTTCCAGCAATGTTAATTATACACCAGAGGTGTAACTTTCATAACAGTTCTCAGGATACAAGTTCATGTTTGGGACAACTGAGCACCTAAACTTTCTGTCTGGGATTAAGAACACTTGCAGCCTGTCCTTGGCCCTCCTTTATCGTATGTTCTATTCTGAGGAACAGAGGCCACCAGGTGGGTTCATTTCTTCCATTCCCATGAACTTCTGGAAAAGTGGACAAAGGCAGATGTTTAAACTGGATGCTGAATTATCTTCAGATGCTGAGTTATCTTCAAAGAGCTGAATTCTAATTTTGGATTTGGGAGTTTCCACTGAAATCACACTTCTGGCACCTGTGGCCATGGGCGTCCACGATAAACCTGGACGTTAAATAGCTGTGGGTGGAAACCCTTCAACCTGGTCTCCATCCGAGAGCCACTGAGCAGCCATGAAGATCTTTGTCCTTCTTGCTCTCCTGGGAGCTGCTGGTGAGTCTTGATCCGTATGTGCTCAGCAGGTTTTAAGGCTGCATTTTCCACACTGCAATATAACAATGAATGCTTGGAGTTCTCATCGTGGCTCAGTGGTTAACGAATCCGACTAAGAACCGTGAGGTTGCGGGTTCAATCCCTGGCCTTGCTCAGTGGGTTAAGGATCCAGCATTGCCGTGAGCTGTGGTGTAGGCTGCAGACGCGGCTCGGATCCCGCGTTGCTGTGGCTGTGGCGAAGGCCAGCGGCTACAGCTCCTGTTAGACCCCTAGCCTGGGAACCTCCATATGCCGTGGGTGCGGCTCTAGATAAAGGCAAAAAAAAAATCATCTCCGTACTAAAGTGGCTTAAGATTTTGGATCAGCAGTGAATAGGACGTGTGTCTGTAGATAACTAAATCTTACTTATTGGAGAAGCTTATAGTGAACAGGTGATCAGTGTGGCCCTAAAAAGACAAAAAAAAAATAAATAAACAAGAACTTCCAGAATTTGTCTTGATCTTCAAGGTATGAGCAACAAAGAAAGAAAAAAGAGGAGAGAGTCAATACCTAGGAAATGATGTTTTGATCTTTTTTTTTGTCTTTTTTGCCTTATCTAGGGCTGCACCCGTGGCATATGGAGTTTCCCAGGCTAGAGGTCTAATTGGAGCTGTAGCTGCCGGCCTACACCACAGCCACAGCAATGCCAGATCCAAGCCACATCTGTGATCTACACCACAGCTCACGGCAACACCAGATCCTTAACCCACTCAGCGAGGCCAGGGATCGAACCTTCAACCTCATTGCTCCTAGTCAGATTTGTTTCTGCTGCGCCATGACGGAACTCTCTGTTTTGATCTTTATAAGAACCTGAAGATAGAACTTCCCTTTGAAGCGCAGCAGAAATGAATTTGACTAGGAACCATGTGGTTGCTGGTTCGATCCCTGGCCTTGCTCAGTGGGTTAAGGATCCGGCGTTGCCGTGAGCTGTGGTGAAGGTCATAGACTCCGCTCAGATCTGGTGTTGCTGTGACTGTCACTCCAATTTGACCCCCAGCCTGGGAAATTCCATATGCCTCAGGTGTGGCCCTACAAAGCAAAAAGAAACAAAGAAACAAAAAGTTGGGAGTTCCCTTCATGGCTCAGTGGTTAAGGAATCCGACTATGAATGATGAGGTTGCGGGTTCGATCCCTGGCCTTGCTCAGCGGGTTAAGGATCCGGCGTTGCCGTGAGCTGTGGTGTAGGTTGCAGACGCGGCTCGGATCCCGCGTGGCTGTGTCTGTGGCGAAGGCCGGCGGCTACAGCTCCTGTTAGACCCCTAGCCTGGGAACCTCCATATGCCGCGGCGGGTGCGGCTCTAGATAAAAAGGCAAAAAAAAAAGCCAAAAAAAAAAGTTGAAGTTAGTAGTTGGGACTGATGACTAAAGCTGTGCTCCTTGAAGAGGCTGTGAGCCTCAGAGCCTGAGTTTCCTCTGTACAAAAGGTCATCTGTACAGGGATCGAAAGTGGTAAAAACACATTATTTGTCACGAATTAAAGCGATGGGCTGGGGTTTACCTTCTTGGCTAATGAAATCTCCCCAGTGTAAGATAACATGTCATTCTAGAAATGTCAGGAAAAGAAGCAGAGCAATGTCTATTTTTATTTTTATCATAATAATTATACAATTTATACTTACTGTACTGTTTCTCCAAATTTGGTGGTTATAAATTCAGCACTCCCGTGTATATACCTGGAAATGCCTTTCCCCAAACCCCTTCGTGATGCCTGAACAAGAGGCCAGTCTAATGATAGCTCAGGCTTTTGGAGTCCTTAGAAAACAAATAAACCAGTAGTCCTAAATTTACAATGTTGAGTAAATGTGAAATGTTGGAAATGGGATGCTGGGATAATGGGAAGATTGGAGAGAGGAACTTACAATTTTCTGTGAGATTATTTAGTGAATATTTTAGGCAAGAACCAAATAGAGACTGGAGGAACAAAAGTACAGAACTCCTGGAGCTCTCGTCCTGGAGCAGCAGAAACAAATCCGACTAGGAAACATGAGGTTGTGGGTTCGATCCCCGGCCTTGCTCAGTGGGTTAAGGATCTGGTGTTGCCGTGAGCTGTGGTGTGGGTCGCAGATGTGGCTGGGATCTGGCATTGCTGTGGCTGTGGTGTAGGCCAGCAGCTGTAGATCCAATTTGACCCCTAGCCTGGGAACTTCCATATGCTGTGGGATCTAAAAAGACGGAAAAAAAACCTTCCCCAATAGATCTGTTTTACAGATAGTTCCCATCTTTTCTCTGGCAGTTGCTCTCCCCACAGATGAGGATGACAAAATCGTCGGGGGCTACACCTGTGCGGCGAATTCCATCCCCTACCAGGTGTCCCTGAATTCTGGCTCCCACTTCTGCGGAGGCTCCCTCATCAACAGCCAGTGGGTGGTGTCTGCTGCTCACTGCTACAAGTCGTAAGTAGCCAATACTCACAGCCCTGTTCTCCGAGGTCACCCTCCCCTGTCCGGCCAAAGCACAATCAGGGTAAGCTACAGACTTCTGCTTGAGGGTTGAGCATGCGGCCCCCAAGACCTCGTTAATCCCCGCAGGCATTCTAGGCGGTGGGGGACTTTCACCCCAGATAGCCCATGTTCTCCCCAATGATGTCACTAAATTCAAACGATGAAAAAGAGTGAGTGATTACATGTGCCTCGAACTACCTTCAGAGCACGGATCTCTATAAATCAGCCAGGAAAACAACGGCCTGTGGAAGTAGCAAAGCAGAGGACATTCCCAGGACAACGTAAAAATAAGCACAACTCGTTCTGCTCCCTTCACACCCTGTCAGATCCGAGTCCTGTCCCATCGCCCTACAATAACTGGCAATCCCAACCAGATGAATGGCCTCCAGTTCCCCTTGCACCTCCCACTGTTTGATTGGCATCATTTGGTCCCCATCGCTATGCTAACTAACCTAAGAAGATGCGGGGCTGTGATTCTGTCCTTGGAGTGACACCTACCTTCAGCATCCTCTAACCTGCACCACATGCGGCAGGTGCAAATGCAAAACAGCCTGTGTGTGTGTGTGTGTGTGCACGTGTGTGTGTGTGTGTGTGTGTGTGCGTGCACGCATAAAGGGCTGGCGCCTGTGCTTATGGGCATGACTATGCTGTCCTGGGAGGGGACGTAGCTCACGATGGAGACTCAGAGAACTTTCAATCCTTGAATCCAGCCGAATCCAGGTTCGTCTGGGAGAGCACAACATTGATGTCCTTGAGGGCAACGAGCAATTCATCACTGCCTCCAAGATCATCGTCCACCCCAACTACAACTCAAATACTTACAATAACGACATCATGCTGATCAAACTGAGCTCACCTGCCACTCTCAACAGTCGAGTAGCCACTGTTTCTCTGCCGAGATCGTGTGCATCTGCTGGTACCCAGTGTCTCATCTCTGGCTGGGGCAACACCCTGAGCAGTGGCTGTAAGTCTCACCTGGAACAGAGGCACCTTGTCTGAGAATCCTAGGGGTGAAACACACGTTCAGGGTCAGAGTCCTAATCGTCACTCTAGGTAACATTCCCCGAGGATCGTGGGGCTCTATGGAGTCTTAGACTATACTAAATGAAATGCAGACGGTTCCTCGGCTTGACCACGTGACAAACATACGCAACTATGGGGCGTTCCCGTAGTGTCTCAGTGGAAACAAATCTAACTAGTAACAATGAGGTTGTGGGTTCGATCCCTGGCCTCACTCAGTGGGTTAAGAATCCAGTGTTGCCATGAGCTGTGGTGTAGGTCACAGACGCGGCTCGGATCCTGTGCTGCTGTGGCTGTGGTGCAGGCCGGCAGCTGTAGCTCTGATTTGACCCCTAGCCTGGGAACTTCCATATGCCCCAGGTGAAGCTCACACACACACACACACAAAGATGTAGCTATGATCAAGTTGCCAAGGATGCAACTAAAGTGTGATCACTGTAATTTGAAGAGAATCAAAAAACAAAGCGTACACAGAAAGAGGCTAGGGCTTTGGAACGTCTCAAGGTACAGCCCTGCTTGAGAAATCAAGTCTGGAGATTTGAGATCTGTGCTCGCTGATGCTAGTGTCAGAGAGAGAGAGAGAATAATTTGTTGATGAAAACTGTCTGGAAGACCCTCCAGATAAGAGTTGTTTCTCCAACATTTTAGAAGTTACTGGCAATCTGAGAGAAGGAATGTTGGGGTTGGGGGAGAGCTATTGAGAAAGAAATGCCCATAATCCTAATAGCAACCCTCTTCCATTTTTACTCTCACCCAACAGACAACTACCCTGAGCTCCTGCAGTGCCTGAAAGCTCCCATCCTAAGTGACAGTTCCTGTAAAAGTTCCTATCCAGGCCAGATCACGAGCAACATGATCTGTGTGGGCTTCCTGGAGGGTGGAAAGGATTCTTGCCAGGTTAGTTCCTTAGCACTCCTTCTCTCCCTCCAGCTTAACTTCACACATCTCCACCACATTTCCCATTTCCTAAAACACGAAAAATTGAAAAGACCTCTCTGGGACTGTTTAGGAGCTGGAGGGGTAGATTTGGGATCAACGGTAAATTTTCTTTTGCCAGGTGAGTGGCTAGAGGGTTAAAAAGAGAGAGAAGACTGTGTGCAGATAAGTCCAACTGGATGCTGTTGGAAGGAGGGACATAGTAGGGGGAAAGCTTAAATGGAGCAGGGTTAGGTGAGCAGCATTGGACTCTCTAGTTGTCCCCTCTTCTTGGCCCTATGGACCTGCACCTAAGGGAAGAGGGGAGCTATAAAGAAGGAGGAGAAAGAATAGGGATCTAGGATGGAGACTGAGGGTTGGATTTCCACGGAAAGAAAAGGGGTTCACGGAGAAGCAGTCCCCTTGGAAGGTGGTCCCGGGATAAAGGAGGAAAGGAGCACCTTGGAGATTTTCTCCCATCTGGGCATAGCTGAGGTTCTAACTGGCTCTTCCTTCTTGCTCAGGGTGACTCTGGCGGTCCTGTGGTCTGCAACGGCCAGCTCCAGGGTGTTGTCTCTTGGGGCTATGGCTGTGCCTTGAAAAACAAACCTGGTGTCTACACCAAGGTCTGCAACTATGTGAACTGGATTCAGCAGACCATCGCTGCCAACTAAACAGTTTCATCCTCTTCATGACTCACCTTTGTAGTTAGCTTCGCCTTCCTCCCATCCTGTGAACAGCATCTATAAATAAAAACATTTTGTTCTGTACCGGATATACCCAAGAACTGGCCTTTCTTTTTTTTTTTTTTGGTCTTTTTGCCTTATCTAGGGCCACACCGCGGCATATGGAGGTTCCCAGGCTAGGGGTCTAACAGGAGCTGTAGCTGCCGGCCTTCGCCACAGCCACAGCCACGCAGGATCCGAGCCGCGTCTGCAGCCTACACCACAGCTCACGGCAACGCCGGATCCTTAACCCACTGAGCAAGGCCAGGGATCGAACCCGCAACCTCATGGTTCCCAGTCGGATTTGTCAACCACTGAGCCACGACGGGAACTCCAGGCCTTTCTTGGTTTATGTAATTTCTCTTCAGTCTGGCTGCTGAGAAGACGGTGGTTATAGAGTCAAACTCTTATATGAAGATGGAATTTGAAAGGTCAGTCATTCATTTGAACTGATCCACATAAATCACTGGTCACCTCCTTTATGCCAGACTCTGTGGAGATGTTGAGGCTATACAGATGGATGAGGTTAAGGGTTACTGTCACATTTTTATACAGATAATGCTATTAAAATACAGAAAGTCAAAATCCACTGCTCAGGGTCATGCAACCAGTTCGTAATGAAGCTGAGGGGAAGCTCAGCTGTGATGCCTAACCTCCTTGAAGCTCTGGAGGCTACACCAGAAAGTCTAGATGGAGAACATTGTCAGAATCACAGCTTTCCTATTGCAGTTCCTTCAAAAACTGAATACAGAATTACTGTATGATCCAGCAACCCCACTGCTGGGCATATACCTGGACAAAACCATCATGTGAAAAGATACATGCACCCTGGTAGTCACTGCAGCACTATTTAAGGTAGTAAACACACAGAAGCAACCTAAATGTCCATCTCTGGAGGCATGGATAAGGAAGATGCGGTACACGTACACAACGGAATATTACTCACGCATAAAAAGCAGGGAATGACGCCATTTGTAGCAACATGAATAGACCTAGAGATTATCACACTAAGTGAAGTAAGGTGTAAAGAGAAAGGCAAACATCATATGTCCCTTAAGTGTAATGGAAGAAAAATTCAGGATTCCCGTCGTGGCTCAGTGGTTAACGAATCCGACTAGGAACTATGAGGTTGTGGGTTCGATCCCTGGCCTTGCTCAGTGGGTTAAGGATCTGGTGTTGCTGTGAGCTGGGGTGTAGGTCGCAGACGCGGCTCGGATCCCGCGTGGCTGTGGCTGTGGCGAAGGCCGGCAGCTACAGCTCCTGTTAGACCCCTAGCCTGGGAACCTCCACATGCTGCGGGTGCGGCCCTAGATAAGGAAAAAAAAAGACAAAAATGCCATCAAAGACTCAATTCATTTCTGCCTTTGCCCTTTGCATCACTGTCAGCTCTGTCATGAGGAGAAAGCATTGTGATCAATACACTCTTCCTTGCCTGGATCTAGGGAGAAACTTTTTACCCAGAAGCCCCTGTCAAACATCATTTGTGTCTCCTTAACTGAATTTGGTCACTCGCACGTCCCTGAGCCAATAATTGAAGGGGATTATGCTGTTGAACTTAGAGTTAAGTTACATAGCACATCACCAGAGCAAGGAGTAGACTTGTCATTTTTCAATACACATAGCCTAGTTGGTGTATGTTTGGGTTAACCGAGTAATTATAAAGTTAGCTGTCAAGAGAAGGAGGAGGTAAGCCATGAGGTCCTGCCGTATAGCACTGGGAACTATATGTAGTAACTTATGACAGAGCATGATCGAGGGTAATGTGAGAAAAAGAAGGTATATATGCGTGTGTGACTGGCTCACTTTGCTGTACAGTAGAAAATTGACAGAACACTGTAAACCAACTATAATGGAAAAAATAACAATCATTTCAAACAATTGAAAATTTTTTTAGAAAAGAGAAAGAAGGAGGAGTGGTTATTGTGTAGGCAGCAGAACTTTCACCAGAGTAATCAAACATGCTTCCTGGTGTATTGTCTACACAACATTGATAATTCAGAGATAACTCAAATAGAGGATTGACTGAATAAATCTGGTAAGTCATACAGTGGAGATAATGTAACTGTGCTATTCATTTATCCAAACACTTACTAACTGAAGGCCTATTACATGCCTGACAGTATTTTGTGCACTAAAGATACAGCAGGGAAGAAAACAGTTAAAACCCCGCCTTCGACATACAGATGGCCAAAAAACACATGAAAAGATGTTCAACATCACTTGTTATTAGAGAAATGCAAATCAAAACCACTATGAGGTACCACCTTACACTGGCCAGAATAGCCATTATCAAAAAGTCTACAAACAATAAGTGCTGGAGAGGGTATGGAGAAAAAGGAACCATACTACACTGTTGGTGGGAATGCAGATTGGTGCAACCACTGTGGAAAACAGTACAGAGATTCATCAGAAAACTAAAAATAGAATTACCATTGGATCCAGCAATCCCATTCCTGGGCATCTATCCAGGGAAAGCCATGACTCGAAAAGACACATGTACTCCAATGTTCATTGCAGCACTCTATGCAATAGCCAAGACATGGAAACAACCTAAATGTCCATTGACAGAGGAGTAGATAAAGAAGATGTGGTACATATACACAATGGAATATTACTCAGCCATTAAAAGGAAAGAAATAACGGCATTTGCAGCAGCATGGATGGAACTAGAAATTATCATAGTAAGTGAAGTCAGTCAGACAATGAGACACCAACATCAAATGCTATTGCTTACATGTGGAACCTAAAAAAAAGGACACAATGAACTTCTTTGCAAAAGAGATACTGACACATACACTTTGAAAAGCTTATGTTTTCCAAATGAGACAGGTTGGGGGTTGAGAGGATGCACTGAGGGTTTGGGATGGAAATGCTATAAAATTTGGTTGTGATGATTGTTGTACACCTATAAATGCAATAATATTCATTAAGTAAAAAAAAAAAAAAACCTGCCTTTGTGGTGTATTCATTCTGATTGGGTTAACAGAAAACAAATAAATAGAGACTGCAGAATATAAAGCTAATTAATGCAAATGCCATAGGAAAAGTAAACTAAATCAAGGAATGGATACCTGGACAGAAACTACCTGCTTCCAAATTATAATCAAAGAAAAACATCCAAAGACCTATGAAAGCATACTGCAAATGAAAATACAAACCCACTCAGTAGAGTCAGAAGCGATATTACTCACCAAAATTTGTTCACTACAAATAAATACCTAGTTCATGATTCGATAAAATCCCAGGAGACATGGTGCTTCAGAGCAGAAATAAAAAAGTATAAATCTGAGATTATGTAAAGTTTTTTTGCTTTCTATGTCTCATTACAGTAACAGATAAATTTAATTTACTTGTCACTTTCTCTACTGTCAACGTCATGGTTATGACCTTTGATAGCTATGTAAAATAAAGCAATGTTTGCCCTTAGAAGTTTAGCTACTTATGTGAATATTATTTTCATATTAGATATATCAACTGGATAAAAGAAACTTTACTTCAAATTGATGCACTCCACAATCTGTTGTTAGTTTTCCCATCAACAAGCAAAGAATTTAAAGTTATGCTCAAGATGAATTTACCTAAGAAAATTTGCGGCAATAAGACAAATAGAAGCGTCTTTTCCTTGGAAATCTTATTTAATTCGCATTATTCTAATCCTACATCCTCTATGGCAAGTAACTTCAATATTATCAAATTTTAAAAGACTTTAAAAAATAAAGGTATTTATCACCTTAGTATGATTTTAATGTTATTTCATTTTTTTAATTTAAATTTTATTTTATTTGTCTTTTAGGGCTGTACCGGAGGCATTGGAGGTTCTCAGGCTAGGTGTTGCATCAGAGCTGTAGCCGCTGGCCTACACCACAGCCAAGGCAATGCCAGATCCAAGCCATGTCTGTGACCTACACCACAGCTCACAGGAATGCTCTGGTGGGGGATGCTGATAGTGGGGGAGGTCACGCATGCGTAGGGAGATGAGGTATATGCGAGATCTCTGCATCATCCTCTCAGTTTTGCTGTGAACCTAAAACTCTTTGAAAAAGTCTTAAGGAGTTGTTTTGTTTTGTTTTGTTTTGCTTTGTAGGGCCACACCAGTGGATTATGGAA
The DNA here is from genome assembly GCA_004024745.2 of Catagonus wagneri. Lineage (NCBI taxonomy): Eukaryota > Metazoa > Chordata > Mammalia > Artiodactyla > Tayassuidae > Catagonus > Catagonus wagneri. The sequence goes on along the minus strand of PVHT020000237.1, from coordinate 6,265,911 downwards.
GTTCCCAGGCTAGGGGTACAATCGGAGCTACAGCTGCCAGCCTACATACACCACAACATGGGATCTGAGCCGAGTCTGCGACCTACACCATAGCTCATGGCAACGCCGGATCCTTAACCCACTAAGCGAGGCCAGGGATCAAACCCGCAACTTCATGGTTCCTAGTCGGATTCGTTAACCACTGAGCCACGATGGGAACTCTCCTATGTACTTTAAAAAATATTTTGATATTCATTTGTTTTGCTTGCAAAATGACTACATACCATTTGTGAGGAGACAATACCCTTGTTTAGGCCAGTAGCACTGACTATGTCTCGCTCCACTGTATGGGATACTAGACCAAGTGGGAAGGAGATGAGGGCTAGCTGAAGACACTTGACAGCAGGGATCTGAATTTTAAGCCACTGACAGGATTCGTTGATCTGGTTTTGAAGGTTTTTTTTTTTAAACTTAAGTTCTCTTAATGGTATCTTTTCTTATCAAAGGCTATATGATTTACAATATTGTGTTTCTAGTATATAGCAGAGTGATTCAGTTATATATATATATATATATTCTTTTCCATATATATTTCCAGATATCAAATATTATATATATTAAATATTATATATTTCCATATATATTCTTTTATATTATATATTCTTACATTATATATCTTTTATATTATATATATTCTTATATATATATTCTTTTATATTATATATATTTCCATTTTTAAATATTATGTATATTTCCATATATCTATTCTTATATATATATGTGTGTGTGTGTATATATTTTCTTTTCCATAGTTTTTTCCATTATGGTTTATTATAAGATATTGAATATAGCTCTCTTTGCTATATGGTAGGACCTGGTTATTTATTATATGTATATATATATATATATACACATATACACACACACACACACATATATATATATATGTTTGGTTTATATTTACTAATCCCAACTCCTAACTTATCCCTCCCTCCCCTTCACGCTTTTAAGTAATACTTAAAGCTCATGACCACCCTATAAAGTAGGTACTAATATTCTTCCCATTTTATAGATTAGAATACTGAGACTTAAAGAGATTAAATATTTTTCTCAAGACATCTGGAAAGTCTTGAAGCCAGGAATTGAACCCCAGGAGCTTGACTTCTGAGTTTATGCTTTTCACTGTTATTAATACACATGGAAATGTTATAAAACTTTAAGGACTTAACAGGGATATTTGGACACAGAGACAAAAAATGTCCCCAGAAGCCTGGAAAACAGGAGGCTCCTAAGGATATAGGTATTTTATTTTGCAGGCATTTATGTAGCATTTACTATTTACCATTAGAACTAACTGTTCTAAGCACTTGATAAACAGAAAATCCTAAAAAATCCCAGGAGTCATGATGTACCTGCTGATAAGAGATTGAATCGGTCATCAAAAACCTCTCAACACAGAAAACCCGAGGACAAGACAGTTTCACTGCTGAATTCTACCAAACGTTCAAAGAATGAACACCAACCCTTCTTCTCCAACTCCTCCAAAAATTGAAGAACACTTGCAAACTCATTTTACAAGGCCAGCATTACCTTGATACCAAAGCCAGAGACGGACACTGCAAGAAAACTATAGACCAATATCCATGATTGTAGCCATTACTTGTTACATACATATGGGGGGTGGTCAGAAGTGACCATGCAAGGTCATTTACAAAAGCAAAAAAGGAGTGGGTGCACTGGGACAGGAATAAGCATCAAAGATGAAAACTTAACAGGGAGGGAGATTTATTTTATTCAGATTATTGCAACAAGAAGATCATTATTGCAACAAGAAGGCATTCCAAGAGTGCCTTCGAGCATGGCTTTAGCTTAAGACCTTTATTGGGTATATGTCCAAGAGTGGGATTGCTAGGTCATATGGTAGTTCTATGTATAGTTTTCTAAGGTACCCCCATACTATTTTCCATAGTGATTGTACCAGCTTACATGGTACCGGGGTCTGGGGTTAATAGTTGTAGACTGTTGCCTCTGGGCTGGAAAAGCAAGGAGATCCTGCTGTATAGCACTGGGCACTAGGTCTAACCACTTGTGATGAATCCATATATGTATGTGTAACCCTGTCACCATGCTGTACAGCTGGGTATAAATGTAAAAATAAAAATTAAAAAAATTATTAAAAAAAAAGACCTTTATTGGGAGAAATAGACAAGTTACCAGTAGGGAGATCAACAGTTGAGGTTTCTTTGCAGTTGGGGGATTCTCAGTTAGCTGAGCAGGAAGCATTTACATTTGGGTACAGCTAGTTTCAGAGCGAAAACTTTCTAATCTCAGCTGATCATTGATGAGAGAAAGAACAGGGAGCTGGAGGATCTGAATCCGGCCGTGTCAGTGGGTTCAGGCAAGGTCTGTGATGGACCTTGTCAAGGTCAACCCAGGAATCATCCAGAGTCTTACGGGAACCATGAGAAAGAGAGAAGAGAGTCTCTCCCAGCTCACATAGGGAAGGGTCATGCTTTGTGGTGAGCCATGTCTCAGTATCCACAATTCCCAGGAATTTTTCACCCACCACTGCTTTCTGGGAGCCTGGGGGCTCAAAGTTCAACACATCAGAGGAAATCTGGAGGCTCAGTTCCCAAGTCCTGACTTTGCCTTGAACTTTCATGAGGACCACAGCATCCTCAACCCTAAAATGAGGAAGGGAGGATGGTTGGTTAAACTGATGGCACTCCCCAATATTTGAGGGGTCTCTGAGAGTGGCAGAGGGGCTCTTGGGGAAAAGGGATATGGCAAGTAAGGGCATGGAGAGGGGCTCACGGTCATAAAGGGAGGAGGAGGCCACAAAGAAAGACTACGTCATAGAGAGGGGAGGAGAATGTCAGCAGGTACCTCATGACTCCTGGGGATTTAGGATCAGAGAGGAGGCGCTGGGGGCTGGATTAGGTCTGCCCCCTTCCTCTTTTACCCACATCAGAGATAGCTCCCAGCTAAGCCTTATATAACTGGGTTTTGATCAAGGCTAGTCTGAAGACTGCTGTAAAAGCCTTGCCTCCCCCAGCCGTTCCTGCCCAGGACACCCGGACTAAAGACTGTGAGAGCTGACAGCTTGATCCGACTTGTCTGCTCCTGAAGAGATCCCAGCCTGCCATGAAGTGCTGTCTCATCTTTGCACTCCTGAGCGTGCCTGGTGGGTCCGGGGTCTTGTGGCTGTTTAGGGAGAGGTGGGGTGGCGTACGGGGGGGTCAGAGCCACGGATGAAGAGAGAGGAGGCGGTGGGTGTTTCCTTCGATTAGCTGGTGATGGAATCAAAAGGGAACTGCTCTTGAGACCCAGCTGACCCCACCAGCACTCTGCGCCTCTCCAAGTCCTGTGAGCATGTTTGCATATGTCATCACGAGTGTCCTGCATTCTCCTGGGACCCTTTGAGTGTGCGATTTCCTAGATGGTCGCTTCTCCTGAACGGACACCAGAAAAGTCTCTCTTCCCTTTCTCTGGCTAGAAGGACCTTGGGCAGTGAGTGCAGGAGAGGAGGGGGGCTGAGTCAGGGCCCTACTCCAAGCTCTGCCATCCCTTTCACCACCCAAATCAGGTAGTACTTCATTGTTCAGTTTCATTCCTAGCCAAAGGTAATTCAGGATAATGTTTTTAAACTAGTATATATATATTATTATATATTATTTTTATATATTATTATATATATAATTATATATTATATAATTATTATTATATTATATATATTTTTTCATCTTTAGAATACACAGCACTGCCAATCAAATTTTCTGATCAGCCTCTGATAAGTCTTTGCTTTAGTTTCCCGGAAACTTACCTCTACTTCAGGCAAAGATATGGATCAGTTTCCATATTGTGTAGAGTTTGGGTGACCTTCAGGATTCTCCGTTGATTAAAAAAAAAAAATAGTGAAAATAATTTGAAGACGCTGACATTATCTTTGAAAACCTTAGAGGGGGGGAAGCTATCCTAGCCAACCCGCAGCCTCTTGCCTTTCTCTCTTTCTAACGTGTGACCCCATCGATTCTTTAGGCATCGGCCTGGCCCGTAACTCTAACGCTGACAAGTTGAACTTAGCAGAAGATTTTACTATTCCTTACATGGTCTATCTGCAGTCCTTCCCGGAGCCCTGTGTGGGGTCTCTCATTCACCCCGAGTGGGTACTGACCGCTGCTCACTGCCCCTTACCGTAAGTATCCCTTTGCTCTTGGGACCCAGGAGGGATGCAGTTAAACAAACGCAGATCTAGGGTGGCGTCCCTGTAAATTCTGAAGGCATCCTAGGGAATTAGAGGACCCAGGAAGAGAGAGGGGTTTATTTCCCAGGGAGAAAATAAGACACATTTAGGCTGTGTAGGAGGAAATGCAGAGGAAGGCATCGGAAAACTTCTGGAGAGTAAATCATATTCATTCATTCAACGTATTTACTGTATCCCAGGAACTCCCTAATGTACTAAAAAAGGGAACAAGATGGAAAGTAGTTTCCCCCCCTCCATTATGGTAAAGGAAGTAACCCCAAACAAGTAAATAGGCACAGGCGTTCCCGTCATGGCTCAATGGAAACAAACCTGACTAGGGTCTGTGAGGACGTGGGTTCGATCCCTGGGCCTCGCTCAATGGGTTAAGGATCCAGGGTTGCCGTGAGCTGTGGTGTAGGTTGCAGAAGTAGCTCAGATCCCAGGTTGCTGTGGCTGTGGTGTAAGGCTGGTGGCTGTAGCTCCAAATCCACCCCTAGCCTGGGAACTTCATATGCTGCTGGTGCGTGTCCCCTCCCCCCCAAAAAACACCCACAAAACCAAACAAATAAAACATAAAAAAGTGACAAGCTGTAACATACAGGAATTAAGTAAGAGATCTGCTTTAGTTAGGGTGCTCATGTCAGGCCTGTTTGAAGAGATGAGACCAACAGGAAGAGGAGAAGGAAGCCACGTGACTAAATCCTGGGGAAAAGTCCAGGCCAAGGGAATAGTGTATAAGAAATAAAGATAATGGAGTATTTGGCAAACCGAGAGACCAGGGCCGAGTGAGTATATCGAGAAGGGGTGGCTGTTCACAGGTTCTCAGCTCTCTGATGGTTCCAGACAGTTTCCTCAGACACAAACAAGTCAAAGGCTTTCTCTGTGTGTTAGGAGAAATACAAAGGAAATAAAGACAGGTCACCACCTCCAAGAACTGGAGTTGGAAAAACGAATGTTCTCTCAGCCAGACCTAATGCAGGAAGGGTTTTCAGTGGCTCTTGTGTCTGTCCCATGACTGGACTCCTGGCAGTGGAAGTGGGTGGGTTTTAATCTGTCCAGGAAATGTAACAGAAACTGGTAAATGGGAGATCTGATAGACAAGTAAGAGTCTTATGAATCTGTGATCAATGTATGCGACACATGATACAATGATATGGGCCTGAGAGGAATTGGAAAGGGCCAAGGAAATATCTGGGGGGGGGGGGGAAGGTAAAATATACTTGCTCAGGAGTTGCTTGAAACCGTGCAATGTAGCTAATGAGTTCGGAAAAAATGGATGGTGGTGCCATCTCTATTGTCTGTTCATTCAGACTGATCAAAGCAGCAGCAGCAGCAGCAGCAGCAGCAGCAGCAACATCACAGCTAGACTGTATTATGTTCTAGGTGGCAGATACCATGTCAGGTTTTATACATACATGAACTCTAATACAACAATCCTGTAAACTATTGCTCTTACTATTTTACGGACCAAGGCAGGTCTAAGAGAGAAAATTAACATGACTGAATGATTGCGGAGGGTCGCCTCCGGTAGCTCCGGTACTTCTGGCACCTCTGACACTCCGTGACCCTGCTCTTCTCCGTCTCCCTGCCCTCTTTCTTCCTAAGCGTTAAAATCCGACTGGGAATCTATCAACCCAACATCGAAAATAAGAGAGAGCAGATACGGAATTACTCGCTGACTGTGCCCTACCCTGAATTCCACGCACACTCTCTGCACAATGACCTGATGCTGATAAAACTGTCTAAGGCTGCCGGACTCAGCAGCCACGTGGGACCTATAGCCATCGCTTTGGAGCCGTTATCGTTTAATGATTCCTGCTTTATCCCAACTTGGACCTGGAGTAAATATAAAAACCGTAAGTTTTGTTTTGTTTTGTTGTTGTTGGTATGTTCTTCAGCCCGAGGTTTTGGAGCTAGGGGAAACGTGGAAGGATGTACTGGAAAGGAGAGCCCGCCCTCGGCCCTACAGGGATTACCGCCAGGACCTTAGACTCCCCTTATGCTCTCTTCCCGTATCATGGAAGGACGCTGAAACCACCACGCAGTGTCTGAAATGAAACGATAAAGCTATATTTATTGCTCATTATCGTATAGAAGACAAATGCTGAGGAGATGTCGTCTCGGCGGGCAGAGCAGAGCCCTGGGCTTACGTGGGGTTGGCGGGAAGTTTTCCGTTCAGGGTTGGGAGGACTTTCAGAGGCTTAAGAGAGTTGACATCATCGGTAGGGGCGTGGTTACCTGGGTGAGATTGTTTTTAATTGGTTGGCACGCAGCATGTTTGTTGGAGGGGAGTCTGATTGGCTGACTTTATTTATTTTTTTAATAAATAAAATTAACAATGAATTTTATTTCAGTTATAGGTGTACAAAGATCATAAGTCAATACGACAGATTTTGTGTCCCAAACCCACAGTGCATCCCCCCAGCCCCCAGATTGTCTTATTTGAAAAACCAAGGTTTTCCAAAATCTGTGAGTCATTGTCTGTTCTTCAAAGAAGTTCATTGTGTCTCTTTAGTTTCCACATGTAAGCGGTAGCATTGGGTGTTGCTGTCTAATTGTCTGACTGGTTCCACTTCGTATGATAATTTCTAGGTTCATCCATGTTGCTGTAAATGTTGTTATTCCGTTCCTTTTAAGGGCTGAGTAATATTCCATTATGTGTATGTACCATATCTTCCCTATCCACTCCTCTGTCGATGGGCATTTAGGTTGTTTCCATGACCTGGCTTCTTCCCTTTCTAGCTGCTTTGGATGTAAAGTTAGGTTGTTCATCTGAGTTTTTTCTTATTTCCTGAGGTAGGCTTGTATTGCTATATACTTTCCTCTTAGCGCTGCTTTTGCTGAATCCCAGAGGTTTTGGAGTGTCGTGTCTTTGTTGTCATTTGCTTCTAGGTATTTTTTAATTTCCTCTTTTGATTTCTTCAGTGATCCATTGGTTGTTTTCTTGTTTTTGTATCCATTCAGCTAGTCTATGTCTTTCGGTTGGGGCATTCAGTCCATTAACATTTAAAGTAATTACTGATATATATGTTCTTATTGCCATTGTATTAACTGTTTGGGGTTTTTGTTGCTCTTTTCTTTTTTACCCTGAAGTTTTGATATAGGAGTTTATATATGTGAGATTGTTTTAAGTTGTTGGTTTCTTAATTGCACGTGTGTCTCCAGTGACCTGCATTTGTGCTCTCTTCTCACGATTTCTGATTTTGGTAGCATAGTTGTGCATGGATGATTTAGTATCTTTATTGTATATGTGCCTTTCCTGGTGAGCCTTGCCATTTGTGGTGTTTTTGCTTCTGGTTGTGGCCTTTTCTTTTCTGCCTAGAGAAGTTCCTTTAAGATTTGTTGTAAAGCTGGTTTAGTGTTGCAGAAATCTCTTAGCTTTTGCTTATTTGTAAAGGTTCTGATCTCTCCTTCAAATCTGAATGTGAGCTTTGCAGGGTAAAGCAATCTTGGTTGGAAGTTTTTCCCTTTCATCACATTAAGTATATCATGCCACTCCCTTCTGGCCTGCAGAGTTTCAGATGAAAAATCTGCTGATAACCTTATTGGGGTTCCCTTGTATGTAATTTGTTTCTTTCCCCTAGCTGCTTTCAATATTTTCTCTTTGTCTTTAATTTTGGTCATTTTGATTAATATGTGTCTCGGGGTGTTCCTCCTTGGGTTTATTTTATATGGTACTCGTTGCACTTCCTGGATTTGAGTGAGTGGTTCCTTTCCCATATTAGGGAAGTTTTCGGCTATTATCTCCTCGAATATTTTTTCTGTCCCCTTCTCTCTCTCTTCTCCCTCTGGCACCCCTATAATACGGATATTGGTGTGTTTAACAGTATCCCAGAGTTCTCTGAGACTCAGCTCATTTCCTTTCAATCTTGTATCTCTTTTCTCTTCCGCATTAGTGATTTCCACTAATCTGTCCTCCACCTCGCTAATTCGTTCTTCTGCCTCCTGTATTCTATTGTTGGCTGCTTCTAATGAATTTTTTATTTCAGTTATTGTATTTTGCATCTCTTCTTGTTTAATTTTTACAGCTTGTATTTCTCTGCTCAGTGTTTCCTGTAAATGATCAATCTT
>PVHT020000237.1:6232405-6256618 GCA_004024745.2 Catagonus wagneri | reverse complement strand
TGCCTTGCATCATCTTCAGCATCAACAGTCTAAAGTCTCTTTCTGAGAGGCTGATAATCTCCTCATCACTGAGCTGTTTTTCTGGGCTTTTCTCTTTCTCCCTTATCTGAGTTAGAGTTTTCTGTCTTTTCATTTTTATAGGTTTTTGGTGTGGTGACCTTTTTGCCAACAATAGAGTTGTAGCCTCTCTTAGTTCTGGTGTGTGCCTCCCCTGTGACTAAAGCTGGTATGGGCGGGGCTTGCTATAGGCTTCCCGATGGGAGGGACTGATGCCTGCCCACTGGTAGGTGGGGTTGATTCCTAGCCCTCTGATGGGTGGGGTTTTTTCTCTGGATGAGATTAGAGGCTGGCTGTGTGCCTGAGGGGTCTTTAGGCAGCCTGTTTAGTGATGGGTGGGGCTGTGATCCCACCTGGATTATTGTTTGGCCTGGGGCTTCTCAGTGCTGATGGGAGGAACCAGATTTTCCCAGAAATGGCCCCCTCCAGAGAAATGCAGGCTAATGAATGTTCCCGAGAGGTTCACCTCCAATGTCATTCCCCCACAACAAGCCACAGTCACCCCTATTTTCCCAGGAGATCCTCCAAGAATTGCAGTCAGGTTACACCTGGATTCCTATGGAGACTGCTTTGCCCTGGGACCCAGTGCACGTGAAAGTCTGTGTGTGCCTTTCAAGGATGGGGTCTCTGTTTCCCCCAGTCCTGTGGAGCTCCTGCACACAAGCCCCACTGGCCTTCAATGCCAGATGCTCAGGGGGCTCTTTCTCCCTGTGCCCGCTCCCCAGTCGTGGGGTTTTGACGTGGGGCTCAGAACTCTCAGTCCTGTAGCTGAGTCTCTGTGATGCAGTTACTTTCCAGTCTGTGGGGCTTCCCACCCGGGAGGTATGGGGTTTTTTCTATCGCGTAATCGCCCCTCCTACCTCTTGATGTGGTCTCCGCTGTGTCTTCTGGAGTAGAATATCTTTTTTGGAAGTTTACAGTCCAGTTGGTTGAAGGCTGCTCGGCATTTGGTTGTAGCTTTGCTGTTTTTCGGGAGAGAAGTTGAGCTCCAGTCCTTCTATTCCACCATCTTAATCCAATCTGTAGAGCAGTTTTAGACTCAACAGAAAAACTATGAGAAAGTACAGAGATGCATTTCTGCTTGATTGGCTGACTTTAAAAAGTGAAATGTATTGATTGGCTTGTTAAAACCTATTCGCTGAGGCAAATTGTTGTGGATATTCACCAGGTTTAAATCCTGCTCTGGTGGCTAGGGAACCATCCGTATGTTCCGTAAAACCAAACAAAAAGGGGGAGTTTTAAAAATCAGTCTGTTTTGTGTAAAATAAAAATAAAAAGTGGGAACTGGTGTAGTCTCAGTATTTGGCAACTTCACTTTTAATTTAGAAGCAATATTCTGGGGAATCTTCGGGAACATATTTTCTGAAGAAATTGAAGCTTTATGATTGTATCCTTGACTGTATAAGTCTTATTCAAAGTAACTGTGTCACACTTCATGCAAGTCATTTATCACATCATTTTTTTTTTGGTCTTTTTGCGTTTATGTAGAGCCGCACCCGCAGTATATGGAGGTTCCCAGGCTAGGGGTCTAACAGGAGCTGTAGCTTCCGGCCTTCGCCACAGCCACAGCCACGCAGGATCCAAACCGCGTCTGCAACCTACACCACAGCTCACGGCAACACCGGATCCTTAACCCACTGAGCAAGGCCAGGGATCGAACCCGCAACCTCATGTTTCCTAGTCGGATTCGTTAACCACTGAGCCACGAAGGGAACTCCTATCACATCATTTGAAGACGAAATAAGACTACATAAAAATTTTTATCACATTGGCTCTGCATGTCAGAATTAAGTGAAAACCTATTCTGCAAGCTCTTGGGTGCAGAGCTCCCAGCATTTATTAAGAATTCATTACTTCTTCAGTAAAAACAAAACAAAAGGAATTTATTATTTCACCATGTCTATCTCTTCCCATGATCATTCATAATTGATTCTATGTATTTCAACTCAATTTCCATCAAAACTTAAAACTAAGCATAACTCTTTCTTTTCTGACCTGACACGTTCTGGTCTAATCTGATTTAAGATATTAGACTGGCTGTATATCAGAAAAAAAAAAAGTCCTGCTTTATAAGCAACGCTAGGCTTAGCTTGAGCAATTTCTGGTCAATTTTTTTATTTCCTTCCTCCTTTCTACTCTCTACCAGAGATTAAAATTAGGAGTTCCCGTCATGGCTCAGTGGAAACAAATCGGGTTAGCATCCATGAGGATGCAGGTTTGATCCCTGGGCTCGTTCAGTGGGTTAAATGATCTAGTGTTGCTGTGGCTGTGGTGTAGGCCAGCAGATACAGCTCTGATTCGACCCCTAGCCTGAGAACCTCCATATGCTGCAGGTGCAGCCCTAAAAAGACAAAAAAACTATTATATAATGCCTTTGTTAGACTCTTCGCATCCCGAGTTAAAGGTATAGTAACAACTGCTATGAATGAGAGGACCATTTTTACTTAGGGGAAAATATACATGTATATTGACACACATATATGTACATACACTTGTAAATAACCCATTTATAAATAACCTCACTAAAATGTAATTTTAGACACATTAAAAAGAATTTTCTCCCTTTGCGATTAAATGTAAAGGCGATGAAGCAGGTGCCAAAACTGAAAGCTTCTTGGGGACAATGGTTTTATCTATCTCTTCTCATAATCATTCATAATTTTCTTGTGTTTTTTTTTTCTTTTGTCTTTTTAGGTCCACACATGTGGCATACGGAGGGTCCCAGGCTAGGGGGCGAATCGGAGCTGTAGCCGCTGGTCTACACCACAGCCACAGCAGTGCCAGATCTGAACCGCATCTGTGACCTACACCACAGCTCAGGGCAATGCCGGATCCTTAAATCCACGCAGCGAGGCCAGGGATCGAACCCGCGTCCTCATGGATGCTAGTCAGATTTGTTTCCACTGGGCCATGACGGGAACTCCTTATATAAGGCACATTCATGCTCTGACTCCACTGCTCTGACACAGAGCTACTGAACACGGAACTCTGAGTAGGATGGCGTGTCTGATACCTGCCGTAAATACGACTCCCGTAATTCACAAAATAGAGGCTCATCACAAGAGTATATGTGATAAGGAGACATATATATGGACATCAATTCTCTTTCCCACAGTTACTGACCCTGACACCCTGACTTGGATAAACCAGTATAGGCTTCCGTTTGATGACTGCCAGAATATGCAGGACGAAAGAATGGCCATAAACATCATGTGTGTGGGACAACCCCTAAAGACGCTAACTGAAAACAAGGTATCTTTCCTCTCCCCAGACAGGAAGAGAGGGAGGGGGCCGTGAGGAGGAGGGGTGTCCCTGGAAATCAAAGCTACCCATCCCGAAGGCCTGGACTCTCCTCCGTCACTGGATTGGTCACCCGCCTCCTGCCCGCTGTTAGGGTAGGTCAGTTTCTGGGGAGAACCATTTGTCTTCCCCCTTCTGCTTGTACTCAGTTTGGGGCAAATTCAAACCAAGAGAGGTGAGACCTGGCATGGATGTGAGCAGAGGGTTGTCACCTCCCAAGAAAAATGATTCTACTTCCTTAGGCACTTCTGCCACTAACCAGTGGGCCACTTTCTTGGGATTCATTCTTTTTTTTATATAACTTAATGAATTTTATTTCAATTATAGGTGTACAAAAATGATCACAAGTCAATCTGATAGATTTTTTTTACATTTTTTATAACAATAAATTTTATTTCAATTATAGGTGTACAAAGATCATCACAAGTCAATGTGATAGATTTTGTGTCCCAAACCCACAGTGCATCCCCCCACCCCGCAGATTGTCTCATTTGAAAAACCAAGGTTTTCCAAGATCTGTGAGTTATTGTCTGTTCTTCGAAGAAGTTCATTGTGTCTCTTTAGTTTCCACATGTAAGCGGTAGCATTGGGTGTTGCTGTCTAATTGTCTGACTGGTTTCACTTCGCATGATCATTTCTAGGTCCATCCATGTTGCTGTAAATGTTGGTATTTCGTTCCTTTTAATGGCTGAGGTTTTCCAAAGTCTGTGAGTCATTGTCTCTTCTGCAAAGATCGGGATTCATTCTTGTTCCGTGAGGACACAGCAATATTGAGCCCCTGTTCCCTCTCTCTGCCAGGAAGTTTCCGCAGCTCCAGCCATCTGCGCTGGGAGGTTACATGGAATCTTGTCCTGGGCAAAAGGAAGCGTCACCCTAGGAAGTGAGGGATTCTTCACAGAAGTTACTCCTTATGCAAGATGGATCATGAAAATCATTGCGACCTACTGAGGCTCCTCTCCCCCTCCACCACCCCGGTGAATTTCTTCATGATTTCTACACTGGATCCACAACTCTCCTGATCGCTCTTGTTCTTGAACAGAATCCATTAAAAAAATGATGCTAAAAACTTCTGCTGTGAACCCTGACCTCTTTATCATATAAACTTTATTTTTTAAATTTTTTTTGTCTTTTTTTTGCCTTATCTAGGGCCGCACCCGTGGCATATGGAGGTTCCCAGGCTAGGGGTCTAACAGGAGCTGTAGCCGCCGGCCTTCGCCACAGCCACAGCCACGCGGGATCCGAGCCGCGTCTGCAACCTACACCACAGCTCACGGCAATGCTGGATCCTTAACCCACTGAGCGAGGTCAGGGATCGAACCCACAACCTCATGGTTCCTAGTCAGATTCGTTTACCACTGAGCCATGACGGGAACTCCTTGGATACAACTCATTTAACAAGAATATATTTTGCAAATATTTTCTCTTAGACCGTGGTATACCTAGAATTTTAGCACTGTTTTGTAATTGCCTGTCTAGGTATCTATTCTTCTCACTCGTCCACAAGCTCTTAGAAGTCAGAGATGGTGTCTTCGCGTTCGGGTAGCCTCTCCAGCGAGCACGGAGCTTAGCACAAGTCAGACACATAATGTGAATCATCGGCTGGCTGAGTGAAGAGATGGATGAGGAGTGACATGAAAGCTATCTAAGGGGGAGCTTAGCGTCCAGCAGATGGGTCAAGGTCAGCAGGAGAGGGCTGGGCTGTGGTCACTGGATATAAATGTCAAGTGTCACACAAATGAGGGCCAGCATCACAAAGATGGGCGGGATCAGACCCCTGCAGGTTGTTCAAAGAGGGACATGGTTTCTGAGTTTCACAAAGAGGGGACCAGAGGAAACACGGTGAGTTTCGCCATCTCTCAAATTAGGTACCTCCTTCCCTGAAGGGCAAGAGTGAAATGCCGAATTCCAGATCCACCCTCTCTTGTAACAAGGGCCAAATCACATGGCCTCTGGTTTTGTCCCTCGGACACCCAGCACCAGCCCTACTCTGAGGGACACTTCTCTGGGACCAGATCTTGCTCCTGAAAGAATTCAGATGACAAATTTTTTTTTTTGTTTCCAACCCTAGAAGACTCTCTTCCTTTATATCTTACTTAGTCCTTTTCTCTTCCTCCTTGCCGTCCTTTTCAGAGACCCTGAGTTGAACCTCATTTCTGAAATGGCTTTGGACATCCTGATGAAGTTCATCTTTTTGTGGGCACTCTCGAAACTGCCTGGTGAGTCTCTGCGTATTTTTCTCCTTACTTGTCCAAGAGAAATCCTGGGGGAATTATGGAAGATGGATAAAGAGAGGAGGCAAAGTTCCAAACCACGAGTACTGGACTGACTCTCTCCTTCAGCACGGTCACCGTCCCTGCCAGGTGACATCGGCTGCCTGCTTCGACTTAGGCTGATTCCCTGTATGACTTTTGGGGGCAGCCTGGACACTGAAGCCCAACATCAGACCCTCTCCTAAGAGAGCCAGTGGCCTGACTCTGGGCCTGTGGGGGACAGGTTGGATGTTGTCCCAAGAGAATGAAAAGTGGAGTCAGGGTAGGGGAGTTCCCGTCGTGGCTCAGTGGTTAACAAATCCGACTAGGAACCATGAGATCGTGGGTTCGATCCCTGGCCTCGCTCAGTGGGTTAAGGATCCGGCGTTGCCGTGAGCTGTGGTGTAGGTCGCAGATGCGGCTCGGATCCCACGTGGCTGTGGCTGTGGCGAAGGCCGGCGGCTACAGCTCCTGTTAGACCCCTAGCCTGGGAACCTCCATATGCAGCGGGTGCGGCTCTACATAAAGGCAAAAAGACAAAAAAAAAAAAAAAAAAGTGGAGTCAGGGTAGAGAGCAGGAGGCCCACTAATGGACTCAGCAGAGCATTCGAGGGTTTTGGTCTTGTCGAGGCATATTCCGGTCATTTGAGCAAAAACCCTGGAGACAGTCAGACATCCCCTTTCTCTGACACCCACATTCCATCTGTTTGAAAAACATTGTCAGCTCTGTCTTCCAAACATATCCCAAGTTCAATCACCTCTTGCCACCTCCACTGCTCAGTCTGGCCCAAGAGACTATCCCTTGTTTTGATTATCAAATTATTATCCTAAAAGGCCTCTTTGCCTTACACGCCTACACTCCACACTTCTCTTCTTTACACAAAACCCTGAAATGTTTCTATATTTCACTCAGAAGACAAGCCCAGGGTGGGGGGATGCACTGAGGGTTTGGGACGCAAATGCTATCAAATTGGCTTGTGATGATTTTGGTACACCTATAATTATAATAAAATTCATTAAGCAGGAGAAAAAAAAAACAGACAAGCCCACTCTATAAAGCCCTGATTTTGTGTGTGTGTGTTTTTGTCTTTTAAGGCCACCCCCTCGGCATATGGAGGTTCCCAGGCTAGGGGTCCAATCAGAACTGTAGCCACCAGCCTACACCACAGCAATGCGGGATCCGAGCCGCATCTGCAACCTACACCAGAGCTCACGGCAACACCAGATCCTTAACCCACACTGCAAGGCCAGGGATCGAACCCGCAACCTCCTGGTTCTTAGTAGGATTCGTTAACCACTGAGCCACGATGGGAACTCCTTCCTGTTTTAGAACCCAGTAATCCAGTTTACACATTCAGCTCACAGAGAGAGCTCCTGGAGGGAAGGGCAGAGAGAATTTGGACTTACTCAGTTATCTTCCATTGTTTTTTTTTTTTTCCCAATGGTTACCTGGAAAAAAATAATCTCAGAATTTCGGGTCTGTCTTTCTTTCTCCAGTGGCCTTGACTTTCGATCCAGACTACAAAGATGCCATCACACCCCCCTACATGGTCTACCTGAAATCTGATTACTTGCCTTGTGCTGGAGTCCTGATCCACCCGCTTTGGGTGATCACAGCTGCACACTGTAACTTACCGTGAGTAAGAAGCCCCCAGAGTCACCCTAGGCTTTGGCTGGGCCCGGACCAGAATCCTGGGTGTTCACCTGCGACCACCCCCTCCCCACCCCCGATTAAATGGGATTAGAGGTGCCTCCTGGGGACGTTCAGTCTGAGAGCAAAGGCTTTGGGGAGGAGCCAACAAAGGCCCCTAGGGACATAAAAGCCACCTCTAGGTCCTCTCACGAACATTCCTCTTCCTGCAGGAAGCTGCAGTTAATACTGGGGCTGACAAAGCCATCAAATCTCAAAGGAGAAAAGTATCTACAAGTGGTTGGTTATGAGAAAATGATCTACCATCCGCAGTTCTCCATCACTTCCATCGAGCATGACCTCATGCTCATCAAGCTCAATGCCAACGTCAAACTCAATGACTATGTGAAACTGGCCAGCCTTCCCAGAGAGCCTGCTGCGGAAAACGCCGTGTGCATGGTTTCCACCTGGGCCTACCCCGTGTGTGACATCAGTGAGTGGCTCTCAGAATCAGAACGCCTCTCTCCCTCTTCCCTTCTTGGCTTCTGCAGTCCTCCCCAGTGAGATTTTTTTTTCCCGCAACCTCTTCCTTCCTCCTTTCATCTCCTTTCCGTCCCCCAGAGCCTCCTGAAAGGAGTCCCGCAATCTTTTGTTCCCGTCTGTACCTTTCTACAGCTTTGCTTTCAACATGTGATAGACATGGGCTTAGCAGAAAGAAGACTTTGCATTCTGGTCTCCGTTTGCTGTGTGACAGCAGGTCACTTTGCCTTTGAAGTCTCAGTTTTCTGAACCCAAAAATGTGGCACAAATTCTATCATCGGTTTTCATTCTTTCAATTTTTTTTTTTTTAGGGCCGCACCCCAGGCACGTGGAGGTTCCCAGGCTAGGGGTCGAATCAGAGGTACAGCTGCCGCCCTACGCCACAGCCACAGCCACACCAGATCCAAGCCGCATCTGCGACCTACACCGCAGCTCATGACACCAGATCCTTAAGCCACTGAGTGAGGCCAGGGATCGAACCTGCATCCTCACAGACACTAGTCAGATTCGTTTCCGCTGAGCCACGATGGGAACTCCTATGAGAGGTTTTCAAAGCATTCCAGGCAATAAAGAAACCGCCAGCCCTGAAATGGCACAAAATGATGTTTATGTATTAAACACAAAAGACTGATACGTAAAAAATATTGCACCAAATCATGCAGAACTTCCTTACGCAAAATTGTGACACAGAGCAACAGAAGTTTAAGACGATATTTCTGAAGTATTCATAACTGGTAACATTCTGAAAATGAACTCCCACTCACTTCTCCAGAAAACTGAAAAACAACTGGCATTATTTTTTTAATGGATTATTTTGTCTTCTGCACATAATTCAAAACGACTGGATTTCGTATTCTTCCTAAGCTTTTTCTATGTCACATATTTCAGATTCCATAAACAAACTTTTAAGTGAAGACATTTGTCTCTTTTCTAAGCTCTGTGCCTGTCAGCCCTGCTCTCCCATTCTCTACTTTTCATGCAAATTGCAATCAACTGCCTGTAGCTATTAGTCAAGATGGGAGTGAGAGCTGGAGGTGGGGGAGTGTGGGTACAGAAGAAAAACAAAGCTATGATAGAATCGGTTAGGAAGAATGACGAATGCATTTTTACTCATGAGTAAATTTGCATATATTTATTATACATCATACACTAAACATCGTAGAATGGAAGGAAGGTTAATTTTATTTATTTTTTATTTTATTTTATTTGTCTTTTTGCTTTTTATCTATCTAGAGCCGCACCCGCGGCATATGGAGGTTCCCAGGCTAGGGGTCTAACAGGAGCTGTAGCCGCCGGCCTTCGCCACAGCCACAGCCACGCGGGATCCGAGCCGCGTCTGCAACCGACACCCCAGCTCAGGGCAACGCCGGATCCTTAACCCACTGAGCAAGGCCAGGGATCAAACCTGCAACCTCATCGTTCCTAGTCGGATTCCTTAACTACTGAGCCACGATGGGAACTCCAATTACATTCCTCTATTCACCTCCACTTTCTTTTGTGGAAGCCAAGAGGTAGCTATACACTTATCCTGACAATGATGGCATTACTCAAACCATTTTAACTACTTTCGGGTAAATGCCTTCAGAACTTGGGTTATGTTTTCTTGGGTATGCCTCAAAAATAGAATGCTTTTTCCCCCAGCTTTATTGAGGTATAACTGACAGATAAACATGTTGTATATTTAAGGTACAAAAAGTCATGTTTCTTTTATTTTTTTAGAATGATTTTTATTTTTTTCATTGTAGCTGGTTTACAGTGTTCTGTCAATTTTCTACTGTACAGCAAGGTGACCCAGTTATGCATATATGTATACATTCTTTTTCTCACATTATCATGCTCCATCATAAGTGACTAGATATAGTTCCCAGTGCTATACAGCAGGATCTCGTTGCTTATCCATTCCAAAGGCAACAGTTTGCATCTATTGACCCCAAATTCCCAGTCCATCCCACTCCCTCTCCACCCCCCATGGCAACCACAAGTCTGTCCTCCAAGTCCATGATTGTCTTTTCTGTGGAAAGGTTCATTTGTGCAGTATATTAGATTTCAGATATAAGTGATATCACATGGTATTTGTCTTCCTCTTTCTGACTTACTTCACTTAGTATGAGAGTCTCTAGTTCCATCATGTTGCTGCAAACGGCATTATTTTGTTCCTTTTTATGGCCGAGTAGTAGTCCACTGGGTATATATACCACATCTTCTTCTTCTTTTTTTTTTTTTGCCTTTGTGCCTTATCTAGAGCCGCACCCGCGGCATATGGAGGTTCCCAGGCTAGGGGTCTAACAGGAGCTGTAGCTGCCGGCCTTCGCCACAGCCACGCGGGATCCGAGCCGCGTCTGCGACCTACACCACACAGCTCATGGCAACGCCGGATCCTTAACCCACTGAGCGAGGCCAGGGATCGAACCCGCAACCTCCTGGTTCCTAGTCGGATTCGTTAACCACTGAGCCACGACGGGAACTCCGAGCGGCCCCCGTTCTGATTTCTCTCAGTGATGGAAACACTTTCCCCCTCTGCCAGGAGATGAAATATGTTGAAAAGAGGGAGAGGAGAAATTTGGGTATCTCATACCTCTTAGGGAGCAAATTTTCCTTTTTTTTCCTTTCCTTTAGACAAGGACCCCGACTCCCTGCAGAACGTGAACATCTCTGTAATCTCCAACGCCCAGTGCCGCGCTGCCTACAAAACCTACAGCATCAGGGATACTATGCTGTGCGTGGGCATCGTGCCTGGAAGGAGACAGCCCTGTAAGGTAAGTGCCCTCGATGCCCTAATTTGCCCATTTTGTTGTGTTTGCCTGAAAGACAAGCCGTTTCCCTTCTCCTGGCAGGAAGTCACAGCTGCTCCCGCAGTGTGTGACGGCAAACTTCAAGGAATCCTGACTTTTGCCGACGGATGTGTTCTGAGAGCCGATGTTGGCATCTATACCCGAATCATTAACTACCTGCCCTGGATTGAAAATACCATCCGGAACAACTGAGCTCTTATACACCTGGAATTCTAGAGCATGTGACACCACCTGTCCCCAAGTCCAGCCTTAGAATTAAATCTGACCGGTCTCCAGAGTTACCTCTGTCTTCCTCCTGCACGACAGAGTGGGTGACCGGTACCTACCTGCGCTGTGACTATAACCATGGCACCCCTTCCTCCTCCGCTATGGATGATGATGACAAACTCCACAACCCTCAGGCAGTTAGTTGGAAGTGGGGACTGTGTTCTAACAAACTGATCGCCGGCTTACTGAAAAAAAAAAAAAAAGAAAAAAAGAAAAGTGATTGACATTTGGGTGACAAAGAGCCTACAACTTGCACTGAATTCAAAAGCATGTGCTTTTGGAGTTCCCATCATGACTCAGTGGTTAACGAATCCGACTAAGAACCACGAGGTTGAGGGTTCGATTCCTGGCCTTGCTCAGTGGGTTAAGGATCCAGCGTTGCCGTGAGCTGTGGTGTAGTTTGCAGATGCGGCTCGGATCCTGCATTGCTGTGGCTGTGGCGAAGGGCGGCGGCTACAGCTCCTGTTAGACCCCTAGCCTGGGAACCTCTATATGCCGCGGGTGCGGCCCTAGATAAGGCAAAAAACAAAACAAACAAACAAACAAACAAAAAACAGTCTGCCGAACTTTCCATGCATGCAATATAATTCACAGGATTCTGGTGAAGTGTAAGAGTCACTGCTGGCGTTTGGTCACAGCATAACAGAGTCAATTCATATCGAGCTGAATTCACTCTCAGTTCACTAACTTTGAAATCCTGTGGTTCTTGATTTTTAAAAAAATGCAGATTTTCATTATCTGCAATTCCATGTTTAAATAACTTCAGGTGTCACAGTGGGTTAAGAATCTGGCATTGTCACTGCCGTGTCTCAGGTTCAATCCCTGGTCCAGGAATTTCCGCATGCCACCAGCCTGGGCCATGAAAAAATAATTGTGATAACCTTATTAATATTTTCTGTACCATGCTATTTCAAATTTGCATAATCTAAACGTAAACAGGAGTTCCCGCTGTGGCTCAGTGGTTAACAAATCCAACGAGGAACCATGAGGTTGCGGGTTCGATCCCTGGCCTCGCTCAGTGGGTTAAGGATCCGGTGTTGCCGTGAGCTGTGGTGTAGGTGGCAGACGCGGTTCAAATCCCGCATTTCTGTGGCTGTGGCTGTGGTGAAGGCCAGCGGCTACAGCTCTTGTTAGACCCCTAGCCTGGGAACCTCCATATGCTGCTGGTGCGGCCCTAGATAAAGGCAAAAAGACAAAAAAATAAATAAATAAAAATAAATAAATAAACGTGCACACACAAAAAAATAAATAAATAAACGTGCACAAAATATCGGTTGCGCTACACTCCAAGTAACGTGTTCTGATTCCCTTTTCACAGGGGAGAGAGTCAGCAATCTGATGTTTTAACATCTGAGTTTCAGGCGTTCAGTGTGATAATGCAACATCTGTACACGCTACAGAGGGGTCACTCCCCAAGTCTGGTGACCATGCATCCTCGCGCAGCAGACCCACTTTCCCTCTGGAAACCACACCTCTGATCGCCTGTGCTGATCCCCTCTGGCCTTTTGCCCTCTTGCCTATTCCCAGCCTCAGGGCTCCAGGCAGGGAGCTCTGGGGAGCCCTCCCATGTCACAGCTCTTAGTACTGTTAGGCCGGTGGGGACGGGTAGCGGCTCCCCAAATGGCAAAGAGACCCCTCGTATCAAACAGACCCCACGAGGAAGGGACAAGCCTGCGCGGGAAGATAGGCCGCCAGCCCCACCCGCGCCAACAGGAGATCGAAGCCACACCTACCTGGAAAGCCCTCAAACGCCTATCCCAGACCAATTACCTAGGGACACGGTGGTCCCTTGCCTAATTTGGCAAAGGCACTACCCAGATCCAGACCCGGAACCAACAAGGCTTAAAAACCGCCACACTCCCCAACCCAGGCGCGACTTCCCTGACTCCATGCCCGAGAGAGAGTCACGGAACCTCGCCCGGGAGCCAGATTCTCCGATAAATCATGATCGCCGCCTTTTGCATGTATCCCCTGCTCGTTTCTTTCTCCCCTCTTTCCGTGCCAAACCAATTTCTTACAAGTACCAGACCAGTGCGCACACTGAGATGGTGTGTCCACACCCCACACGCCTGGGGCTCTTGATCCTGAGGTTTGCTGTGGCGTCACTCTGGGGTTTGGATAGTGGAAGGAAAGAGGGCTGGGAGAGAGCTGGCTGGGTGGGGGGGGACCATAAACCGGGGGAAGAAAAAGGAGAAATAGTCAAGAAAAGCCCCTTGGAAAGCCAGACAGCCGGGACCCAGGAGCGGAGATTTCCCCGAGTCGCGGTCACCGGCTCCCAGCTCGTCCTGGGGCCCCTGCGCTGGTGAGCAGGTGGCAGGCAAAGGGATCCTGGAGCCATCTCGATTTACAGGGCTGGCTGTCCTGTGTCCTGGCCCCCTTCTCCCTTCGCCTTAATCCCCAGACGCGATTGGGATCAGAATGTCTGACACTGTCGTCAGCTCCCTCCCGGGTTCCCGCTGTCCAAGGTCAGTGCCTCCCCCGGCTTCTCCCCTGGTCTTGGCTCCCGGCCTGGGTCAAGGTAAGCCTCTTCCTTCCAGATGGCTGCCTGGCTCCTTACCTTCTCTGCTTTGCTCGGAGGTGGGCCTTATGGCTGCCCTCCTGAGAAAGGTGTTTTCTCCCCACTGCGCCCCAATTGTACTTAGCCATCCACAGCAGCTGCAAACGACCTCAGCTGGGTCTTCGCCAGCTTTGATGGCCTCAAAGGTAATGAGAATACGTGAACCCCGAATGGAGGCGTAAATAAACAGACGCTCCAGCTCCTTTTCACCCTCCTTTAAGCTGAATTCCCCTGTGAGATGGGTGGTCTGGTTTCTGTGCCTCTGGACACCTGTTCTTGTTTTTTTTATTTTTTGCTTTTTTAGGGCCCAAAGTGACGAATATGGAGGTTCCCAGGCTAGGGATTCAACTGGAGCCGCAGCTGCCGGCCTACACCGCAGCCACAGCAACGCGGGATCTGAGCCACGTCTGTGATCTACACCACAGCTCACGGCAATGCCAGACTCTCAACCCACTGAGCGAGGAATAAACGATTGGGGATCGAACCGGTGTCCTCGTGGGTACTGGCTGGGCTCGGAACCGCTGAGCCCCAGCGGGAACTCCCCTTGCCAGTTTTTCAGTTGTCTCCATTGTCTAATGGAGGAAGCACACTGAGGGTCAGATGAGGTGATTCCCAGCTCCGGATCAGCTCCACCAGAGGTTTGAGACTTTGGGGCGCTCCTGAAGGAGCAGCCAGCAAATGGCACCGCCCCCTCCACCAGGGCCAGCCGTGGTGGAAAGGGCAGGGGGCTGTGTGCCCTGCGGTGTCTGTGACCCAAAGAGCACTGGCTGGGGAGCAGGGCCCCCTGTACTCCCATGTCATCTCCGTTACCAACTGCACGAGCCATCAGGCACGACGCAGGTTATGCCTCAATGTTTCTTTCCATTTCCTCATCTAAAATATAAGTGGACTGGAACTTTTGGAAAGTCAAGCAGATCTAGCTTTTTTTTTTTTTTTTTAACTCTGGTGTTTTAACACTCCGACACCCCTTTCAGTGTGTCCATTGTTTCCATCTTACCAAAGTGCTTTGCCAGCAGGGAAGTTGGTCAAGCCTCCAGGGGAGGGTCCCTTCCAGTAGCTTCTCTGCAAGGCAATTCGTGGCCGGGAGAGTGAAGCACAGGGCATGTCGAAGGCAAGTTCACATTTATTTCCCCATTTTCTCCCTCTCCTTCCCGTCCCTTCCTCCTTCTGCTCAGCAATGTACAGAAACTCGGAGCCGCCCCAGGCTTGCCCATCTAGAAAGCCCATCAGGGCTGCTGCACCTCTGTGCGTCCTTCCACGGATTAATAGGAAAGACTCCTCTGGGAGATGGAAATCATAGCCACCCCCACCCCAAGGCCTCCTCTCCTTCCTGTGCTGCAGGCGGGCTGACGGGCAGGGCACCCAAGCTCCCCTCATCCCTCCCTGTCTGTGCTTCCCTTGAGACAAAACAGAAGATGCTCATGAAAAACTGGGGTCGGGCTGGCTGGGGGGAGTTCCTGCTTCGGCTCAGTGGTAATGAACCCGACTAGTATCCGTGAGGATGAGGGTTTGATCCCTGGCTTCGCTCAGCGGGTTAAGGATCTGGCGTGGCCATGAGCTGTGGGGTGGGTTGCAGACATAGCTCGGATCCCACGTGGCTGTGGCTTTGGTGTAAGTTGGCAGCTACAGCTCCGATTCAACTCCTAGCCTGGGAACTTGCATATGCCATGGGTGCGGCCCTAAAAAGACCAAAAAAAAAAAAAAATCACAAAAACTGGGGTGGGGGACAGGGACCGGAGGACAGAGTGCTCAGTAAGGACATCCGAGGATACAGGGGTGTTGACAAGGTTGTGGGGCATCTGGGAGGGAGGGGCTGGAAGAAGAAACGGGGAGTGGGGGAGGTACAGAGAAACTAAACATCCCTGATTCCATAGTTTGCAATGGGTCAGACATTGGCCCGTGGTTGAGAAGGAAGAGTCTAAATGATTCATTCCTGAGAATTTCACGCCAGGTGCCTACTCTGGGGCAAAAGCCATCTCCTCTGGGCACCTTACACCTCCCGAATTATGTAAGAGGCACCACTCTGAAGCCAGAGATAATCAGATCAGAAGAGCCCCAGACTGTCCCTCCCCTGTGGCACGGCGCCAGGCGCAGCGAGAGGCACATATAAGCCCGTACTTCCCGAGTGTCCATCAAAGGACAGATGCTTCGGCTCCCAGGAGCCATGGCCCACGCCCTTCTCTTCCAGCTTCTTCTGCTCACAGCCCTGGCAGCCCCCTCCCAAGGCAACCGCTTCGGCCCCACCTCGAGTCTGCGTTATTCCAGGTTCCTGGATCCTTCGAATGTCGTTTTCCTGCGCTGGGACTTTGACCTGGACGCTGAGATCATCACTTTTGAGCTCCGGGTCCGGACAGCGGGCTGGGTGGGCTTGGGCATCACCGATCGCTACACCAGAGCAGGCAGCGATCTGGTTGTCGGAGGGGTCTCGCCTGACGGCCGTGTCTATTTCTCGGTGAGTCGGGGGGGGTGCGTCGTCCCATGCACGAGGGTCTCTGGCTGGGTGGAGGGGGGCTCCAGGTCCAGGAAGGATCTGGGCGTTTTCCAAACACATCCAGGCACCAGCCCGGAACACCACCTGACGGCTGGCCTCTCCCGACAGAAATGGTCCAAGGTTGAGTCTCCATCTCTAGGGTCTTTCAGACGGCACATCCCCGAGGGGCCGAGGGAAGGGACTCAGTCTCCACTGGACTGAAAGAGAAAAAGCCCCGAACCACCTGCTCAGTGCCCTCGGACTGGGAGCGACCAGTCAAGGCTGTTTGGGACACAGTCCTCCCCCACAGCATCCAGCCGTCTAGGCACGACACCGGTAGCTGCCAGAATAATGGCTTACCATTGTTCAGTGCCTTTGACTAATCGGGCATGGGTCCAAATTCTGCAGATGTTAACCCCCAGCATCACCAGGAGGTAGATGGTGTTTACTCCGTGTTATAGATGAGGAAGCAGCTCAGCCGTCTCCCAGGCTCACCCCCTCCGAGCTGCATTTCTGTGGTGAGGCGTCCACTTTAAGAGCCCTGTGAGAGAGTGAACAGCTTAGACGACAGTTCAGGGAATACGTGAGCTTGGAAGGCTTTGGGATATAGGAGGAGTATGAGGATTTATGGCGATGAGATTTGACATAGGAGAAGGTTTTTTTTTTTTCTTTTTGTCTCTTTGCCTTATCTAGGGCCGCACCTGCGGCATATGAGGGTTCCCAGGCTAGGGGTCTAACAGGAGCTGTAGCCGCCGGCCTTCGCCACAGCCACAGCCACGCGGGATCCGAGCCGCGTCTGCAACCTACACCACCGCTCACGGCAACGCCAGATCCTTAACCCACTGAGCGAGGCCAGGGATCGAACCCGCCACCTCATGGTTCCTAGTCGGATTCGTTAACCACTTGAGGTCAGGTGGCTAAACTTGAGCGGCCACGGCCCATCCCCTCTTCCCTCTGAATCCACCCCGAGGTAGGGCTCTGTCCCAGAAGCCCCCTGCATAATAAAGAAGACTGGGTCCTGCTAACGAGCGAAAGGAACTCGCCTGGAATTCTCCAAAGTCAGGGCCACTTTGGGCCCCTGGTTCTTATCCCCTCGACCTTCACTGGACCCCAGGATCAGCACATGGTGGACGAAGACACCCTGGAAGAGGACGGGAGCCAGGACGCGGAGCTGCAGGGGCTGACGGAGGATGCCGTCTACACCACCATGCGCTTCTCCAGGCCCTTCCGCTCCTGCGACCCCCAGGACCGGGACATCACGGTAAAAGGCAGGGGTGGGGGTGGAGAACGTTTGATCGCAAGCAGCTTTTCCGCCTGGGAGGCGAGGTCACCCCCAAGCTGGCATGGCCCCTCCATCTCCCTCGGCCTTCCCAGGCACAGCCCCAGCCCTGGACAGGTGGCCTCCGGGTGACTCAGCCCCCCCCCCCCCCCCCCCGCTCCCTAGCGTTCCCTCTTAAAGAACCTTGCAGGATCTCGTGGGTCTTCAGAGGGTCACACACCCAGTGCGACAGGGGCTCAGAGGGGGTGTGGCCTGCTCAACCCCTCCAGCAAGGTAGCCTCTGGGCAGAACGGGAACTGACTAGTTCTGACCCCCAGCTAGTTCTGACCGACTAGTTCTGACCCCCAGTCTGAAGCTCTCTGTGCTCCGCTGCGTAGACGTGAGCAAGTGGCTTGCGTTGGTGTGTGCCAAGTGCTGCTGGTTGCGGGGAGGGTGGAACCTCATTACACCTGACACCCCCAGAGCGACACCGTGAGGGTGCTGGCTGCCTATGGCCCCGATGACACCCCGAAGCTGGATCGGGAGCGGATGTTCGTGAAATCCATCTTCCTGCTCCAGATCGTCCACCCTGACGACCTTGACGCCCCCGAGGACACCATCATCCATGACCTGGAGATCACCGATGTAAGCACCCCTCCCAGCCTCCGCCAGCCCCCTCCCACCTGCCACTCAGTCCAGATCTTCCTCTGGCGCCCAGTCCTCGGTACGTTCTTGGGACCGAGGCTCCTCGGACTCCCCGGGGCCCCTGAGGATGACGGCCACACTGGCCCTCAAGTGACCGCCCTTCCCTGATGTGTCCCTTCCCCTGCTCCTCTGGGGGACCCGCTCCCACCCACTCGGCCTCTGTGTGTGCTCCAGTTCCTTATTCCAGAGGATGACACCACCTACGCCTGCACTTTTCTCCCTCTCCCCATCGTCGGCAAGAAGCATCATATCTACAAGGTACCGTGAACCAGACCCAGACGCCGGGGCGGGGGTGGGGGGCCCGACATCGTCAAGGTGGTTTAGACAGGCAGTGGGCTCGGGTGACTCTGAAGAGATGGTGTTCAGGCCACTGTGGGGACGAAGCAGGAGGAAAGTGACCAGAGGGACAAGGGGGCCGGGTCAGGTTTGGCGGAGGTGGTAGCTGCATGATTTCCAGAACGATACCTCCCAGCACTGTTTTATTTGAGCCCCAACAATGCAATAGCAATTCTGATCGAAGATCATTGGTTAATAAGGGTTTTGCAAAGCCACAAGATATAGCTCTTTCGTGGGCCCAGAATTATGTTCTCTTAGCCTGGGAAAAATGCAGGCCAGGGAGATGTGGCTCGAAACTGTCAGGTGGGTGAGCCCTGGATAGAGGAAACGCAAATCCGTCACCTGATTTCACATTTGAGTGATTTCAGTTCTGATCAAATAAAGAAAAGTGTGACCTTATAATGAGCAGCTAACGTGTGCGAGCCGTTTTTGGCCTTTAGAGAGTAAATCCCACAAGGCAAGGCCACATGCTCAGAAACGGTGAACTGGTGAGGTTATCAAGGAAAAGTTGGGGAGTTCCCATGGTGGCACAGTGGAAAGGAATCTGAGTAGTATCCCCGGGGACGTGGGTTCGATCCCTGGCTGTGGTGTAGGCCAGTCTCTGTAGCTCCGATTTGAACCCTAGCCTGGGAACTTCCATATGCTGCAGGCACAGCCCTAAAAAGACCAAACAAAAAAAAAAGGGGGGGGAGTTGGAAGTCTTGAGAACTTCCTGGCAGGATCCAGTATGGTGGGGTCCCAGGAAGGACTTTTAAAAGGAGTTTAAAAGGGCTGGAGTTCCCATTGTGGCTCAGTGGAAATGAATCTGACTAGTATCCATAAGGACGCAGGTTTGATCCCTGGCCTCGCTCAGTGGGTTAAGGATCTGGTGTTGCCATGAGCTGTGGTGTAGGTCGCAGAGAAGGCTTGGATCTGGTGTTGCTGTGGCCCAGGCCACTGGCTACAGCTCTGATTCCACGCCTAGCCTGGGAACGCCCATATGCTGCAGGTGCAGCCCTCTAAAGACCAAAAATAAAAATAAAAAAATAAAATAAAAGGGTGAGGACTGAGAGAGGAGTCAGGGCGTGGGGGACAGTCAGGGCGTAGGTCGGGGAAGAAAAAATAGAGGAAAAGGAAGACAGGGAGAAGCGAAGGCCGGCACAGTTTTATCAGGAAAGGGAGTAGGGGAGTAAGGACTTGGCCCAGAAGATCCCGACGGCGCTCTCTTCTGTGTCCCCCGCCCAGTTTGGGCCCAAGCTGGTCCCTCACAAGGAGACTATGGTGCACCACATTTTGGTGTACGCCTGCGGCAATGCCAGCGCCCTCCCGACCGGCATCAGCGACTGCTACGGGGCCGACCCTGCCTTCTCCCTCTGCTCCCAGGTCATCGTGGGCTGGGCTGTCGGGGGCACAGTGAGTCCTGTGACGAGGGCAATCGCTGGCTAAGGGGATGCGTGGGGTCAGGCAACTGTGCTTGCTGGACAGACGGAAGGTGGAGGGCGGGGGTCGGCGGTGGTCTGGGGCGAGGGCCAGGAAACAAGGGCAGACCCCGCCCGGCTCCCTGCATCCCGGTCTCCCTTCCATCCACCAGAGTTACCAGTTTCCGGATGATGTGGGCATCTCCATCGGGACGCCCCTCGACCCCCAGTGGATCCGGCTGGAGATTCATTACAGCAATTTTCACAATCTTCCCGGTGAGCGCCTTAGAGCGTTTAGGGAAAGACACGGCGGGACAACAGCGCCCTCTAGGCGCAGGGAGGACCTTGCAGGACGCGCCACAGGTCCCTCTGGCTCGAAGCCCCACCTCTGTTTCCGGGGATGCGGGGGAGCGGGGGCTCTTTTCCCTCCTCTTGTGACCTGGTCTCCTGCCTCCCGCGATTGGTTCCAGGGGTGTACGACTCCTCGGGAATTCGAATCTACTACACGGCACAGCTGCGCAAATATGACATGGGCGTGCTGCAGCTGGGCTTCTTCACGTTTCCCATCCACTTCATCCCCCCGGGCGCCGAGTCCTTCATGTCCTACGGGCTGTGCAAGACAGACAAGTTTGAGGAGGTGAGGCTGGGAGGCACCGCGCCCCCGGTTCCGCGTTTCCCCAGCGCAGGTCTGGTGTGATCCTCCAGCGCACCCCGCCTGAGCCCCAGACCTGGACTACTGCCTGGCGCTCAGCAAGATGGTTCATCTGAATAGTGCAGGGGAAGGCCCGAGCGAGGGCTTCGGGGGGGCGAGGAGAGGGGCAGGAGGGGCCGGTGGGGCCCAGAGGGGTATGTGTCGGTCCTAAGAGGAAGGTATCAAAAATGAAAGGATGATCCCTGGCCTCGCTCAGTGGGTTAAGGATCCGGCGTTGCCGTGAGTTGTGGTGTAGGTCGCAGACGCGGCTCGGATCCCGCGTGGCTGTGGCTGTGGCGAAGGCCGGCAGCTGTAGCTCAGATTCGACCCCTAGCCTGGGAACTAACATATGCTGTGGGTGCAGCCCTAAACAATGCAAAAAAAAAAAGAAAAAATTAAAGGACGGAGTTCCCTTTGTGGTTCAGTAGTTAACGAACCTAAGATCCATGAGGTTGCCGGTTTGATCCCTGGTCTCGCTCAGTGGGTTAAGGATCCCGAGTTGCTGTGAGCTGTGGTGTAGGCCGGCAGCTGGAGCTCCGATTCGACCCCTAGCCTAGGAACTAACATATGCTGTGGGTGCAGCCCTAAACAATGCAAAAAAAAAAAAAGAAAAAGTTAAAGGAGGACAATTGAGGAGCAGGGTACCATGAGAGCCCCCGTCAGACCAAGTGCGTGTCCTCCCTGTCACAGATGAATGGGGCCCCGGTGCCTGACATCCAGGTGTATGGCTACCTGCTCCACACCCACTTGGCTGGCCGGGCTCTGCAAGCCGTGCAATACAGGTAAGGGAGGGATGGGTTGGGGAGCTCTCCCTTGTGTACCTGCAAATGCAGGTTAGGGTTAAGGTCAGGGTTAGGCATAGTTATTCCGCAGCATGAGGTGATGCTTGGTTGGGAGGAGGAGGGTCTCGAACTATTCCTGCAGGAGAGAGGACAGGAATATGATGGTGGAAGGAGGAGCTTGTTGCTAGGTGGGCAATCCGTGCCCAGAGAACGGCCTCTTCTGCTGATGGACCCTCCTCCCCACCTCAGCCTCTCCTTCCCGTCCCCCTCTCTGTGTTTCCCTCTAGAAATGGAACCCAGCTCCGAACAATCTGTAAAGATGACTCCTACGATTTCAATCTGCAGGAGACTCGAGATTTACCTTATCGCGTGGTGATCAAGCCGGTGGGAGCCTGGGGCGGGGGGGAGGCATGGCTGGCACGGGGTCGGGGGAGGCCGGCTCTGCCCTCACCAGCATTAGCCACAAGAGGTCTAAGACGCTGCCAGTCCCCCCCGCCTTCCCCGTGTCTTACTTTCAGCCTCTGTTCCACTCCGCACAGGGAGATGAATTGCTGGTGGAGTGTCACTACCAGACGCTGGACCGAGACTCCTTGACTTTTGTAAGTACGTCTCTCGCCACTGTGGTCAAATGACAGCCTCCAGGTAGAACCTCGTCCCTGGCCTTGGCAATCAAGCGACAGAGTATTCCAGCTGGGGCCCCTCTCTTTCTCCAGAGGTGTCACCCATTGACGTGGGGCTTCATGCTCTCGCATCCCCGTGACTTGTAAGAAGAGCACAGGAGTCCCATTTTCTCTGTCAGTGACCCACTAAGATTATGCAAAGAAAGCAGGTGACAGTGTCCAGGAGCATGAACTCTGGGCCTGATTGCCTGGGTTTGAATGTCAACACGATCCTTAATAACATCATAACCTTAGGCAAGTTATTCAGCCCCTTTGTGTCCCAGTTTCAATTCATAATTAATTATGAATTAAGGGCTAGGAATTAATAATACTGTGTATCTCAGAAGATGTGGGGTAGAGTTGATTAACCCATGGGAAACGAACGTCTAAATCATTGCCCAACTGCAACTTAGCATTTTTTTTTGTCTTTTTGCCTTATCTAGGGCTGTACCTGCGGCATATGGAGGTTCCCAGGCTAGGGGTCTAACAGGAGCTGTAGCCGCCGGCCTTTGCCACAGCCACAGCCACGCGGGATCCGAGCTGCGTGTGCCACCTACACCCCAGCTCACGGCAACGCCGGATCCTTAACCCACTGAGCGAGGCCAGGGATCGAACCCGTAACCTTGTGGTTCTTAGTTGGATTCGTTAACCCCTGAGCCACGAAGGGAACTCCGCAACTGCAACTTGGAGCAGATGCTCAGTTAGACTTGGCGATTGTTATTATGGTCACAAGGAGCCACACCCATGCTGTGTGTCAGGAGCGGCTCAGTGCTGGTAGGATTTAAAAGGGATGGCATGCTTTCAAGGACGAAATGACAGCCACACACATGATTATAACACAAGACAGAAAGTGAAACGCACAGTAAGAGGAGAATGGCGCTAAGGCCTGAGGGGAATTCACAGGGGAAAATAGCGTCAGGACCTAGTTTAGTGAGCTGGACGTGTGACATCTATGAGTGGGTCCCGCTTTTGACATGGAGACATGGGGAAATTCCAGAGATGCTTAAGAGGAAGTGGCTTTGGGGCGGGTGGGGACGTGAGTTGGAAACTCAGCATTTTGTCTAAAGTCAGGGCAGTAGCCGAGGAGATGCAGAGAGAGAGGAAGGTATGGAGTTCCCGTCGTGGCGCAGTGGTTAACGAATCCGACTAAGAACCATGAGGTAGCGGGTTCGATCCCTGGCCTCGCTCAGTGGGTTAAGGATCCGGCGTTGCCGTGAGCTGTGGTGTAGGTGCAGATGCGGCTCGGATCCCGCGTGGCTGTGGCTGTGGCGAAGGCCAGCAGCTACAGCTCCTGTTAGACCCCTAGCCTGGGAACCTCCATATGCCGCGGGTGTGGCCCTAAAATGACAAAAGACAAAAAAAAAAAAAAGAGAAGGAGGAAGGTATGTGGGATAGTTCTTTGGAAATCATCTCCATAATTATCCGCCGATTAGAACCAGGACAAGAACGGGAAAGGTATGGCTGGAAGCTGGAAATCACGACGAGTGAGCTGGCTCTAGGTTAAGGGAGAAGGAGAGCTGCATCTCTGAGAGTCACCACCTAAGCACGTGTCTGCCTACCTCGCTCCCGCCTCTCGGCACGCCTCTGTATCTTTGCTGCTCCATCTCGCCCTCTCTTTCTTCTCCAGGGGGGGCCCAGCACCATCAATGAGATGTGTCTCATCTTCCTCTTCTACTACCCCCGCAACAACGTCTCCAGCTGCATGGGTTACCCTGACATCATCTACGTGGCCCACGAGCTGGGGGAGGAGGCGTCAGAGTGAGTTGTCCTGGGAGACAAGACCCTCCAACGTGACCTCGAGAAATCAGAGCACTTGCGTAAAGATTATTTGTCTGGAGTTCCCTTCGTGGCTCAGTGGTTAACGAATCCGACTAAGAACCGTGAGGTTGCGGGTTCGATCCCTGGCCTCGCTCAGTGGGTTAAGGATCCGGTGTTGCCGTGAGCTGTGGTGTAGGTCACAGACGCGGCTCGGATCCCGCGTGGCTGTGGCTGTGGCGAAGGCCGGCGGCTACAGCTCCTGTTAGATCCCTAGCCTGGGAGCCTCCATATGCCGCGAGTGCAGCCCTAGATAAGGCAGAAAGACAAAATAAATAAATAAATGAACAGTCTCTCAGTTTTAAAAAATGCCCGTGTCTGAGTTTTGATGATATTTCTCCTTCTGCCTAGCTCACGACATATCTCTTTGGGTTGCAAGACATTGCTTATGGTTTACGCTGACACGGAAGTGATTCTAACAAAAGCGAGGCTGTTGTACGCACATTTTGTCAAGCTCTTAAGTCGGCCCCTAAACTAGTGTCCATTTTTCCTGCCCACGGCAGCTCTATGGAGGGCATGATGGCCATGAACAATGTTGAGTGGACCCCGGAAAACATTAAGAAGGCTGAGAAAGCCTGCAAGGAGGCCCAGCAGACGGTGATAATTAAGACCATTGATGTAAGTTGTCCAGGAAACACCGCCTTCTCAGGGTTAGGGATGGACAGGCTTCGGGTGGCGCTGGACAGGACCAGAAAAAGAAAAGAATGA
>PVHT020000237.1:6210609-6226881 GCA_004024745.2 Catagonus wagneri | reverse complement strand
GATTTTATTTTATTTTTTTTGTCTTTGTGCCTTATCTAGGGCCGCACGCGCGGCATATGGAGGTTCCCAGGCTAGGGGTCTAATCGGAGCTGTAGCCGCCGGCCTTCGCCACAGCCACAGCCACGCGGGATCCGAGCCACGTCTGCAACCTACACCACAGCTCACGGCGACGCCAGATCCTTAACCCACTGAGCGATGCCAGGGATCGAACCTGCAACCTCATGGTTCCTAGTTGGATTCGTTTCCACTGAGCCACGACGGGAACTCCCAAGCAATGATTATAGACAAAAAAAAAAAAAAAGTGACTTTAGAAAAATCACCGTTTAACACATTTATAGTAATAATGGAACCAGGTAAGAATCATCGGTGGATGACAGCACTAACAGGAGAAGAATGTGGTAGCCACAGAGCCTCATTCAAAGTACCTCCGCATAATATATGTATTAGTTACAATGAGGAAGAATAGGGACTTTGCAGTAGGACCTGGCAGACACTACCTCAACCAAGGAAGCCTATTATCCTCACCAGCCATGGACCGATATCACGTGTCTCCTGATCGGTGTACCAGGAAGAACACACCATCAGTTCTATGTTAGGTCTATCCAAGAAAGGCAAAAACCTCAATGTAATCATGAGGAAATATTAGATGAAGCCCAAACGAGGAATATTCTACAAAGATCTGACTTGAAATTGTCCAAATGTCAAAAATCGTGAAAGAGGAGTTCCTCTCGTGGCTCAGTTAACGAATCCGACTAAGAACCATGAGGTTGCGGGTTCGATTCCTGGCCTCGCTCAGTGGGTTAAGGATCCGGCGTTGCCGTGAGCTGGGGTGTAGGTTGCAGACACGGCTCAGATCTGGTGTTGTTGTGGCTGTGGAGAAGGCCGGCGGCTACAGCTCCTGTTAGACCCCTAGCCTGGGAACCTCCATATGCCGCGCGTGCGGCCCTAGATAAGGCAAAAAGACAAAAAAAAATTGTGAAAGAAAAAGAGGGGCTGGGGAACAGTTCCACAGTAAAATCCAGTTAAAGTAAATGCAACATGTGCTCCTCATCCGGATTCTTGTTGCTGTTGTCACTGTCACAGTTCTGTGTTTTTTATAAAGAACACTATGGGGGTGATTGGTGAAATTTGACTAATGTCTGCACGTTGGATGGTGACATTGGATAACATTAACTTCCTGACCTGATTATATTGTGGTTGTGTAAGAATATATTCTTTCATTTTAGGAAATATACACTAAAGCATTTTTTGATGTGGAGACAAGTGTGTCTAAAAACTGTCTAATTATAAGTGTGTGTGTCTGTGTGCGTGTGTGTGTGTGAGAGGGAATATGGTAAATAATTTATAATTTATGGATGATATTTGGGAAATCTTGGTGAAAAGTACACGTAAGTTCTTTTCACTACTTCAAAATTATAGCTTATTTCAAAATAAGTGTTAATTTTTAAAAAGAAATGAGCATAAGCTATATACAAAGAGAATATGAAAATGGAGCAAGCTTTCTTTTTGAAAAAAAGTTAGTCTAGGAAAAAAAGTCAATTTAGAAAAGTGTTAGTTTTTTTCAAGCAAGAGTTTTTGACTACTCTAAGCAGAGAATTTATAGCCTGCAAGCTATAGTATACCCTTGGATTAATTTCAGCTTTCAGGCATCACAAGTGAGTAGTAATACGTATTCCTTAGAGTTACAAATCACTAGAATTTTACAGGCCAGTACTTAAAGAGTCACAAGATGGTGATGTTTAAATTAAATAGGCCTGTTTTTCTATTTTTTTGGAAACATAGTTGATACACAGTATTGTGACAGGTGAACAATACAGTGATTCATAATTTTTAAAATTAAACTGCATCTATAGTTAATATAAAATATTAGCTATAGTCCCTGTATTGTATGCTATATCCTTGTAGCTTATTTTATACATAAAAGCTTGTACCTCTAAATCCCCCATCTCTATATTACCCCTTCCACCTTTCCTCGTCTCACTGGCAATCATTATTTTGTTCTCTATATCTGTGAGTCTGTTTCTTTTTTGCTTTTTATTCTTTTGATGAATCTTTTATTTTTTTTTCTAAGTCAGATCAATGTATTATATTTTTGTTTCTTTTTTGTTATAGTTACTAGTTTTCTGTATATTTACGTGCCACGTAGAAGTTCCCTCATACAATATTTTTCTTTGACTTATTTTACTTAGCATAATGACCTCCAAGTCCATCCATGTTGTTGCAATGGCAAAATTTCATTCTTTTTTATGGCTGAGTAGTATTCCATCGTATATATACATACCATATATACCATATAGATATAGATATAGCATAAGATATGCTATATAGATATAGCATAAGATAAGATATACTGTATCTTCTTTTTCCATTCATCTGTTGATGAACATTTAGGTCACTTCCATATCTTAAAAATTATAAATAATACTGCTATGAACATTGGGGTGCATGTATCTTTTCTAAAGAGTGTTTTTATTTCTCTCTGGATATATACCCAGGGGTGAAATTGTTAGGTCATAGGATAGTTCTAGTTTTAGTTTTTTGAGAAAATACCATACTGTTTTCCATAATGGCTGCACCAATTTGCATTCCTACCTACAGTGTACAAGGGTCCCCTTTCTCCACATCCTCACCATTTGTTACTTGTAGGTGTTCTGATGATAAGCCATTCTGACAGGTATGAGGTGATATCTCACTGCGTTTTTGACTTGCGTTTCACTGATGATTAATGATAGAGAGCATCTTTCCATGTGCCTGTTGTTTATCTCCATGCATTCTTTGGAAGAATGCCTATTCACCTCTTCTGCTTATTTTTTAAAAATCAAGTTGTTTTTTAGATGTTGAGTTGTATTTTTTTTCTTTTTTACTTTCATAATGATTTTTATTTTTCTCCATTATAGCTGGTTTACAGTGTTCTGTCAGTTTTCTACTGCACAGCAAGCTGACCCATGTATACATTCTTTTTTCTCACATTATCACGCTCCATCATAAGTGACTAGACATGGTTTTCAGTGCTACACAGCAGGATCTCATTGCTTATCCATTCCAAAGGCAATAGTTTGCAGTTATTAACCCCAAATACCCAGTCCATCCCACTCCCTCTCCCTCCCCCTTGGCAACCACAAGTCTGTTCCCCAAGTCCATGATTTTCTTTTCTGTGGAAATGTTCATTTGTGCCCTATATTAGATTCCAGATATAAGTGAAATCATGTGGTATTTGTCTTTCTCTTTCTGACTTGCTTCACTTAGAATGAGAGTATCTAGTTCCATTCATGTTGTGGCAAATGGCATTATTTTGTTCTTTTTTTATAGCCGAGTAGTATTCCATTGTGTACATATACCATACCTTCTTAATCTAATCAACTGTGGATGGATATTTAGGTTGTTTCCATGTCTTGGCTATTGTGAATAGTGCTGCAATGAACATGCGGGTGCATGTATCTTTTTCAAGGAAAGTTTTTTCCAGATATATGCCCAAGCGTGGGATTGCTGGGTCATATGGTAGTTCTATGTATAGTTTTCTGAAGTACCTCCATACTGTTTTCCATAGTGGCTGTACCAATTTACATTTCCACCAACAGTGCTGGAGGGTTCCCTTTTCTCCACACCCCCTCCAGCATTTATTTGTCTACTTATTAATGATGGCCGTTCTGACTGGTGTGAGGTGGTATCGCGTGGTAGTTTTGATTTGCATTTCTGTAATCATCAGTGATGTTGAACATTTTTTCATGTGCTTGTTAGTCATCTGCATATCTTCTTTGGAGAAATGTCTATTCAGGTGTTTTGCCCATTTTTCAATTGGGTCGTTGGCTTTTTTGCTGTTGAGTTGTGTAAGTCGTTTGTATATTTTAGAGATTAAGCCCTTGTCAGTTGCATCATTTGAAATTATTTTCTCCCATTCTGTAAGTGGTCTTTTTGTTTTTTTATGGTTTTCTTTGCTGTGCAAAAGCTTGTCTATTTGATTAGGTCCTATTGGTTTATTTTTGCTTTTATTTCTGTTGCTTTGGGAGACTGACTTGAGAAAATATTTGTAAGGTTGATATCAGGGGATGTTTTACCTGCCTTCTCTTCTAGGAGTTTGATGGTGTCCTGTCTTATGTTTAAGTCTTTAAGCCAGTTTGAGTTTATTTTTGTACATGGTGTGAGGGTGAGTTCTAGTTTCATTGATTTACATGTGGCTGTCTGGTTTTCCTAGCACCATTTGCTGAAAAGACTGTCTTTTCCCCATTTTATGTTCTTACCTCCTTTGTCAAAGATTAATTGACCTTAGGTGTCTGGGTTTATTTCTGAGTTCTTTATTCTGTTCCATTGGTTTGTATGTCTGTTTTGGTACCAGTACCACACTGTCTTGATTACTGTGGCCCTGTGATATTGCCTGAAGTCTGGGAGAGTTATGCCTCCTGCTTGGTTTTTGTTCCTCAGGATTGCTTTGGCGATTCTGGGTCTTTTGTGGTTCCATATAAATTTCTGAATTTTTGTTCTAGTTCTGTGAAGAATGTCATGGGATTTGATAGGGATTTCATTGAATTTGTAGATTGCTTTGGGTAGTATGGCCATTTTTTACAATATTAATTTTTCTAACCCAGGAGCATGGAATATCTTTCCATTTCTTTGCATCCTCTTTAATTTCCTTGATTAATGTTTTATAGTTATCAGAATATGTGTCTTTCACCTCCTTGGTCAGGTTTATTCCCAGGTATTTGATTTTCTGGGGTACAATTTCAAAAGGTATTGTGTTTTTGTATTCCTTTTCTAATATTTCATTGCTAGGATACAGAAATGTGACTGATTTCTGAAGGTTAATCTTATATCCTGCTACTTTGCTGAATTCGTTGATCTGTTCAAGTAGTTTTTGTGTTGAATCCTTAGGGTTTTGTGTATGTAGTATCACGTCAGCTGCATACAGTGACAATTTTACCTTTTCTCTTCCAATTTGGATACATTTTATTTCTTTTGTTTGTCTGATTGCTGTGACTAGGACTTTCAATACTGTGTTGAATAACAGTGGTGAGAGTGGGCATCCTTGTCTTGTTCCAGATTTTAATGGGAAGGCTTTCAGCTTTTCTTCATTGAGTATTATATTCACTGTGGGTTTGTCGTAAATGGCTTTTATTGTGTTAAGGTATGTTCTGTCTATACCCACTTTGGTAAGAGTTTTTATAATGAATGAATGTTGGACTTTGTCAAATGCTTTTTCTGCATCTATTGAGATGGTCATGTGGTTTTTGACTTTTCTTTTGTTAATGTGGTGTATGACATTGATTGATTTCCATATGTTGAACTATCCTTGTGCACCTGGGATGAATCCCACTTGGTGGTGGTGTATGATCTTTTTTATATGTTGTTGGATTTGGTAGGTTAAAATTTTGTTGAGAATTTTTGCGTCTATATTCATCAAAGATATTGGCCTAGAGTTTTTTTTTTTGTTGGTATCTTTGGTTTTGGTATTAGGGTGATGGTGGTGTCATAGAATGTCTTTGGGAGTGTTCCTTCTTCTTCAACCTTTTGTAAAAGTTTAAGGAGGATGGGTGTAAGTTCCTCTTTGTATATTTGGTAGAATTCGCCTGTGAAGCCATCTGGTTCTGTACTTTTATTTGCAGGGAGCGTTTTTATGACATATTCAATTTCATTTCTAGTGATTGGTTTGTTCAGTTGACCTATTTCTTCTTGATTCAGTTTTGGCAGGGTGTAAGTATCTAGAAATTTGTCCATTGCCTCTAGATTGTCAAATTTGTTGGCATACAATTGTTCATAGTATTCTCTTATGTTTTTTTTTTTTTTTGTACTTCTGTAGTATCCGTTGTGATTTTTTCTTTTTCAATTTCTTTTGTTTATTTTTGGGTTTTTTTCTCTCCTCTTCTTGGTGAGTCTGGCCAGAGTTTTGTCAATTTTGTTTACCTTTTCGAAGAACCAGCTCTTGGTTTTACTGATTTTTTTCTGTTGTTTTTGAATCTCTGTTTTACTGATTTCCTCTCTGATCTTTACGATTTCCTTCCTTCTGCTGACTTTAGGTTTTATTTGTTCTTCTTTTTCTAATTCATTTAGGTGCTGGGTTAAGCTGTCGATTTGAGATTTTTCTTCTCTTTTGAGGAAGGCCTGTATTACTTTGAACTTCCCTCTGAGCACTGCCTTGGCGGCATCCCATGGATTTGGAGTCGTTGTGTCTTCATTTCATTCTCATTTGTCTCAAGGTATTTTTTAATTTCCTTCTTGATTTCCTCATGACCCATTGGTTTTTAGTAGTATGTTGTTTAGTCTCCGTGTAGTTGGTTTTTTCTTATTTCTTTCCTTGTTGTTGATTTCTTGTTTCATGCCATTGTGGTCAGAGAAGATACCTGCAATAATTTCTAGACTCTTAAATTTGTTGAGGTTAGCTCTGTGACCCAGTATGTGCTCTATCCTTGAGAATGTTCCATGTGCACTTGAGAAGAATGTATATTCTGATCTTTTTGGAGGTAATGTCCTGAAAATGTCAGTTAGGTCTAATTTTTCTATTGTGTCATTTAGGATCTCTGTTGTCTTATTGATTTTCTGTCTAGAGGATCTGTCCATTGATGTGAGTGGGGTGTTAAAGTCTCCTACTATTATTGTATTCCCATCAATTTCTCCTTTTATGTCTGTTAGTATTTGTTGTAGGTATCTGGCTGCTCCTATATTACGGGCATATATGTTTATGATTGTAATATCCTCTTCTAGTATGGATCGTTTTACCATTAAATAGTGTCTTTCTTGATGGCCTTCATTCTAAAGTCTATTTTATCTGGTATGATAATGGCAACTCCTGGTTTCCTCTTTTGTCCACTGGCATGAAATATCTTTTC
Organism: Catagonus wagneri; assembly: GCA_004024745.2. Classification (NCBI taxonomy): domain Eukaryota; kingdom Metazoa; phylum Chordata; class Mammalia; order Artiodactyla; family Tayassuidae; genus Catagonus; species Catagonus wagneri. The sequence continues at coordinate 6,220,063 of PVHT020000237.1, read as the reverse complement.
CCATCCTCTCACTTTCAATCTATCTGTGTCTTTTCCCTAAAGTGAGTCTTTGTAGACAGCAGATTGTAGGTTTTTGCTTTTTTATCCAATCTGCCACTCTGTGTCTTTTGGTTGGAGCATTCAGTCCATTGACAATCAAGAGAATTATTGATAGATATGTATTTATTGCCATTTTAAACCTTGTTTTCCAGTTGATTCTATGTTTCTCTTTTCTTCCTTTCTTTTTTTGGTTGGATGATTTCCATTTATTTTATGCTTCGGTACTTTTTAGTTTTTGTGAATGTAATTTTTGGTTTTTATTTGTAGTTGCCCTGTTTTTTTGTTTGTTTTTTTTTTCGTCTTTTTGTCTTTTGAAGGCCGCACTTGGGACATAAGGAGGCTCCCAGGCTAGGGGTCTAATCGGAGCTGTAGCCTTCAGCCTAAAGCACAGCTACAGCAATGCGGGATCCAAGCCATGTCTGTGACCTACACCACAGCTCACAGTATCACTGGATCCTTAACCTACTGAGCAAGGCCAGGGATCGAACTGGAACCTCCTGGTTCCTAGTCAGATTCGTTTCCACTGCACCATGATGGGAACTCTGCCCTGTTTTTTAAGTATGTTAACACCTTTAGCCTCATAGTCATATAGGCTTAAACACATTGTTAAAATTAAAAAATAATCTGTATTTTCTTACTTTTCTTCCCACATTCTATGATTTTTTTTTGGTCTTTTTGCCTTTTCTAGGGCCACACCTGTGGCATATGGAGGTTCCCAGGCCAGGGGTCTAACAGGAGTTGTAGCCGCCAGCCTACACCACAGCCACAGCAACGCGGGATCCGAGCCGCATCTGCAACCTATACCACAGCTCACAGCAACGCCGGATCCTTAACCCACTGAGCGAGGCCAGGGATCGAACCCGCAACCTCATGGTTCCTAGTCGGATTCGTTAAACACTGAGCCAAGATGGGAACTCCGCCCACATCCTATGATTTTGAAGTCTTTTTTTTTTTAACATCTTCATGTTTAGATCTGTATGCTGGCTTATTTACGGCATTGCTTTCCTTTTGAACTCAGTGTCTGTCAGACTGCAGAGCTATGTTTCATTGTTTGCTGCTTCATGTGAATTCTATTCTTTTAACTGGGAATGGTTTCTGAGCTTCTTCATCTTGCTTATGTTTTTCTTTTTCTGTGAGTTTAGGGAAACCAAACTATATCCTTGGAGGACTGCTTCTATGCAAGAGCGCCTCTTTGTATTTTGTGGGGGGGTTACTATTTATTTTTGGCTTGGGAGTTTGAATATTTGCCGTCTCTTTCTTTGCTGTGAGCAGGCTGTTATCCGCAGGGTGCTGAGTGTGTTTCCGGGGAGAAGAAGGCAGTGGGTAGGGCTAGTCGTCAGTGCCTGGTTGCTGGGCTCTTAACAGCAGCGAGGACCTGCAGGGAAAGTGGCACAGGTTACATCTAGTTGCAGGGCCCTGGGCAGTGGTAATGAGCCTAGGCAGATTTTCAAGGTGCCCAGAGCATTCGGGAGTGGCAGCAGCAGCATGTGTGAGTTCCCAGGGGAGTGAGAGCAACAACAGATAGTGTTTGATTGCAGTGCCCTCTTCTGAGGGGATCGGAGCCCCAAATGGTGCCTGTTCAGGGACCCCTAGTGGTAGCGGGCCACGGCCACCTCTGGAGTCAGTGATAACTGTGGTGGCTTGCCCCCGCCACCTGCAGACCATTCAAGACACGCCCCGTTTTCACTTGGCCCACAGAGGAGGTGCTGCACAGGCTACTCCAAGTTGCAGGATCCTGGGAAGTGACAGAAATGAAGCGTGTTGACTCTGCCCGGGGCATTCAGCGGTGGCAGCAGCAGGGCTAGTGTGCTCCCAGGGGTGCAAAAGCAACAACAGGTGGTGCTCATTCACAATGCTCTCCTCTTGGGTACCCTCGAGGTGAGTGGGGCCACAAGTGGTGCCCGATCACAAACCCCTAGTGGTGGCAGGCCACACCCAGCTCTGGAGTCAGAGATAACCGCGGTGGTTTGCCCCGCCACCTGCAGGCCACGCAAGAAGCACCCCTGCCCGCTTATCCCATGCAGGAGGTGCTGCTGCACCAGCTGCTCCTAGTTGTCTTGGGAAGGGACAGTGATCAAGCATCTGGGCGCTGCCCAGGGCATCTGGCAGTGGCAGCTGCAGGCGGGGTGTGTTCCCGGGAGGGCGAGAGCAATAATGTGTGGTGCTTGCTTGCCGTGCCCTCTTTTTTTTTTTGGCCAACCCTTGAGGTGACTGGGGCCACAGGTGGAGCCCACTCGCAGGCCCCCAGTGGTGGCAGGCCACGCCTCCCTCTGGCTTCTGAGACAATTGCCACAGGGCGTCCCTGCTGCCTGTAGACCCCGCAAGAGGCACCGCGTGGCACACAGCCCTGTGCTGCCCTTAGCGCACGCAAGGCCTTCCCAGACACCCGTAGCAGAAGCGCCTGGTCCCTGGTGTCCCTTAGCCAGAGCAAGGGGCTTCTGGCCATCCGTAGTCTGCTCCAGAGGCTCCCCACCCTCTGGGAGCTCACGCCACGTGTGCGTGTGTGCCTGTGCAGGGAGGCCACTATGGCGCCCAGCCCCTCCTCCTCTCACCCTCCCCAGCATCAGCACCTTGCTTCTCCTGTGCGCCCAGACCTTCTCCTGGGTTCCCTCTGCCTAGGCGCTCCACTCCCCAGCCCGGTGCACTCCACTCCCCCAGCCCTGGCATACTGCTCCTTAGCTCCTCGGGCTGTCCCCACACAGCCAGCCCTCAGCCTCTCCCCAGGACTGACCTCCAGAGCGCAAGTCTCAGCGTCCAGCCCCCACCCGAGCATCGCAGGCCGTGGTGTCCAGGCAGGTGGTGCAGGTGATCTGTGCAGCTCTCACTCACTCGGCTTTGCCCTCCTCAATCCAGGGGCTGAGCTCTTCTCCGCAAATTTGAGGTCCCCCCATCTCCGCTGACCTCCCCATCCGTTAGGTGGCTTCCCAGGGTGTGGGTTCCTTTTCGCCTTCACAGCTCTCTTTCAGCTCTCTCCTTTTTTCTCTCTCTCTTTTTCTTTTGTCCTACCCAGTCATGTCAAGGGTTTCTTGCCCTTTTTGGAGGTTTGAGTTCTTCTGCCAGCCTTCAGTAGATGTTCCGTGTGAGTCATCTTACAGGTAGATGTGTTTTTTGGGTGTGTTTATGGGAGAAGGTGAGTGTCGCATCTTACTCCTCAGCCACCTTGGTCTGCCCCCCCCCATTTATGTATTTTGAATATTAGCCCCTTATCTGTCATATCGTTAGCAAATATTTTCTCCCATTTAGTAGGTTCTCTTTTCATTTTGTCAGTGGCTTCCTTTGCTTTGCAAAATCTTTTCAGTTTAATTAGACCCCATTGGTTTGTTTTTGCTTTCATTTTTCTTTGCTTTAGACATATCCGAAACATTATTGCTACAATTTATGTCAAAAAGTGGCCTGCCTGTGTTTTCCTCTAGGAATTTTATAGTTTCCAGTCTCCTATTCCAGTCTTTAAATAATTTTGAGTTTATGAGGGAGATGTTGGGGAAGTACAGAAATTTGTTTTTGTTATGTTTTGGTTTTGGGCCACACCCGTGGCATCCTTGGCTGGGGATCAAACCTGCATCACAGCAGTGATCTAAGCCACAGCAGTGACAGCACCAGATACTTAACCCACTAAGCCACCAGGGAGCTCTGAAACAGGGAGGTTTAATCTAGATGACTAGCAAGAAAATAGTAGCCATCATAGGAAAAGTTATCTATCGAAAAATATGGTTTAAGATGCAAAATTAAAGCTTGTGAATTGACCTCTGAGGAAGCAAAATTTATCTTCATACCAGGAAAAATGTTTTAAAAATAATGTTGGCCACAAATTCAACGGGCAACCTTTTGAGGATGTATTTAATCAGATCCTGATGAGGATCGGAAAGACATGGTTTAGAGGAAACTGTTATATGAGGTGGAAATTTTAAGCTACACAGGATTAAAATCTCTTCCAACTTGGGTGTGATTCTGTCTCAACACACACTGGGAAATAAGCTTGTATTGCCTTCATAACATAGCCTGTCATCTCTATTACCAATATTCTTTCTGAATAATCACCTATTTAATAATTCAATAAAAGACTAAATTTTTCACAAGAAGGAATCGGCAATGTATTTATCCACAAAGGCCGTGGGAATTATTACAATCGTAAATTACAACTTGTCCAAAAGAAACATGCAGCCTCCAATGTAATTTGAGATTAGAATACCTTGTATTGCTCTTATAAGGATCATGTGATGCAACTTCTAGCCTTGGTTGAAAGCAGCTTTTCAAAGACTTTTAAACATCTCGTGGCCAAGTGAGGCAGCCCCTGCCTAGGCTGGGATTGTCTCCAAGTCCCATTCACAGACCCCCCCAGCCCCAGGAGATCGCTGCTTCCTCCTCCCAAAACAACGTCAGCCCCACCTCACCTCACTCCCCACTCGCTACGGTGTGACTGTAAAATGTGTGTGATTTCTCTCAATAAGTATTTCAACATTTACTATCCCTTTTGGACAAAACCTAAGCAAATCGAAGTATAACCACTGTACGAACACCTAGTCCAGATAAGCTGAGGAACAACTACCATCCTGTCCACACAGTGCAGAGACAAGTCACCTTCAGGAGGTCACTGTGACACTCAGCATCCCACTGCTGGAGCGAGAAACAAGCCAGGCTGCCTGAGCCAGGATGCTCGTCAGTGAGTCAAACTGCTCTTTGAATAGTTCGCTTGTGGCACAGTGGGTTAGCGATCTGGTGTTATCAACGCTGTAGCTCCGGTTCGATCCCTGGCCTGGGAACTTCTGCATGCTGCAGGTGCGGTCAAAAGAAAAAAAAAAAAAAAAAAAAAGGAAAGAAACAATATAGCTGGAGTTCCCGTCGTGGCTCAGTGGTTAACGAATCCGACCAGGAACCATGAGGTTGCGGGTTTGATCCCTGGCCTTGCTCAGTGGGTTAAGGATCCGGCGTTGCCGTGAGCTGTGGTGTAGGTTGCAGACGCTGCTTGGATCCCGCGTGGCTGTGGCTGTGGCAAAGGCTGGCGGCTACAGCTCCTGTTAGACCCCTAGCCTGGGAACCTCCACATGCCACATCCCTTGATAAGGCAAAAAGACAAAAACAAAACAAAATAAAACAAAAAACAGTGCTCTTTGAAGAGTAGGATGAAACACTGGCGTGTTAAATTTCATTGTAAAAAAAAAGAATATTTTCCTGGCAGGAAATATATTTCCCATATAAATTCATTTCCATGAATTTACACACACACACACACACACACACACACACACAATTGTCATATGAACTCTACTGGCTATGTCAAAACTGTTCTTGTCTGTGATTTGTTCACATGTTGTCCTAAGCTAGAGCTCTTTAGATGGTGACATATGAAGGCTTCTCCTGCGGTGCAGCAGGTTAAGGATTCAGCCTTGCCACTGCTGCAGCTTGGTTCACTGCTGTGGCATGGGTTCAGTCCCTGGCCTGGGAACTTCTACATGCTGTGGGCACAGTCAAAAAGAATTATAGAAGGTAGCATATGAATATTGGCAAGTATAAAAAGCTTAAGAGGAATTACAGAAAAATAACGTAAAATTAGGATAACTCTATCCATTACTTAATTATTTTGTAAAGTGAAGAAATATGGGCATTATGTAATAGTGAAACATTTTGTCCCAGAAGAAAAAAGGAAGGGAGGGAGGGAGGAAAGGAAAGAGGAAAGAAAGGGAGGAAGGAAGGAAGAAGGAAGGAAGGAAGGAAGGAAAGAAACCAAAACCCGAAACATTTTCCACAGAAGCACCATTTGGGACATAATCGAGATACCACTGGGGAATATTTGGAGAACAGTTTTTCTTTACAAAACTTCAGTTTGAAAAAGGAGACTCAGAAAAGCCTTACTATAAAGTGCCAGGACTGAAGGGAAACCGCTCTGCTATCGGAATCCAAGGGGAAGAAGAAAAAAGTTTGAATAGACACAAGAACCCTCAAGAAACTATAGCAGTGGCAGTAATAACAAGCCTTTGTGTGGCTTTGTACAGGTTGAAAATGCACTTCTACGTACACGGCACTTTTGATGTTTCACTGTGTTTGGCCGATGAGGAAACCGAGACGAGGTGAGGAGAGGGGCACCGACCCGGTGCAGGTGGTACTCTTAGAGCTGGTCTGATGGAGGTGACCGCCTGGGTTAGGGGCTGATATAAGCCCAGGCACGAGCTAAGCTCAGCTCTCAGAAGCAGCAAGCTGGTGTCTGCTTTCACCTCTTCTCTGTTTTCTGAACCTGATGCCAGGGTCACACCTGGTGCATGGACTGGAGTTTCAATTCCCAAGCTTCTTTCAATGTCTGAAGGAAGTACAGGTCTTTTTTTTTTTTTTTTTTCCCTTCTGTTTGTTGTTTTTATGGTTATTGTTGCTGTTCTCTCTTAGGAGTACTTCACTGTTCAAAATTCCATACTTGGCAATTTCATTTGTTCTATCAGCACAGGGGATTGGAGCTCAGTAACTATAGAACTATGGTTGTTTGAACAAATTTCTCCCCAGTTTTCCAAATCCCAAGTGACTTTAGTGAAGCCTTTACCCAACAGAGCTGGTCTGGTGTGGTAGGCTGGCAGCAGGGTCCCGTGTGCCCTAGGACACGGGGCTCTTTGTCTGGTGTCAGGGTGCGTGGCGCCACTAGATACCTTGTAAAGATACAAGTGAGGGAGTCTTTGGCCAAGTCCACTCACACAGTTTAGAATGATGTTGGGTTTTGTTGTTTTGTTTTCTCAGGACTTAAGAGTGGAACTGGGATCCTGTCGTGCCAGGGAAGTGATCCTCAGACCCTGCGGTCTCGGAATCCCTTTACATTCAAATTTAGTGAAGAGCCTGCGCTTTGTTCAGGTGGGTGGTAGCTACTAATATTTACTGCATTAGAAATGAAAGCTGAGTCACTTGTAAAATAGTCCGTAAAGTATTTATTTCTTTGTTCATTAAAAATAACAAGATATCAAATACACGTTGACATAAATAATACATTTTTAATGAAAGACATCTTTTCTAAAGTAAAACAAATATTAGTGAAATGAATAATATTTTATAATTTGCAGATGTGTTTAGTGTCTGGCTTAAGAGGAGACAGCTAGAATCTCGTATGGGTTTCTAGATTCACCTATTGCGACAACACAGAGCACAGTCTCTGGAAAATGGCATCACATACCAATGAGAGAATGAGTGAAAAAGGCAAAAACAGTGCAGTGTTAATGCGAAAAGAGGCCTGACCTTGCGGACCCCTGGAAGAGTTCAGGGCTCTCCCGTGGTCCCCCAGACTGCATATTCAGAACACTGTCCTAGGGTTAAGCCTTCAATAGCGCCCAGCTGGCAATATTGGGTTATGACCACAAGTCTACTCATGAGCGTGTGGGAGAGCTAAGAAAGTATAGATCAGGAATAAATGGCAAAATGGATATGAAAGGCCAAGACCACGCTGAAAGTCCCAAAGGACAGAAGGAGAATCTAGATGGTGAATATGAAGGAGAAAGCTGGTAAGTAAAAGAAAAGTCAAACAAGACTGTGACCCATGGGCAGCAACTGTCTCCCTGATGCCCTATCTTCACATACTCATCTCTGTCTGGGTAATTTCTGGTCTATAGAAGAGTGAGAGTTCTGTAAGTGAATTCAGCCATTCACGGTAACAGTAACAACCTAAGATTATCTTATAAATAAGTTTAACTGTCATTCCCTCAAAAGTACTTTTCATGCATCCAGAAAGTTGGAATGAGTGGTATTTGCCTTAGTAGGTATAGTAAAATTACTAATTATATCAGTAGTAAATGTATTACTAGCTGGAAATATGCTCAAGCTAGAAAGAGTGAAGAGTAGAAGAGTAGGAAAAGGACTGTTGGGAGGAGTTTGGAAAGAAGTGGTCATGACAAGAATAGTACTATTTGTCCTAATAACATCAGTACTTGGAGAGAAATAGAGTACTCATAAGGAACATTACCAGTGCTAGCAGCAGACATACTTGTAGAAAAAGGAGTAGTCATAGGAGAAAGAGTATTAGTGCAAAGAGCATGAGCATCTGCAGGAGAAGGGGTAGAAAAAGTATTACCAGTACTATTGTCCCCAGACATTGTAGGGGAAGGAGAATTTGTAATAGGAGCATCATTACTAGGGCTATCGACATCAGCACTTGTAGCAATAGCAGTGTTCACAGGATGAATGTTTTCAGAAAAATTAGCCATAATAGAAAAACTATTGCAAATGGTACCAACACCAGTGTTTGTAGGAAAAGGAGTAGTTATAACAGGAATAGTACTATTAGTACTGGTAGCATCAATACTTGTTGAAGAATGAGTGGTGGTAATAAGACTTGCAGTACCAGTGCTAGTATCGGTAGTACTTGTTGGGAAAGAGGTAGTCGGGATAGGAAGAGTAGCACAGGTTCAAGCAGTTGGTAGTATTTGTAAGGAAAAGCACAGTATATGAGAAACACTAATACTCATTGTAACTTCAAGAGCACTTGTTGGGAAAGGCATGGTTGTGATGAGATTAGTAACGTTAGTGCTGGACAGTAGCATTTGTAGGAGACTTAGTGTTATTAGAAACAGTAGTACCAGTTAGAACTTCAGTAGCATTTGTTAAGAAAGGAGTGGTTGTGACAAGAAGAGTAACATAAGTGCTAGCAACAGTAGTATTTGTAGGGGAAGATGTTGTGTTATTAGGAAGAGTAGCACCAGTTGAAATTTCAGTAGTACCTGTTGGGAAAGGCGTGATTGTGATAGGAAGAGTAACATTCATGCTAGGCGTGGCACTATTTGTAGGGAAAGATGTCATGTTATTAGGAACAGTAGTACCAGTTGGAACTTGAGTAGTATTTTCTGGGAAAGGTGTGGTTGTGACAGGAAGGGTATCAACAGTGCTAGCAGTAGTAGTATTTGTAGGGGAAGATGTTGTGTTATTAGGAACAGTAGTACCAGTTGAAACCTCCATAGTATTTATTGCGAAAGGCGTGGTCGTGACAGGAAGGGTATGAACAGTGGTAGTATTTGTAGGGGAATATGTCATATTATTAGGAAGAGTAGTACTAGTTGGAATTTCAATAGTACCTGTTGGGAAAGGTGTGTTTGTGACAGGAACGGTAACAACAGTGCTAGCACTGATACTATTTGTAGGGGAAGATGTCGTGTTTTCAGGAACAGTAGTATCAGTTGGAACTTCTGTAGTATTTGCTGGGAAAGGTGTGGTCATGACAGGAAAGGTAACAGTAGTGCTAGCAGTGGTAGTATTTGTAGGGGGAGATGTCATGTTATTAAGGTTAGTAGTACCAGTTGGACCTTCAGTAGTATTTGTAGAGAAAGGTGTGGTTGTGACAGGAAGGGTAACGACAGTACTGGCAGTAGTAGTATTTGTAGGGGAAGATGTCATGTTATTAGGAATAGTAGTACCAGTTGGACCTTCAGTAGTATTCGTTGGGAAAGGTGTGCTTGTG
>PVHT020000237.1:6181042-6210509 GCA_004024745.2 Catagonus wagneri | reverse complement strand
AGTAGTACCCGTTGGACCTTCAGTAGTATTTGTAGGGAAAGGTGTGGTCGTGACAGGAAGGGTAACAATAGTGCTAGCACTGGTAGTATTTGTAGGGGAATATGTCATGTTATTAGGAACAGTAGTACCCGTTGGACCTTCAGTAGTATTTGCTGGGAAAAGTGTGGTTGTGACATGAAGAGTGACAATAGTGCTAGCGGTGGTAGGACTTGTAGCAAAACTAGTGCTAACAGTCTCAGCGGTGGTGGCTTCAGTAGTAAATGCAGAAGGAAGTGAAGAACTCATTGGGAAGGTACTCGCCATCGGCGTAGTTGAAACTATAGGATCCCCATGAATCCACGAAATCTCAGTCAACTTTTCCAGGCTGATAATCTTGTCAGTCAATTGAATAGTTAGTGTCTGCCAGAAAAGAAGAGATAAAGTGGGTATCTTAGAACTTAAACATCACACTTAAGCTATACCTCAAATGGTAACAACAAAAAACAATGTAGTCATTCTTTTCCTAGAGGGTAACGGAAGGATATAGAGATTCCTTTCAGGTCCCGCGGATTCCGACAGACAAATATGGAGACATATGCTGTGTGTTTAATCCCTGTGCTGGAATCTGCTTCTTTCCACTTCACTTAGTCAGAACTACATGGCTCACAAGTATTTGCAGTCTTGACTAAAATCAATGTTTATAGAAGTCTCTTTATTTTGCCAGTAGATTTAACCTTGTGGTGTCCATGTTTTAGCCTCTCCAACACCTACTGCAGTGCCTGGCACATAATAAGCATCTGAGATGCTAACAAAGTATTCCCCCTCAAGAGGATATTCAAGATTTTCTGCATAGTCTTAACTGGAAGCAGTAACTTGCAGTGGGTGGCTTTGAACTCCACATAGTTCAGGGAAAAGGTTTTAAAGTACCCAGTGAGGAAGAGACTAGAGAGAGAGATATATGTGCGTGTTCATAGGGTCATTTTCTAAAATCCAAATATCAAGGCACTCTCTTTTTTTTCTTCATCTTTTAGAAATCAGGAACTAACCCTTATCACTTCCTATGTGTTAGGAACTATATTTATTACAGGTCTAGTTTTCTAAAGTGGGGCGCTTATACCACTGTGGTTACTCGTGGTATCTCCGTTGGTTATTCATCACCAAATAGTCGGCTCTGATAACTAAAGCAGACTCTACTGGAGGGGCTAGCAGGGTCTGCTTTTATATCATCATTTATATCTGTTAACCAGATAATTTTATCTCATACCACTGAGGAAACACATTCATTTGATGATTAGCACAGTTTACGCCAACTGTCACAAATCTGGAAGACCTACCAATTTGACTAGAGATACGAGTGATTTTAGGAAGACGGGGGCAAATCACCAATTTTAGAGGATCACTATTTGTTTTAGCCTCTGCCACAGAAACAAAGTTTTTGCACTAGCCTGGGAGACCAGCCTTAAAACACAGCACAAGGTCTCTGGGAAACACGTGGAAAAGATTTCATCAGGCTTTACTCCCTGAACTGTACTGGGAGGATCACTAATGGGCTTTTTTTTTTTTTTTTGGCTTTTTAGGGCCGTGCCCATGACATATAGAAGTTCCCAGGCTAGGGGTCGAATCGGAGTTACAGCTGCCGGCCTACACCACAGCCACAGCAACGCAGGATCCAAGCTGCGTCTGCAATCTACACCACAGCTCACGGCAACGCCGGATGCTTAACCCACTGAGCGAGGCCAGGGATCGAACCCACATCCTCATGGGTCCTAGTCGGGTTTGTTAACACTCAGCCACGAAGGGAACTCCCTGAATTTTAAAATATACTTCAACCCTGCAACTTTTCAGGAATACATCTATTGCACATATCTATAACTTTTCAAATATAATAATAGTGGTGATAATTTTGCAGAATCATAAAATTAACACATGATAACATTTCCATCGAGACATACCTGATTGTAAGGGTCACTCTTGAAAGTCATCACCATGAATTGCCGATTGTCATAGGTGAGAGTGACTTGTGTTACGTAAGTAGAGTTTATGCCCCAGATTCTAATATATCCAACTTTCAGTGGATTAGAGTCACTCAAATACTTATTGTGTACGGTCTGAATCTGCAATGCATTCTGCAAAGAATGTATAAAGAGAAAAAAATACATAATGCATCTGTTGATAAGACTATATTCCACATTAAAATGTTAAAAAAAAAAAGCCCTCTAATTACTATTGTACTGGCTTACTTTTTTATTCTTTTTTTTCCCCACACCTACAGCATTCGAAAGTTCCTGGGCCAGGGATCGAATCTGCGCCACAGCAGCCATCCAAGTCAGTGACAACACCTTCTCCTTAACCCACTGAGCCACCAGGGAACTCCAGCTGTTTTTATTCTTAAACACTTTCTGAAGACCTATGTCTTAAGTACTTGCTAGGGTAAATTTGATGCTGCCAAAAAAATAGGCTTGTGTGTAAACATTATGAAAGTTATGTACCTATATTCTTACCTGCTCTTACGATGGTTTTGAAAAGAAAGCATCATCATCTCTGTTTTACAGGGGAGGAAGCTGAAGCTCTGAGAGATGAAGCAAGCAGCTTAAGGCCACACAGCTAAAGGACACATATATGGCTGGAACCGTGATGGGCATCACGAGTTAACATGTGGCGAGCCAAGAATCACGGCAAATGGTCCCGAGATGAAGGACAGTTTGCAACACATACAGGAACTTCTCTAAATCACGAACTGTTTTAAGTATCAATACGAGGGTTAAAATAATGTGAGATAAGGAGTTCCCTTCGTGGCTCAGTGGTTAATGAATCCGACTAAGAACCATGAGGTTGCGGGTTCGATCCCTGACCTCGCTCAGTGGGTTAAGGATCCGGCGTTGCCGTGAGCTGTGGTGAAGGTTGCAGACGCGGCTCAGATCCCGTGTGGCTGTGGCTGTGGCGAAGGCCGGCGGCTACAGCTCCTGTTAGACCCCTAGCCTGGGAACCTCCATATGCTGCGGGTGCGGCCCTAGATAAAAAGCCAAAAAGAGAAAAAAAAATGGATGTGCTGGAGCCAGGGCTTTACTGATTTGGGAGAGTCTGTTGTTAAATTTCCTAGAATTTGCAAGCCAGTTGATAGCATAAAATTGGCTAAAGTGGTGGGAGGACTTACACCACAGAAATTAGCAAATGTTACAAACCAGCCTCCCCACCTCCGTCTCCCCCATAACACATAACCATCCTGGCCAGAGCACCTTGATGATAATAATGCTCTGGGGAAGCTGGCTTTCTTTTTCTCCCCCCTCTTTTTAGGGCCACACCTGCGGCATATGGAGGTTCCCAGGTTAGGGGTCGAATTGGAGCTACAGCTGCCGGCCTAGGTCACAGACACAGCCATGCAGGATCCGAGCTGAGTCTGTGACCTACATCGCAGCTCACGGCAGCACCAGATCCTTTAGCCCGCTGAGCGAGGCCAGGGATCGAACCTGCAACCTCATGGATACTAGTCAGGTCCGTTACCAGTGAGCCATGAGGAGAGTTCCTCAATTGGAGATTTAAAAGAGGCCATTCTAGGAGTTCCCGTCGTGGCTCAGTGGTTAATGAATCCGACTAGGAACCATGAGGTTGCGGGTTTGATCCCTGGCCTTGCTCAGTGGGTTAAGGATCCGGCGTTGCCGTGAGCTGTGGTGTAGGTCGCAGACGCGGCTCGGATCCCGTGTGGCTGTGGCTGTGGCGAAGGCCGGCGGCTACAGCTCCTGTTAGACCCCTAGCCTGGGAACCTCCATGTGCCGCAGGTGAGGCCCTAAAAAGACAAGAAAAGGGACTTAGGAAGGACATGGAACTTGAGAAGGCCTGAAAAGGTGGATGGAGTTTATAAAGGTAAAATGAACAGGAGAGGGGATGGAGGTGGGGAGGCAGGGCGGCTTTGGACAAAGGCACAGTCGCTGAGTTGCAAGGGCTACTGCAGCCGGTGCTGAGCAGAGCAGTGAGACTGGTTGACGATGCAAAATAAGATGAAGATTTTCTGAACTAAATCAAGAGTCGTGGTAGGGTGAAGCGATAAACTCCTCGACTCTGCCAGCAACGGTAGAAAGAAGAGGAAATACGTTCAGCTAACATTGTAGACGATTACCAAGGCTCCTGGGACTGACTGGGTAAGCAGAATCAGGGGAAAATGCAGACAGTGGAATAGAACTTGACATAAATGGCTGTGCTGGAGGAGTTCCCATCGTGGCTCAGTGGTTAACGAATCCGACTAGGAACCATGAGGTTGCGGGTTCGATCCCTGGCCTTGCTCAGTGGGTTAAGGATCTGGCGTTGCCGTGAGCTGTGGCAAAGGCCGGTGGCTACAGCTCCGATTAGACCCCTAGCCTGGGAACCTCCACATGCTGCGCTGCGGGTGCGGCCCTAAAAAATGATAAAAGGCCAAAAAAAAAAAAATTAAAAAGGCCTTCCTAGGAGTTCTGTTGTAGCTCAGCGCCAACAAACCCGACTAGTATCCACAAGGACACAGGTTGGATCCCTGGCCTGGCTCAGTGGGTTAAAGGATCCGGTATTGCTGTGGATTCTGGTGTAGGTCTCAGAGGCATCTCGGATTCCACGTTGCCGTGTGGCTGTGACATACAGGCCGGCAGCTGCAGCTCTAGTTCGACCCCTAGCCTGGGAACTTCCATATGCTGCAGGTGCAGCCATAAAAAGACAATGAATAAATAAATAGTCCATCTTACTCCTTTTTTTTGTCTTTTTGCCTTTATGTAGAGCCGCACCCGCGGCATATGGAGGTTCCCAGGCTAGGGGTCTAACAGGAGCTGTAGCCGCCGGCCTTCGCCACAGCCACAGCCACGAGGGATCCGAGCCGCGTCTGCAACCTACACCACAGCTCACGGCAACGCCGGATCCTTAACCCACTGAGCGAGGTCAGGGATCGAACCCACAACCTCATGGTTCCTAGTCAGATTCGTTAACCACTGAGCCACGAAGGGAACTCCCAAATAGTCCATCTTAAATCATTCAAGAGTCGGCTGACCCCCTTGCCGCCAGATGTGTGATCATGCAAGCAGCCTGACATATCCACGACGGGCGGTAGATGGATGTGAGCCAGCCAGAATCAGCCAAGTCCAGCTTAGGTCATCTAAACACTGCAAATTGATGAGCTAAATAAGCATGCGCTGTTACATGCTACAGAAATTTGGAGGCTGTTAGTTATGCACCACTGGCAGGCAACAGATAGCTATCATTTGTCTTTCAAAATTTCTTTCCTTTTTTTTTTTTGTCTTTTTGCTTTATCTAGGGCTGCACCCATGGCATATGAAGGTTCCCAGGCTAGGGGTCTAATCGCAGCTGTAGCCGCCGGCCTTCACCACAGCCACAGCCACACGGGATCCGAGCCGCGTTTGCAACCTATACCACAGCTCACGGCAACGCCAGATCCTTAACCCACTGAGCAAGGCCAGGGATCGAACCCGCAACCTCATAGTTCCTAGTCGGATGCGTTAACCACTGAGCCACGACGGGAACTCCCTGCCTTTCAAAATTTCAATGGCCAGTAAATGTTTTTTCATCTCCTAAGAACATGTTTTACATATAAGGACTCATTTTTTCCCCAGCATCATATGAATTACAAGTTTCTTTTTTATGGAGTGATGGTATACTGGATAACTGTCAAAATAAAAACTGTTTATTCCTTATTTTAAGGTTAAAAAACCTGATTTATAAAGGTAAAGGCAGGAAGATGTGGGATTTTATATTTGTACAGTTCAAGGATAATGCTTAATCTGTAGCGAACTGGAAAAGGGTTTCTAAAATTCAATAAAATCGTCTTACCTGAGCCGCTATAAAGTTTGCCAGGAAATAGTTTCCATTTTCATAGGTGTCTGCAAGCAAGAAAAGAGAAAAAGTAACTACCCGTTGTTTTAGCCATAGTGGGTAATCTTGCAAATGGTCATAAAATATTTCAGTGGAACCACAAACACTGGTGACGATAATTACGCACTAAAGACAGTAGCTGAGGGGCTGTTTCACCCCAGGTTAGTGTGAAGACGTACACATGGAAGAGGGAATTTTGAGGTTAGGCTCAGGAGGTTGCAAATATACGAGAATCTGGATTGAACTAAGAATAGACATCATAGGCGTCCCCGTTGTGGTGCAGCGGAAACGAATCCAACTAGGGGCCATGAGGTTGCTGGTTCGATCCCTGGCCTGGCTCAGTGGGTTAAGGATCTGGTGTTGCCATGAGCTGTGGGGTAGGTCGCAGATGCAGCTCGGATCTGGCGTGGCTGTGGCTCTGGCATAGGCTGGTGGCTACTGCCCTGATTCGACCCCTAGCCTGGGAACCTCCATATGTCACAGGCGAGGCCCTAAGAAGCAAAAAAGAAAAAGAAAAAGAATAGACACCACAGGTGAAAAGGCATGGAGGCTACTGATTGTTTTTTCCCGTGTCTACACAGCAAGCACACAGCCAAGAGAAGTCACATGGCTGTGAAGATAAAGGCTCAATGCTGAGGGGAGTGGTTAAGAATTCAGGCTCTCAGGTCAGATTGACCTGGATTCTGAGAAGGTTCAAGTCCAGTCACTCCCTTGAAACCTGATTTGGGTGGCTGTGTAATCTCCTTTCTCTGATTTTTGGACTTTCTGTTGTTATGTTCACCACCTTGATTGAAATGTAAAATATCTTATTTTAAATGCTTGCAATTTATATATACACTAATAAATAGTGTATAAAATGCTTGCAATGTATATATACACTAACATATCGTGTATATTAGTGATACATTTTATTCAGCATCCACATGCCCAGACTTCTCTTTCTCTATTTAATCAACTAAATCTGCATTAAAACTCCCCATGATAAGCAGTATCTTGCAGATTTTAGAGCGGAGGAAGTATGGGTCAAGAGGTATAAAGCAACTTTCCAAAATACATACAGCTAGTAAGTGACTGAAATGGTATTCCAGATTTCCTGAATTCTAACATGTCACATGCTTCTTCATGGAGTTTACTTTAAGAAAAAAAAAAATCCAAAGACTTAATGGAACTCTGAAAACAGAAGTAATCTAATGCTTTAATATTCCTCCTTATAAATGAGCGCCCAAATCATTTGAAAAGTATCTTTTATATAATATATTGAATGAGTATACGGTTATGATGTATTATTCATACACTAAGAAGGGAAATTTTTTTTTTCTTTTCTTCTTAGGGCCACACCCACGGCATATGGAGGTTCCCAGGCTAGAGGTCAAATTGGAGCTAGAGCCACTGGCCTACGCCACAGCTACAGCAACGTGGGGTCCAAGCCGAGTTTGCAACCTACACCACAGCTCAGGGCAAGGCCGGATCCTTAACCCCCTGAGTGAGGCCAGGGATTGAACCTGCATCCTCATGGATATTAGTCGGGTTCCTAAACAGTTGAGACACAAAAGGAACTCCAAGAAGGGAAAGTTAAACTACTATTTGCAGTACCATCAACAACTCAGAAAGACTTAGGATACACTTAATAAAATAGGTGCAAGCCGCATGCACTGAAAATTACAAAACATTGCTGAGCGTAATTAAAGTAATTGAAGATGAGATGAGATAGGGAGCTATCCCAAAATTTATCTATAGACTTGTAACCGAGCTAGTGTCCTGTGGGGCTCCTGGGCACACAGCCTTTCTGTGTCCCCCATTTCTTGTCTTTAGGGATTAAGCCTCAGCCTCCACGACCTTCCCTGAGTTCCAAAGGGCAGCTGCTAATCAGGGAAGGGAGGGGATGCAGAGACCAAGGAGAAGCAGTCAGGAAACAACAGTGCAGCCTTGGGGCAGGGTGCTGGTTCCTCCTCAAGGAATATGCATAACAACATCTTAGAGCCTTCCTGCAGAACTAAAACCCCCAACAAAGGGAAGAGTGACTTGATGAAGCATCTTCATTCCAGGAAGGAGGACCAGCCCTGGGGCCGCTAAACACCAGCTTTGAAAGGCAATGCAAGCTTGCTTCTACCCTGATCCTTATCTGTGGCTCTATTTTCCACCCCTGCCTCTATGAAATTACCTCCTAACCCCTTCCAAGGAGGGGGCACAGTTTTTAAGACATTAGCCTGCCGCGGCCCCCTTTGCCTGGCACAGCAATAAAACTCTTTTTCTACTCTGTTCATGAACACTATGTTGGGTTCTTAACCCGCTGAACCACAACAGGAACTCCCAACATTCTATAGCTTTATTGTGGTGGCGGCTATACAACTGTACACTTTTGCCAAAACTTACAGAATTGTCCACTTAAAATGGATATGCTTTACTTTATGTAAATATACCCCCAATCAAGTGGATTAAAAAGTAACAATTTTACTTTTAGGAATCTACCCTCTGGAAATAATCTGAAATGTGAACAAAGGTTAATACTTGAGGATGTTATTTATTTATTTATTTTTTTTGCTTTTTTAGGGCCGCACCTGTGGCATCTGGAGGTTCTCAGGCTAGGGGTTGATGGGAGCTGCAGCTGCTGGCCTTCGCCACAGCCACAGCAATGCCAGATCCCTGACCCAGTGAGTGAGGCCAGGGATCAAATCCACAACCTCATGGTTACTAGCTGGATTCGTTTCCACTGTGCCACAGTGGGAACTCCTCAGGGATGTTATTTATAACAATAAAAACTGAAAACATCCTGTGTATCCTGTAGTGAAAGTAACTATAAAAAGATAAATTATAGTACAAACTTTCAATGGAATATGATAAGTATAAGGGTATTAATAAGGTGTACAAAATAACGTCTAGATATATTTGTCATCATGTTACATGCAAAGAAACAGGATTCACAAATTAAATATTTTCACATATTGAAAATATGTTTTCAATAATATTAAAAATTAAGCATTATTTTAAGTAACATGACAGCAAAAGGCAATACGGCAAAAATATTAAGTGGTTTACAATCTTTTCTAATTTTTTATCTTTAAAATGTTTTCTTTAATGAGAATATATTTACCCTTATAATGAAGAAAACCAAAAGGAGGAAACCTTTAGAAATATTTTACTCTTGAACAATAAGCTATAAGTTCAGTAACTACTGCCTGTTCCAAGATTAGAATGTTTTGGTCCATAGTAATAAGTACTGGAAAACGGAAATCTGTGTGTCTACAGAAATGCCTGGGGAAGACATTCTCACTATAGTGACAAAAACCAATTTATCCAAGGCAGAACTATCTTATCTCTAGACGGGTGAAAGAATTCATACAAAGCACTATTTCATTTTGATATAAGTATCCTTCTGGCAATACTTAATTCCCTGTTTCTGAGATACCAAGAAGTTTTTAAAGCTCTAACCTGTCTCCTGAGTGAGTTTACTCTAGAGGAAAAGGGTGTCTGGACATAGGTGGCTAGCCCAAATAATACAGCCAGGTCTATAAGCCACTGAGAATGAATGGCCAGCTTGATATCTGCACCCACTCTTTTATCAGGGCAAGGAGGTTACACGCGCAAGTCACTCTGGCTGAATCCATAACGTCAGAATGATGAACTTGCAAAGCCGGGGACCATTCACCCTTCTGTTACAATTACAGCCTAATATAAAGGAGCAGGCAAAAGTTGCAAAAATTCTCCCCCATGCCATCACATTATTAGGAGCTGCAGAAATAGAGACAGGTTTTCGGTTCATGCCAGTTGTAACCTGAGCCTCTATGATCTGGGATTTCCTGAACGATGGGTGGCGGGCCCTGCGAAATTCCTACTCACCGATGCTTTGTCCATCATCCCAGAACATCTGACCTTCAGCTCTCCCATTGCTATCCAAAGCGACAATCAATCCCATGAAGTTTTGTCGACTTTGGGAAGAAAAAAAAAATTATTTTTCTCTAGACGGTAGGAAGGACAGCTTTTGCTGAAAATATTAGTTATCCAGAAAAAATGCACATGCATTAAGAATGCACATAAAATTCTAAATAGAGGTAAAATGGGATAAATACAAGATACATAGAAGCTAAAAGAACATTTATATTTTAGTGAAACATTCAATATAACTTCAGCTTTCAAAAATCAAATGCATATACTTCACTTATACACGTATTATAACATAGTATAAGCAATATGAGAAGCTACTCTTCTTTAGGAAGAAGACTGCCCCTCCTTTAGCGACTTCCAGATTGCTACAGAATAAAATGCAATGTATTTTTCCTGCATTCACAGTCCTCCACGGCCTGATAACTGGCTTGAATTTCATTTCTTTTACCCCTCTCCCTCATCAGCGATCCTGTTAAATGATACTTGACTATCTACCAGTCCGACTCACTTTTCACTTTTAGTTCTTTAATCTTTCCCAAATATCTCTTTCTGTTGTCTTCATACATTCACGTTCTACTTATTACTCAAGATCCAGGAGTTCCCGGTCGAGGCTCAGTGGTTAACGAATCCGACTAGGAACCATGAGGTTGCGGGTTCGATCTCTGGCCTTGCTCAGTGGGTTAAGGATCCGGCGTTGCCGTGAACTGTGGTGTAGGTCGCAGACATGGCTCGGATCCCGCGTGGCTGTGGCTGTGGTGTAGGCCGGCGGCTACAGCTCCTGTTAGACCCCTAGCCTGGGAACCTCCATATGCCGCGGGTGCGGCCCAAATAAGGCAAAAAGACAAAAAAAAAAAATCCAGCTCAGAGCCCTCCTTCCTATGAAACCATGCTTTAACCTCTCTCCTTTTGAGTTGTTACTGTTCTTGTTATGTGTGTCCCTTTTTTTTTCTTCTTCTTTTTAGGGCTGCACCCATGGCATACGGAGGTTCCCAGGCTAGGGATCAGAGTGGAGCTGCAACCGCTGGCCTACGCCACAGCCACAGCCACTGCAACGTGGGATCCCAGCCGCGTCCGTGACCTACACCACAGCTCACAGCAATGCCGGATCCTTAACCCACTGAGCGAGGCCAGGGATCGAACCTGCGTCCTCATGGATACTAGTCAGATTCGTTTCCACTGCACCCCGACCAAAACTCCACGTGTGTCTCTCCTGATATGACATGTTCTCTTTAATTAATATGAGTGTGTGAATATATACATATATATATATATATATATATATATATATATATATATATATATATATATATAAATCTCTCCTTGAGTCCACCAAAGCAGACCTGGGAATGAGTACTAAAACCTTGGGCAGACATCACAAATCTGAGTCACTGATATTCCCAATTTAAAAAAAAAAAAAATGCGAAAGAGGTCCATGCTGCTACCCTCATGAGAACTTTGGCCCTGGGGCTTTGACACAGGGTCACAGATAAGACCTCCCCAAGGCTGATTTCGTGAACTCATCCTCTCCAAGGCCTTCGCCGAATCAAATCGGTGAAACTGTCCACATCTAGTTTATTTATGCACAGAGCCTCTGTCGAGGCTGCTTCTCTATGGCAAAGCCAGGCCACCAAGCGCCGCCCGTCTTCCGTACCTGGAGTTGGTGTTCATTGCTGGTTCTTGCCAGGGCAGAATGTAGCCTCCTCTGATATGAACGTTGATATGGTCAAGGGCAGCTGCCAGGATTTTCCACTCACCTGAGGATTCATTGCCAGATTCCTAGAAGGGAGAATAGAGGCAAGGAATGATTTCTAAAACAAAACAAAACAAAACAACACAACCAGATAAAGTGAATCCATGCCTTATTACAAGTCCGTTCTTTCTAAGTAAGTATGTTGGGAAAGTCAGTGAAATAGTGCAAATCTAAAGGAGAAAAGTCTGATTTTCAGCTTTGCTAAACCCTCAGGGAATCTAGTCTGTCCTCTGTATTCTTGAGGGGAGGTGGGGGTTGGGGGAGGGCTCAGTGTAACATGGCTGTCAGATTTTACCTGTTTATACTTTTACGGAGACTTTATTTAAGCACACTTAGCAGGGCTAAAAGGTTAGAAATCATTGCCTTAGAAAATATGTGCCTAGGAGTTCCTGTCGTGGCTCAGTGGTTAGCGAACTTGACTAATACCCATGAGGATGCGGGTTCGATCCCTGGCCTCGCTCAATGGGTTAAGGATCCATTGTGGCCGTGGCTGTGGTGTAGGCCGGCAGCTAGAGCTCCGATTTGACCTCTAGCCTGTGAACCTCCCTATGCTGAGGGTGCGGCCCTAAAAAAGACAAACAAACAAAAAACCAGAAAATGTGTGCCTAGAAGTCAGGGAAAAGTTCCAGCCACCTCTCTCAGCTGTGTGGACCAATCCGGTTCTTCACAAAATATTTCAGTTCTTACCGTGCTATAGTCATACCAACGGGCTCTGGGGAAATAAGCAAGGATCTGAAAAGTGTTCTGAAACACAAAATCAACATGTCATTATGAATAGTTCCATAATTTACATTTTTAAAATTCTTCCTATGTAATGAAGATTAAAAAGGGGATCTGACTAATGATTGCAGAGTTAAAAGTTTAAATATTGAGAAAGATCCTGAGAAATTCTTTTTTAAACACACAGAAAAGGTAAAGTTTTTAAAAAGGTGGATTTTGTGAGGATGCACAGTGACAAGACACTGAAATGACAATCAGTGTGGCTGTAACGTTTTCACTAATGGTGTCCTTTCAAAAGATAAGGATCTCTGTTAGAAGTTCTAGAAATATATCTGCCCGAAAAGAGCAAGCTGTACGGACAATCTGTAAAATGCCCTTCCTGGACCTGAGATTATGGGATGGGAGGGTTTCTGATTTGGGCTAGAAGACTCACACTTTCCAGGACAGGGCTGATTAAGATGGCAGGACCCAACATGAACTGATGGTCGATGTCCCATGTGGTAGCATCCTTGGTAAACCTTAGAAAATAAATATGACAATCCCGAGTTCCCATCGTGGCTCAGCGGTGAGGAATCCGACTAGTATCCATGAGGACGCAGGTTCGATCCCTGGCCTCGCTCAGTGGGTTAAGGATCCGGCGTTGCCGTGAGCTGCGGTGCAGGTCACGGATGTGGCTCGGATCTGGCATTGCTGTGGCTGTGATGCAGGCTGGCAGCTGTAGCTCCAATTTGACCCCTAGCCCGGGAACCTCCATATGCTGCAAGTATAGCCCTCAAAAGATCAATCCATCAATCAATCCATACAAAAATCCACCTCTACTGTTAAGACAGTTGCAGAAGAGTTATTCCTAAGATGTCCCAGGCTTGCTGCTTGGGGGAACAGGGCTATACTCACTCATGGAGAAGGGGTCGGACAACAGTGCTGCCCTCGACGTGAGCTTTATGCATCAGCGTATAGAGGTAAGGGAGCAGGCTGTATCTGGTCTGGAGGACTTTTCTTGAGAACATCGCAAAGGTTGAGTTCCAGGCCACAGGATCTTGTCTCTGTAAAAAGAAAAGCCACTTTCTTTTTACTCCATCCCAGTGGTATCAGAAAAGGACCAGCAGGGGAGTTCCCATTGCAGAGCGTGGAAATGAATCCAACTGGTGTCCGTGAGGACGTGGGTTCGATCCCTGGCCTCGCTCAGTGGGTTAAGGATCCGGCATTGCTGTGAGCTGTGGCGTAGACCAGCAGCAGTAGCTCCAACTGGACCCCTAGCCTGGGAACTTCTAAATGCCATGGGTGTGGACCTAAAAAGGAAAAAAAAAAAAAATAGAAAAAAAGGAAAGGACCAGTAGGCACATGTTCCATATACAGGTTACACGCCCTCTCTCTCTTCATTTCTAGTCTCCCCTTCCCTATGTCTGCCACCTTTCTAAACTAGAGCCTCTTGCCTCTTTCCCTTTTCATGGACTCCTCAGAACCCACATAGGTCTGGCTTTGGCCCTGCACGTGTGTAGACAGATGGATCTCTACACGGCTCTGACATAACATATAGATTTAAGCAAATACAAATGCGTTCTTCTTAAAAGCAAAGGGAGTCTCTTTTGTTTCAGCCCCAGAGGGAGCCACACTTGCAGGTGCTAATCCCCCAAGAGGTGAGAAAAAAGTATAGTTTTGAAAACTGTTGGTAATTCTGGGGTTGTGAACTCGGTGCATTTTCCAAGAAATGGAGCTGCTGGGGATTTTGACAGTTTTTTCCTCAACCAGTAACTACGATGACCTTGAGGGGTAAAAGGACATTATGATGTGAGAACGCAAAATACTTGCAGTACAATCTGCTTCCTCACCCTTGTCCCAAATGCGTTGTGGTTCCTGGAAAACGGATAAAACGCCCCCAGCTGCATCCAGCGAACACACATCTCGTATTCAGCATCTCCCAAGAACCCACAAATGTCCGCTCCTGTCTGGGGGGATGCAAAATCAGAGCACATTTCAGGTGGGGCTCTTGTGGGCTGCGGACACACTGAAATTTGACTGCGTACACAGCGACGGCCCCAAGAGGACTTACATAAGAGACTCCAAAGAGACTGAACGCCATCATGCCTGCAACGAGAAGATACGGCGGCTGTGCTGGACACACGAGAGGGGCCCTGTGAGCTCTCTCTTCCGCACCACATTTGAAAGTGCTGGGCCATTCATGATGAAAATACCGAAAGGTGAGTGTGGATTAAAAGTCCCACCCACAGAGAACTCCTGCTGACGTCACGGACCACGCGGATGACGATTAGACATAAGCGGTGCTGCTGAAGAACACGCACCCCCCCAGCCCCCTCCCCACGAGCGGAGGGCCCCCCGGAATAAGCCCACGCACCGATGATGGATTTCCTCAGCTGGTCCCACGCGGCCGTGTTGTCCCCCAGCCAGTGTCCTCCCCAGCGGCCAGAAGAGGGGAAGGTGGAGCGACTGATGACCACCCCTCGCCGTCCCGTCACCTCCTGCACAGCTCTGCTCGGAGGGAACAAGGAGGCGAGCCAAACGTGAACCTGAGGATGACGGCCACGGCGCTTTATCACAGAGAGTAGCTTCAGCCTGGAGCATGAGGCGACAGCGGGGCTCCGGTTTAAGCCCGAGAGCCTCTTCTCCAAAAGCACCTGCTATTTTAAAGCACTGCTAAGAATCTTAGGGAACTTCCTAGCCAGATACCTGCAAATACAGCATCACCTAAAATGTGGATTTTTTTTTTCTTTTAAAAGAAGTCTAATCAACCAGCTGTCTACATAGAGGCAAGAGGAGGAGGGGGTGGGCTGAAGTATAGGGCAGATGTTTATAGAACAATTTCTCCATCCCAGGTGTTAACACAGGTCACGTTCATGTGTAGTCTCTCACAACCTTGGCCTCCTTTGACCATCAGCTGAGGCTCAAGGGGAGAGAATGTCAAAGGGATGATTTGTCAATTACTTTGTTACAGCAGGCAGGTAGTTAGCTATGAGCAGAGAAGGGGGGGCATGGGGCCAGAGGTCAGGAAACCACACAGCATCACAGCATGCAAACAGCAGCGTCCACGGGCGGACAAGGAAAAGCAGGAACCTCCAAAATGACAGGAAACCACACCTTTTTGGGCTGATAAACGCCTTGGAGGCAGACGAACAAAGGTGGAAAAGGATGCGAATCTCTAGCATCTGAAGGCAACCTGAGGCTTATTATGCACTCATTAGAATAAGGATTTAAGAAATTATAATAAAATTAGCTATGTAGATAAGAAGTACCCATCATGCACTGCTGCCATCACACTCAAAAGCTATGTGAGGTCAAAAATCCCTCTTCCCTTCGGGAAGGTGGAGCTGGAATGAAAATTAAGGAATATGACCCCTCGGAGTTCTCATCGTGGCAGAGCAGAAACAAATCTGACTAGGAACCATGAGGTTGTGGGTTCGTTCCCTGGCCTCGCTCAGTGGGTTAAGGATCCGGCGTTGCCGTGAGCTGTGATGTCGGTTGCAGACGCGGCTCGGATCCCGCGTGGCTGTGGCTGTGGCGAAGGCCGGCGGCTACAGCTCCTGTTAGACCCCTAGCCTGGGAACCTCCGTATGCCACAGGTGCGGTGCTAAAACGCCAAAAAAAAAAAAAAGAGAATATGACCCCTCAAACCCAACTTCCCAGTGAATGTGACAAGGAAAAAGTAACAACGTGGAAAGTCATCTTGCTGCCAGTGACAAAAACACACTCACTCGTAGGTGGGTCTGGTCTGGGCCCACCCGTAGAGGCTGTGGACGTCGTAGTGCCGCACGGGGGTGCCGTCGGGCAGGATCTGCTGGCTCTCCATGCACAGGGTCTTGCTGCTCAGGCCGCTGTCCCCGGCCTCCAGATCTGCGAGGAGATGCTGCGTTACTTCCTGAAAACCTTGAAATGCCCATCATCTTGGCCTTTCTCTGTTTCGGTCCACAACCTTGTTGCCAGTAACAGCTCCGGTGCCAAGAACTTTTTAATCTACCAAATCGGTGTCCTGGGGGTTTGTAATTACTGCGGGGTAAGATCAGGGTATGGAGCGCGAACTCCGACTCCTAACATTTATGGGGCGGGGACGGGGGGCTCTCGTAGTCTATTCGTGACACGATAAACCCCTTGGCGGTCGTGACTGTTTCTTCCACTAGATGGTAACGTTCTCCGGGGAACAGGTCTTCCTGCAGTCACTGTTTCAATGTGAATAAATCTTTCTGATTTGCCTGATACACAAATATTAATTAAGGGAGGAAGGAGCAAAAGGAAGAACGGAAGGAAGAAGGAAGAAAAGAGGGAGTGATGGAAGGATGAAGGAAGGAAAAGCGTTAGTGGGGTGACCTGCACATGCAGGAACTTGGATTCCACGGTCCATTCCATAAATCACTGCTACGGCGTTTTCGCTAAAGTGAGTCACTTTCTCCCCCAAACTTCTGGAAGGCGAGAGGGTTCAACCTCCGAAGACACTTTTGAACCCAGGGTTCTATAACTATCTGTTTCTGCTCACACCACAGGACCCCCAGGGAACGCCTTCCACGGAGTTTCTGTGAATCTGGGCAGGGACTGGATTTTCATCCTCTAATTGAAAGAGCCTTTCTGTGCATGTGGTGTGTGTGTGTGTGTGTGTGTGTACCTGCGGTGCATGTGTGCGTGTGTGGTGTATGTGTGTGCTGTGTGTATGCGTAGTGTGTGCATATGGGTGCGTGGTATATGTATTCATGTATGTGGTGTGTGTGTGTGTGTGTGTGTGTGTGTGTGTGTGTGTGTGTGTCGGGGGGCTATTTGGAGTTTCAGCAATCAGTTCACAGTCATGAGTGGCATCAGATGCACCATGCACTGCCTGATTTCTTTCCATACCACATCATGTTGTTATTTCTCTGCTTTAATAACTGATTTATCGGCACTTATTCAAGTTTATTTTATTTGGGACTTCCCATCATGTTTAAGACATAACGCTTTTTGTTGTCTTTCTCCCACACTGGGCTTCACTTTGAAAACAAGAGGAAAGTTTGCAGGGCTTTCGAGTAGAGAAGCAATTTGGTGACATAATCGTTTTACGTACGTGGCATATAGGGTGGATTATTAAGAATTTCATCGCTGCAGCCCCTGACAGAGCCATCCACAAAGTTTGATGGTTCGTTCATGTCCTGCAAGGAGTCAGCAAAAAAGATTCCGTGAGGGAAGAGGCAGCGGCCTTTGCTGTGGACGACACTGAGCTCACAGAGATGAGAGCAACCTCACAGCAGCTGGTTGCTTCACTGACTCTTGTGCAATCTCAGGCATTGACCCAAATGGATTCTAAAAATTCCTTTTGGTTTAAGAAGGGCATTAAACTCCTAGTTCACTTTGCATTTTTAGGCTTGTGATAATTGTTTCATGGAGGCAAAATGTTGAAATCGTGCTGGCATCAACCTAAGAAAATCTCTTAATTCATCTCCCCATACAACAACCCCATCTTTATTTTCCTATGCACGGACAACTTACTTTTTACCTACGGTCTATGGTTACTCTGATCTGTTCTTAGTCTAGTAACTTAGACTAATTTTCACATCAGCACAGATCCAGCTTGAAGAGGAGTATCTCGCTTTGTGCAGTAGATACAGTCTCAGTAAGTTGTAGGTAACTCAGAAAGAAGTGGAAATCAAATACTACCTTGCAGCAATGCTGGCTGGAGCCTTAACCTACTGAGCGAGGCCAGGGACCAAACCCGCACCCTCACAGAGACAATGTTGGGTCCCTGATCCACTGAGCCACAACAGGAACTCTGCCTCCCCATGTCTTTTTTGTTTTGTTTGTTTGTTTTTGCTTTTTAGGGCCACACTCGGGGCACATGAAGGTTCCCAGGCTAGGGGTCGAATTGGAGCTGCAGCTGCTGGCCTACGCCACAGCCACAGCAACGCCAGATCCAAACCACGTCTGCAGCCTACACCACAGCTCATGGCAACGCCAGATCCCAGACCCACTGAGTGAGACCAGGGATTGAACCCACATCATCACGGATGCTAGCTGGATTCGTTTCTGCTGCACCGCAATGGGAACTCCAGCCTCCCCATGTTTTTTTCTTTTCTTTTTTTTTTGTCATTTTGCCTTACCTAGAGCCACACCCACGGCATACGGAGGTTCCCAGGCTAGGGGTCTAACAGGAGCTATGGCCACTGGCCTACACCACAGCCACAGCCACGCGGGATCCGAGCCGTGTCTGCGACCTACACCACAACTCACGGCAACGCCGGATCTTTAACCCACTGAGCAAGGCCAGGGATCGAACCCGCCACCTCATGGTTCCTAGTTGGATTCATTAACCACTGAGCCACGATGGGAACTCCGGCCTCCCCATGTTTTGACCGCTAATATGTCCAAAGAAAAGGCATGAAGGGTAACTTACAATCCTCAGTCCATCAAACTTCAAGCTCTTCTCTGGCTCTCGAGGATTTCTATAGAGTTCTTCTATTTCCTTCTTCCACCAGGCAGCCGTGCTATTCCGCAAGAAGTCAGGAAAAGCGACATGGGCTCTGAACAGCTATAAGGGTGACACATACTCTCGTGAGGGGTCTCAGCTTGCCTGGGAAGGGGGAGTGTGGGGACTGGGTAGGGGTGACGGGCAGCTATTTGTACCTGCACTGCCCAATCAGTGGGTGACCCAACCTCAGGTCTGCGGCCCCTGGCTGCACAATTTACTCTGGACACAAAGAGGTCAGTGAAGGAGAGTTCATTCTTTGTTTTCCTACGAGGTTATTCTTAAGTCCCCTTCAAACATGAGATTCACTTTACAACTGGGCATTTTAAACCTAGGAGCTGGAAAATTAACTGCCAGTGTCTAAACAATCAAACTTTTAGAGCACAAATGCTTTTTCTACACCGGCCAATTGAAGGAGAAGAGTCATCCAGGAAAAAGTGACCTGCAGCGTGGATGGGATGCTGGATACACAGGCCAATGCGGCATGAAGTGTGCAGGTCCTTCTTTGCTTACATTTTCTCTCTCTCTCTCCTTTTTTTTTTTTTTTGCTTTTTGCTTTTTAGGGCCGCACCCGTGGCTTAGGGGTCAAACTGGAGCTGCAGCTGCCGGCCTATACCACAGCCACAGCAACGCGGGATCCGAGCCGCGTCTGCAACCCACACCACAGCTCACGGCAACGCCGGATCCTTAACCCACTGAGCGAGGCCGGGGATCGAACTCTCATTCTCATGGGTACTAGTTTCCGCTGCACCGCGACAGGAACTCCCTATGTTTTCCCTTATATGTAGATAAGTCATTAAAAACGAGCCTGTTCATAGCCTCTCCAGTGAAAAGATCCTCAGACTTTGCCTCATTATTTTTCAGACGACGTTAAATTCAAACACAACACAACCCATTAAAGGCGCGCACGCGCAGGTACTTCACTTGGGATTCCCTGCTGCGCATTTCCAGTTTAGTTTCCTGTTGGGTTTCCATGTAAGGATTCTTTTCTGCTCCCCAAATTACAGGTTGACACGTACCTTTGGCTTAGAACTACCTAACCAAACACCAGGATAAAGCTCAGAAATATCCAGATGTTTAGGGCCGTGTAGACAAAAATCTGTAGCTATACCTTAACCTGAGTTTCAGGGTCAAGGGATCCATCCACATTCACATTGGGCAGGTCTGGCCAAACCTAGAGAAAAAGAAGAAAAATTAAAACCTTTAAAAGTCACGGCACACAGACCATGAGATGTTTCTCATGCTAGACTCTAAGGACATGCATCTCCATACAGTTCTGGGTGCTATTTGCCAGGAATTAAATTGCGAAGTTTGAATGTACAAAATTCCGTTAGATGAAAATAGGCTGCGATCTCAAGTCATTCCATGAGTTTTTAAAATTTTATTTAAAAAAAACTGTTTTTGTCTTTTTAGGGCCACACCCGGGCATATGGTGGTTCCCAGGCTAGGGGTCCAATCAGAGCTGCAGCTGCCGGCCGACACCACAGCCACAGCCATGCCAGATCCAAGCCACGTCTGCAACCTAACCACAGCTCACGACAACACCGGATCCTTAACCCACTGAGCGAGGCCAGGGATCAAACCTGCATCCTCATGGATACTAGTCAGGTTTATTAACTGCTGAGCCAGGACAGGAACTCCTAAAATTTTATTTTTGAATGTCATGACTGATTAAATCCATTTGAAACATATCCTCTGAATATTCACCTTGCAAATGAGTATTCAGTTCCTATTGCTCTGCCGGTCATAGACTTATAACCAGATTCCTCTTATGAAAAATAAATGTTAAGTGTGAATTTAAAGGAATAAGACTGATTTTCACTCACAAGCTGTAAACTCAGCCTCAGCACTTTTAAGCAGCATCATGACTTTTGGGGGAGCCCAAGTATATACATCATTAAAATGCCATAATATCAAAGAATTTCATCTATAATTAGAAGGACATTAACTATATACACTGATTAAATGAGCGTTTACTCTATGCCAGGCACTCCTCTATGGTCTGTATCTACTGAGATTTAAGTAAGAAATAGTGCTTGTTTTCTAATTCACAGATGGAACATAAAGAGCTCAGCTGTGTGCAACATTCTCTGAGGGCAACAATACAGAAAAGGGAGAAAAAAGCTAGTTTTTGAATGCTTTCTAAGGGGGACTATTTTTTTTTTTTTAATCTTATTTTTTAAGGCTGCACCCATGGCATATGCAAGTTCCCAGGCTAGGGGTCGACTCAGAGCTGTAGCTGCCGGCCTGCGCCACAGCCATAGCAATACTGGATCTGAGCTGCATCTGTGACCTACACCACAGCTCCCGGCAACGCCAGATCCTTAACCCACTGAGTGAGGCCAGGGATCAAACCTGTGTCCTCGTGGATGCCAGTCAGATTTGTTTCCGCTGAGCCACGATGGGATCTGGGCGGGGGGGAGTACTGAAATTGGTCTTGAAGTGCAGATACTACTTGGGTAAGCTGGGGAGGAAGCCTTTAAAGGCACAGTGAGCAAGGCCTATGCCCAAGGCGACAGGAAGTGACACAGGGTTATTACAGAGCAGTTCAGTCCTGGCTAGGAGTTACTGTCCTCCGGAGTCAGGAAGTTCACGTAACATCTTGTTGCTATGAATCAAACCATGAGGATAAGCACGGAGGCCACAGAAGGGAATTAAAGGAGATAAGAAGAGAACGATCTATACCATTTAGTGATTTAGTTAGATGCTGATTTGAGCTTCCTGGGTCAAAGATGAGAGTGAGTGACTGGGAGACAGATTGCAGAGCTATGTTTGTTAAATGACCAGCTGGGAAACAGAAGGGGTGGGGCACTGGAATACTTCCAGGCTATAAACAAAGCTTACCGATATTTTAGAGGATTATTCATGTTTATTGAGATAATTAGTAACAAGCAGATTTCTACATATTCATAATTTATATAAATGTGTATATGTGTATATATGTATATAGTATTTTGTATATATATATTGTATTTGCATGTATATATACATATATGTACATATATTTTTTGTACGTATATATATTTTTTGTTTTGTATGTGTGTATATATATGCGTGTGTGTGTATGTATGTATATATTTTTTCTTTTCTTTTTTGGCTGCACCTGTGGCATAAGGAAGTTCGCAGGCCAGGGATCAAAGCCAAGCTGGAGCTGCGACCTACACCACAGCTGCAGCAATGCTGGATAGTTAACCCACTGTGCAGGGCCAGGGATTGAACTGGTGCCTCCACAGAGATAAGCCGGATCATTAACCCATGGCACCACAGCAGGAACTCCAAATTACCCACTATATTTTGCTAAGATTTACTAAAAGTCTCTTTTATCTTACATGTACGTATGTATGTATTTATTTTGGCCACAACCATGATATGTGGAAGTTCTCGGGCCAGGGATCGAACCTGAGCCGCAGCAGTGACGACACTGAATCCTAAGCCACTAGGCAACCAGAGAACTTCCAAAAGCCTCTTTTAATCAGGACATTGTGATGCTGATTAATTATAGGCCCCTAAGCCTTACCTTTCCCCAAACAATATCACTGTTGTCTGGCCATTTGATGAATACATTGTTTTCCTGCCCTCGGATGAAGGTGAGATACTGGGTCTCATTGCCAGAAATGGCTGGATCCTGCAATGAAAGGGTTTAGAACAGCAGGCATGAGAAAAACATCCCCACAAAAACTCCTCTAAAATTTTTAACAATTCCCAGTGCAGAAAAAAATGGTGAAGCTCAATATCTCTCACACACACACACACACACACACACAAACACCCATAGACAAATGAGAGATAAATTAATATATTGATGGGACATTCTTGAGGAACACAATGCCTGGGGATATAACAGGTTAATAAGACATTACCCTGAAGTGGAGAAAGGCAATTTATTGTGTTTTCACAGGGTAATAGCAATATTCCTTAAGAACATGAAACTACTTTTTCCTTATCTGTGGCCTTCTCTATCTAAAGTGACCTTCTCTATTCACCCCATCCCATACCTGTCCCAACTACTCTCCATAAAAGTATCCTATTTCATAACTATCATCACTATCTGTCTGATAGTATCTTTTCTGGAAGGGGAGATTTTTGTTTAATTTTGGGTTTTTAATACAAATTTTTGAAACGCTTAACCCCCGGATGTCCCACAAAAATCTGATACTTAAAAAAAAAAATACTAAAATGAGCTGGGGAAAGAAAAGCTAGAAAATGGCTCATGCATCAATCTATGAAATTATCTTTTTTAATATTTATCGGCTGTCTCCTTCCAACAGAATAAAATCCCTATAAAAAAAAGGATATTGTCTTCATTTATTTATATTATAAACACACACACACACACCTTTTAGAACAGTGATTTCCAGAGTTCCTGTCATGGCTCAGCAGAAACAACTCTGACTAGCACCCATGAGGATGCAGGTTCGATCCCTGACCTCGCTCAGTGGGTTAAGGATCCAGCATGGCTGTGAGCTGTGATGTAGGTCACAGCTGCAGCTCCGATCCTGCGTTGCTGTGGCTGTGGCATAGGCTGGAAGATGCAGCTCCGATTCAATCCCTAGCCTGGGCATTCCATATGCTGCGAGTGTGATCCTAAAAAGCAAAAAAAAAAAAAAAAAAAAAAAAAAAAAAAAAAAAAAAAAAAGGAACAGTGATTTCAAAGGCCCAGTGTTTAATTAACACTTGAACGAATGAGTGAACAAAAGTCAGCAAATAACACTATAACTTTCGGAAGCTAGAAGGGAGGACCGTTTGCGGGCAACTACTTCAGTGTTTATCAGGATATAGCTTGCAATGTGAAATAATAAATTGGTATTCTGGATCTTAACTCAGTTGTTTGTGAGTTTAATTAAGAAAAAATAAGCTCCTTAAGCCTTACCACTGCTGAGTGATGGCTAATGGTAACTTAAGAGGTTTTGGAACCCCTCAGGTAAAGGTGAGATTAAGATACAGCTGCTCCTTCTAGGGCAAAAGCCCGAAATAGGGAGGTGCTTTTGTGTGTGTGTGTGTGTGTGTGTGTGTGTGATATTTAGTGTTTCAGCCCACAGTTCTTCTAACTTGACCAAAAGAACAGTAACAATTCATCACATCCCAGTGACACTGAGTTATGAAAAACCAATATTGCAATGTACCATCTTTTAAAAGCCGCTTTTCACTGGTTCTTCCTTCCTTTGTTTGTTTGCTTTTAAATACTTTAAAAATTATAGATCCACAAGATGCTGCAAAAAATTTTCAGGGAGTTCTCACGATCTCTTCGTCCAGTTTCCATCAGTGGTACTATTTTTATACCACGGACTTAGAAAATGGGATCCAATCTTTTCTAAATACCTACCAGAGTGAGAATAAACCTCATGCCACTTGTCTTCATTTGCTCAATCAGGAGGCCAAGGCTCTCAAAGCTAGGGCTGAGGGTGAAGTCCAGCTTGCGGTCCATGTAATCAGTGTCAAGGTGCTGGACATCCTGTAGGAGGAAGCAGCCAGGATGCTCGGGGTCCTGCAGCGGGGACCGCTCAGGGCCCACGAGCTCCTCAGGCAGGCTCCAGCTCTGCTGCTGGCTGACCCAGCCTGGGCCCCTCTTAATCTCTCATCTCAGTACCCGCCTCGACTGACCTTCTAATTCTGCTGAGTGAGATTGCTTTCTGATTCCTACATCCAGCTCACCCACTCGCATCCCTTCTCCTTCTGTTCCTCCACCTGCATTCTCCCCCTTTCCTTTCCTCAGTTGACGTCTTTTCCACCCTTCAAGTCGCAGACTCACTGAGTCTCAAACAAGTGCTGGTTGAACGTTGCAGGGCCAAGAAGCCCCAGGCGTGCCTGAGAAACAGAAGAGCCTGTCTACCTGCTTCTGTCCCCCTCCAGTAAACTTGACTGAAAGTATTCACATTAAGGACTACATTATTTTATTGCTTTCTAGAATGTGCAAGTATTATGTATGTATATATGTATACGTGTATGTTTCTGTCATCTCCATTTGGCTGGATGGTCTTTCAGATGAAAATTTTGTCTTCTCTCTTCTCTATATAGTACATGAAATTCACTCAATCCATGTTTTTTTTTTTTTTTTGGTCTTTTCTAGGGCCATGCTCGCAGCATATGGAGGTTCCCAGGCTAGGGGTCTAACAGGAGCTGTAGCCGCCGGCCTTCGCCACAGCCACAGCAACGCGGGATCCGAGCCACGTCTGCAACCTACACCACAGCTCAAGGCAACGCCGGATCCTTAACCCACTGAGCGAGGCCAGGGATCGAACCCGCAACCTCATGGTTCTTAGTCGGATTCGTTAACCACTGAGCCATGATGGGAACTCCCATGACTGTTAAATAATGGCTAGAGTGGTTAATATTCAGCTGGGGGGAAAAAAAAGATGCTCCTTTTCAGCCTGGAGGTGATAATCATCTGTGTTGCCTTAAGACTCCAGGTAAAGAGGGAGCAAAGATTTGTGCGTCAGCCAAAGCATAGAAAAGAATCGCCTCAGTGAGGTAGGTAGATCTAAGGATTTACCTTTTATTTTTCTACTTTCCTAATCTACGTTTAATAAGTGCCTAGAGCAGAAGCATATAAGAAGGAAAAAATTAAGCCTGATGGGGAATGTTTCAAATTATCTTTGATGAAAACATCTTAACACTTTATTTTATTCCTATCTTCCTGCCACTAATTTTTTTTGTCCTCCAAAAAAATCCCAGTAGGTGAACTGAGAGCAAAGAGACTGGGTGATGAGAAACTTGTAAGAGGAGAAAGAGCATGCTATTTATGGAATTTTGCCTGGTGACAGCGATTGATTGCACTTCTAGGGAATTTAGGCGATATTGTCATCATAGGATATACCTCTGTGCATGTGCGTGTTTAAGAGAAAGTGAAGGCTTGGTTTTAACAGCTTTCTTTCATACTGTCACTTTATGTCCACTCTCTCCAGGAATAGCCTATACCCTCCTAAAATGGTCATAATCTTGAAATGATTTTCAAGTCCTCTGAGTCATGCCTTTAAAGCCCAGCCATGGCCACAGCAGGGTGCTCCTGGCAAGAAGCAGGGATAATATGCCCAAGCACCCTCCAAATTGCTGAAGCATTCAGGCCACTCTCAACTCTGAACGCTTGATTTAGAAGGATGTCCTGAAATAAATTTAAAAAGCAATGTTTCCTAGCTCCACCGCTACATTTTCTGTACACTGAAGTAATCAGCAGTCATTTCTATGAAGAAACTTCAATCTATAATTAGCCACCAATTCCCGTAACTAATTAAACCACAGAGAATGAGCATTTCATACGTAGGGAATCTGAGCTGCCACCATTGCATCATACAAATTGGAAATTTCAGTATCATTCTGGTATCCACAGCGACTCAGCTGGAATCCCAAGGCCCAGTACGGAACCATTGCTGGCCGACCAATCAACTAGAATAAAAAAGAAAGACGGATCCAAGTAGAATTTCTTAGAGGAGAAAAGGCGATTGGCTTATTCTTGAAGTAACTTGAGCACTCCTATAGAGTGTTGTCAGATCTAATAGGCCTACTGCAAGAGAAATAGGAAAGCTAAATAAAGATGGAATAACTGCAAAGACAGAATGACAGAAGGTCTCCTTATACTCAACAGCCTCCACTCTAGGCAACCTGAGAACTCAGTGGTTGTCATTGACTAGAGACACTCAGAAAGGCTACTTAGCAAGTAGTTAAGAGAACTACGGGATATCAACGGGGCTTTACAGCCCTTTAACACTAAATTCTGACTTTCAGAAAAGACAGCTATAGTGCTGTAGAAATCCCTAAGGGCCTCAAGACAAAAAAATGGGGCTTTCTCGGCGCTAAGAACCTGGTGATATCTACTAAACACGCAGTGGTCTGTCAATGGACAATGGATTTCCAACCTCAGTGTACTGCTGAGTTACAAGCTCGGGGGTTGGCCCCAAAACCACATAAAAGTCCAAAATCCCTCCCGTGGTGCGGTACGTCAGGGCAGGAGTCGGCTGGAAGGTCACATCTATTATTAAAAAAAAAAAAAAGAAAAGAGAAGATGCACACTACTGGAACTGTGAATTCTCTGCCTTAAAACTGGCTGCGTTTCCTCTCTTTAATGCCCACCTCCCGGGGAAAGTCCTCTCTTAGGCTGGACTCAGAGATGGATTTTTGGATACCCCAAATATAACCTCAATCTCAGCATTTTCTATCGCTTTGCCAAGGAAGGCTAACGTGTCACAGTAAAATAAGGTCATCTAATTCCCACCGTGGCTCAGCGGAAACGAATCTGACTGGTATCCATGAGGACACAGGTTCGATCCCTGGCCTCGTTCGCTTGGTGGGTTAAGGATCCGGCGTTGCCGTGAGCTGTGGTGTAGGTCGCGGATGTGGCTTGGATCTGGTGTTGCTGTGGCTGTGGCGTAGGCCGGCGGCTGCAGCTCTGACTTGACCCCCTAGCCTGGGAGCCTCCATGTGCTGCATGTGTGGCCCTAAAAAGACAAAAAACATAAATAAAATAAAATGACGTAATAAGGTCATCCAAGAGAAGGCACCAGGATCAGTCAAAATTGTACCCCTAATACCTGGCCTGGAGCTCTCGATAAAACTTAAACAAGCGAATATCAGTTTATCTGGCCCATTTTCCTTGCCCTGGACTGACTTTATTGCTGTTGATATTCCAGATCCCAAAAATGCGGTCACAGCTCTTTAGGTTGGTACACGGGGACTAGGCCTCATCTTACCCATGGCGTTGCTGTTGAGCAGGAGCACTCCGTGGGCACTGCCATCCTCCTCCAGGGCCATGTAGTAGGGGTGGACGCCGTAGGAGTTCTTCTTGTACTGGGAGGACCATGGGGAGAATAGGTGGGTAAGCAAAAAAAAAAAAAGAGAAAATCTAAGAAATCCTTTGCACATCATAATCAAAACAGCAAACGCCTACTCGATGCTGAAGCCTCAGTTCAATGTCACGTCTTTTGTGAAGCCTTCCTCAACCCTTCCCTCTACCCCAAATAAAAATCTAAGTGTCCTACCCCCGGTGTCGTCCTTGTATATTATTATCTAATTCTATGATAGCACTGATTATCCTGCTACCATTCTTTCTTTCTTTTTTCTGTTACCATTATTTCTGCTTTTCTCTCTCTTACTAGCTTATAAGCATCTGAAGAGCAAAGATAGGATCTTATTAAATAAGACAACATTTTATTCTGTGTGCTTAATACATACGTTAACTACAATTTTATGAAATAAGATCCATAGGCTGCAGGACGCATCTATTGATACTTTAGGGACCAAAGGGGCAGAAGATCATAACCTATGCCTTATTTCATCTGAGAGCAAAATGGATCAATATAAAGTGGAGCTGATGAAGAGGGCCCCATCTGTGGGCATGCAGCTTAAAATAAATGGGCGCAGAGACAAAGTTATTGAAACGCTTATTGCTCTGTGCTTACCCCTGGTGGCTCATCTCGGGCAAACATTCCCCACATGTTCCAGCTCATGTTTCTTCGGAAAGTCACGTGCTCCGTTTCCCCAAAGCCATAGAGGTACTGCGAGGGGAGGCGCGTGGAGATGGAGAGGAACATGTCGTTGAACGTGAAACCAGGGAGCTGGGAGTCCCAACTGCAACACAAGGGCAGACCTCTGTGCTGAGCTGAGCCCAGGCCAGTGCAAACGCAGGCTGCACGGGGGTGATAAGTCGATTCGGAAGCCTCCTGAGTGACTGTACCTCCTGACTCGGGTTCAAATACTATGAGATGACTGACCCAGGTCGTGACAATGACCATGACTCATGCCCGGGGTTCTATGCTTGCCTTTTTATTCTGTGGTTTGCAGGACTAAGAACCCCTTCAGTGGGTCACGCACTCCTTTAGAACAAGGACCGTGTCTTCTTCGTCTCTGTATTTCTACCTCTCGTTGTCTGGCACGGCAGCTTGCATGCGCAAAGACATGGAGAAGGTAGAAGCTAATTTCCCAAAAGAAAATGTGAAACTCTTAGAGCAACTTTTCTGGACTGGCCAAGGAACTTTTACCAGAGAAGGTGACAGACGGGAAGTCTGCCGCTGAGTCAGAGAGGGCTGAAGGCAGACGTGCACACGCAGGGGACAGTTTCTACCCGAAAGCCAGATCTTTGCTTCATTCCACGTAGCGGCAGGACAAGAGATGAGAACTGATAACTCCTTTTGTGCCTGACCTTGTAAAAAGGCATTTGAGTCTAAAATCTCAAGAGAAGCAAAGACTGAAAAAGCCATTTGACCCCACTTAGTAACCTTTGCCCTTCTCTCCTGACTCTGTTATTATTTCTTAATGAGCATATCTAGAACTGATTTCCACCACAGGCTATCTGTTGTAATTATTAAATAGTTTTCTGTTCTACTTAACAAGAACAATGAATAGAACATGTATTTTCCTTTCTCTAAAAACAAACATAATCAGTTTTTTTAAACCTTCGATCAATTAATTTTGTTTGCTGAGTTAAAGACTAATAGAAAATAAAATTCTAATTGAAGTAGGGGCAATAGATACACTCCCTGTTTACAAGTTTACATAGAGTCTCTGAGATTAATATTTCACTTGCATTAATTTTTTTTTTTTTGTCTTTTTTAGGGCTGTACCCATGGCATATGGAAGTCCCCAGGCTAGGGGTTGAATCAGAGCTGCAGCTTCCAGCCTACGGCACAGCCATGGCAATGCAGGATCTAAGCCGCATCTGCAACCTACACCACAGTTCATGGCATCGCCAGATCCTTAACCCACTGAGGCCAGGGATCGAACCTGAATCCTTGTGGGTACTAGTCAGGTTCTTAACCCACTGAGCCATGACGGGAACTCCCACTTGCATTATTTAAAGCTGCTGTAATTAGATCTAGAGCCTCTCAGATTAGTATGAAAAAGATTGTTTACTAAAAAAAAAAAAAAAA
>PVHT020000237.1:6159049-6180042 GCA_004024745.2 Catagonus wagneri | reverse complement strand
AAAGGCAAAAAAAAAAAAAAAAAGAGTGCTTACATCACTGCGCCAGAGCTTTTTCGTAGAATCTGGATCCCGAAAGGATTGTTCTGAATCCTGACATCATACAGACGGTTTGCAGGGGAGCCGACTGGAGACGGAGGGGTGTTCAGGGGTACTGGGACCTCGTACCTTTTATTAGTGGGATCATAGATCTGCCAAGAAGAGAGAAGGAAACTTTCTGATGGTTTCTCACACTTCCAATCCAGCCTGCAAGCTTATACGCCTCAGTTCTCATGTTTTCTGGCCAGCCTGGGGCATGAGATATCCCAAAGCAAGTAGATGCGTGGCCCACCACCTGCTGTGCCTGATACAGAGCCTGAACTCCAAAGATGCCAGAGTAAGGCCTGTTCAAAGCCAGCCAGGGCTCTTCCTCTAAAACATTTGTGATTTAAGTGAACGGGACCTCCTGGGTGGAATGTCTGTGTGCGTGTTTATGAGTGTGCGGTGTGTAAACACGTTTGTGCACATAAGTGTTTTAAGATTCTGTGTGAGCATGTGTGTGCATGTTAGAAATAAAAGAACTACATTTTCATATGTTCCTCATCATGTTACTGGTCCACGTACTCTGCTTAAGGATTGTCTAAAGCCTTGCTTCTCAAAATGGTGCTTTGCAGACCAAAAGCCGCTTTCCCAGCCCTTGACAGTGTGCAGCAGCATCACCTGGGAGCTTGTTAGGAACGCAGACTCTCAGCCTCACCCCGGACCTTCTGAACCTGAATCTCTTTTCGAGATCCCCAGGGTGACGTCTCAAACACCGAAGTTGAAAAGCAAGGTCTAGAGCTGAGCTGGGCAAGGTGGGCTCTGCCACTGTATGTGGCCATTAAGCCTGTGACTGTGTTGTTTGAACTGGGACTCACTCTAAGCACAAAATAAACAGCAAATCTTGAAGATTTAGCATAATTCAATTATCTCAGTGATTATAATTGGATTACGGGGTGGGATGGTATTTTTAACACACTGATGAAATAAAGTGCTATTAAAATTAACTACACTTGATGTTTCTGCAAAGATATTTTAAGAATATGGTTATTCGCAAACATGTGGCTCACCCTGTGTTTCTATTAGAGCAGAGTCTCAAAGGGTGGCCCTTGAAGTTGCAACATCCTCATCACCTGGAAACTTGCTGGCAATGCAAATTCACGCAACAGGAACGCTGCGGGTAAGGCCATCAGCCGTTTAACAAGAGTTTCGGGTGATTCTGGCATGTGCTGAAGTTTAAGGATCACAGCCAGAGAAATAATTCTGATGTTGGAAGTCACAATACCATTTATATGACTTGCTGTAAAGTCATATAAATTTATATGACCTACTGTAAAGTCATAAATTTATATGACTTACTACGAAGGAGACGCGTTTTCTCAGGACTCTTTGAGGATGTGGCTGACTCTGAGCGCTCATCACTATAGGAAACTCAGGGCATTTGCGGATCTGTGGTCACATCCTGGCTCTACTCTCTTCCGACTTTCTGACCTTCACCTCTCTGAGGGACTCAGACTAAAAGACATTTCCATGTCTCCCATTTGTATGGAGCTGGAAAAGTTAAGAACTCCGAGGAAGCTGCAACACAGGCTGACCTTGAACTGTAGCATGTGTTCGGTGTGGTAGGTCACGCTCAGGCGGAGAAAGCTGATCTTGGCAGAAAGAGGATCAGAGGCAGAGGCAGCCTTTGCTGCTGCTGCCGCTGCTGCTGCTGCAGGCGGGGTCTGCCTGCCCCGTGAAGATGGTGGCGGTGCTGCTGCCGGTGCCGGTTCAGGGGCTGTCAGGTGGGACAGGTCTGTGGTGATGCCCGTGGGCAGGTACTGAATGTTACTGGCCGCATAATTAGGGATGGTGTCGTAGAAACAGGTGGGCACGCCAGGAACAGTCGTGGGCTGGAACAATGGCAGGAATTCTCGGTCAGCCTCTGACATCACCCTTCTTTGTTTTCGTTTTTTTTTTTGTCTTTTTGCCTTTATGTAGAGCTACACCCATGGCATATGGAGGTTCCCAGGCTAGGGGTCTAACAGGAGCTGTAGCCGCCGGCCTTCGCCACAGCCACAGCAACGCGGGATCCGAGCCGCATCTGCAACCTACAACACAGCTCACGGCAACGCCGGATCCTTAACCCACTGAGCAAGGCCAGGGATCAAACCTGCAACTTCATGGTTACTAGTCTGATTCGTTAACCACTGAGCCACGACGCGAACTCCGAAACAGGGTTTCCCTCAGAGCCCGCAGGAGGAACCAACCCTGCCAACACCTTGGTCCTAGACTTCAGCTCCTAGGGCTCTCATTTTGGCACAGCGGAAACGAATCCAACTAGGATCCACAAAGATGGGGTTTCGATCCCTGGCCTCGCTCAGTGGGCTGGGGAATCTGGCATTGATATGAGCTGTGGCATAGACTGCAGATGGGGCTTGGATCCTGCATTGCTGTGGCTGTGGCATAGCTGGTGGCCGCAGCGCCAATCTGACCCCCGGCCTGGGAATTTCCATATGCTGTGGATGCAGACCTAAAAAGCAATAAAATGAAATAAAATAAAAATGCTATTGTTCTAAGTCATCAGTTTATGGTACTTTGTCATGGCAACCCTAGCAATGCACGTGTGCGCACACACACACACACACACACACACACACATACACACTGGCCTCCTAATGGTGAATAGTGACATGCCAGCAGGACTGTGATCTGAGACTGGAATTCTAAGGCAAGGTTCCCCTCCTCGTGTCCCTATTATCCTTACTGTGATCTTAAGGAAATCACTGATTTTCTCTGGCCTTCAGTCTCTCTGTTTATCAAACAGAGAGAAACAGACTTACCTTATTTATTGCATGGACCCTCCAACAGATAAAAAAAAAAAATCACATAAAATACTCAATGCATTTGCAATGAGTTAATGCTAAGTTTAAAAAAAAAAAAATGGGGTCTTGAGTGCTGTGACTGCAGGAAAGGGAGGCGCCAGCGTGGCAAAGAGTTTCTTCTACTTCGGGGCGAAATGCTGATCACCTTCCCTCTCGGAACGAACAAAATAATTCATCGCTTGGCACAGCATTATTTTCTTCCTAAAGAATGATTGCCTAGCGATCCACCCATCAACGTTTGGCAAACGTTTCCCAAGGGCCTAACTGCTGGCGGGACCCCGTCTACAGCTTCCTGCTCCCTGCGGTTATCTGGTCTCCTGGTCATTACCTCCCACAGGCAGCCCCGCTGCTGGCAGCTCTCCTGGGACACCGCAGGCCCCT
Organism: Catagonus wagneri; assembly: GCA_004024745.2. NCBI lineage: Eukaryota > Metazoa > Chordata > Mammalia > Artiodactyla > Tayassuidae > Catagonus > Catagonus wagneri. The sequence goes on along the minus strand of PVHT020000237.1, from coordinate 6,176,782 downwards.
CAGGGTAGCAGCTGAACTTCTCCAGGTCGTCGACTGGAAGACTCCACTCGATGGAGAATTCCTGTCCCAGGAAGAGTCCCTGGAGATCAGCGATGTTCACCACCTGGGGAGAGAGGAAGGAAGCCGTGACGGCAAAGGAGGTGGGACCCGGCGCTGCCTGGATCGTGCCTGCCCCGACGGGCTGGAAGTCAGGATCGGGGGACGCCTCTGCCCATCACGGCTTTAACACGGGCTCTTGGCGATACTGTTTTTTCTCCTCTGGGGCTTTTGAGCTTCCCGTCAGGAAAACGAATCGGACTCGTTCCTGACCTTTTCCACCTCATGGAGTCACTGCGGAATGTTGAACGGAAAGAGGTTCGATCCTGTTCAGGAATACAGATCACGAGCGTGGGGTGGGGGGTATTTCAAATTTACTGGCCCCTGGGGATGGCTGCTCATCCGTTTTAATAACAATGGGAGTAATTACCACAGCTCACCTTGACTGAGTATTTATATGGGTCAAGCACTGTGATAACCACTTTCTAGGCATTATCTCTGTGGATCCTACACAGCGAGCCTGTGCTACGAATAACAGGGCTATCTCCGTATTACCAAACAGAACACTCGGTGCAGAGAGCTCCGATGCTTTGCCCACAGCGAGGGCACAGCAGGATTAGAACGCCATGCTCTCTAGCCCTAAACCCAAGCTCTTGTCCTCTGCTATATGCGCTGTCATAAGGGAACGGTGCTACCTTAAGAAAGAGTGATTTCCCAGGGCTTGAAATATTCAATTAACAATTGGAATCTTTTGTCAGAGATTATCAGGTAAGGGACTCATTCTGTAAGAAGAAAGCCAGATTATCCCATTGTGTCTTACCAAACTCTCTTTCCATGATGGTCTAAAAAGAGTTTAAAATGCTAAGAAAAAAATACCAATGGTGTCTCGAAGAAAGTCTTTAACTTAGATGAGAGAACACATGTGTAAACGCTCTCTAGAACTAGGCCAATTTATTGAAGAATATTTTCTTTCTTTCCTTTTTTTTTTTCTCTTTCTAGGGCCACACATGTGGAGGTTCCCAGGCTAGGGGTCGAATCAGAGCTACGGCTGCCGGCCTATGCCACAGCCACAGCAACTCAGGATCCGAGCCGCATCTGCGATCTACACCACAGCTCATGACAAGGCCAGATCCCCAACCCACCGAGCAAGACCCAGGATCAAACTCGTGTCCTCATAGATACTAGTCGGGCTTTCTAACCACTGAACCACAACGGGAATGCCAATTGATAGTATTTTCATAATACTGCATCGGGGGTTAGTATATCTGCTTTTAAATTTTCCCTAGAGGAGAATTATTTTCTTTCAGGGTCCCAACTCCTATTGTCTTCTTCAGAGTCCTGATGAAGACAAAGCTCAAGGGTCCATATCGAGCACGTGCAGGATTCTCCTTCTGTGTGCTCTCTGTGCTTTCCCAGCAAGCCGGTTGCCTCTGTGACGGCCCAAAGTCCAAAAAGCAAGGGAGAGCTGGCTGTCGGAATCTCAGGTCAGGGCTGTTGCAAGGGCATCGCAGGACCGAACAACATCCTACCTTTGCTGAGCTGCTGTAGACAGTGTTTGAAATGGGGGTGGCAGCATTATTGAGGAAGACGGTAAAATTCGCAGGCTCTTTGTCCATTCCCAAGATTGTGATATCCGTAAAGGTGAGTTTGTTGGGGTCCGTGTAAGTATTTTTTATAATCTTTGCCTGTAGACGGTTCTGGGGGAGGGAAAAAAAAAAATCAGTTTAGAGACCAGACATCCTAACTGTGCCCAGCCACCACTCACCAGCTTTCTTGCTGGGATCTAAGGTGCGTTCTTTGTCTCTAAGGTTCTAAATGGTGCCAGGTGTTTTGATTCGCATTTCTCTAATAATTAGGGATGACAATCACCATGCTATAACGTTGTAAATACATACAATTTTATGTGTCGACTATTCCTCCATAAAGCTGAGAACAAAGGGAGTGCCTGCTTCAGCAGCAAATATGCGGAAATTGGAACTTCACTGGACATAGGGTTAGCACAGCTCCTGCACAAGGGTGATGCACAAACCTGTGAGGCGTTCCATGTGTTTTAAACAAATCCAGAACGGCCACGTGATGTACAGCCTAGTGACTGTACGTCCCGCGTATTTGAAAGTTGCTCGGAGAGTAGATTTTAAAAAGTTCTCATCACAAGAAAAAAATTCGTAACTGTGTGTGATGATGGATGTTGACTTGACATCAGCGTGGTAACCATTGCTCAATATAGACAAATACTGAATCGTTATGTTGGGCACACGAAACTGATATGATGTGATATGTCAATTATGCCTCAATAAAAATAATAAGATAAAAAAAATTTCAGAGCTTTTCTCGGAGGTAGAACTTATAAAAAATAAAAGAAATGGTACTAGGTGATGGCCCCCAGGGAGTTTGTCAACCCAGACTCATAGGAATCTTTTTTTTTTTTTGGTAATGTTTTGTGCTTGCTTTGGCTTACAGGTTCTTTATTGATTCTATCACCAGGAACAAGTTCTTCATCAAACTCATACTAATTTTCCGTTTTTTTGGTCTTTTTGACTTTTATGTAGAGCCGCACCCGCGGCATATGGAGGTTCCCAGGCTAGGGGTCTAAAAGGAGCTGTAGCTGCAGGCCTTCGTCACAGACACAGCCACGCGGGATCTGAGCCGCGTCTGCGACCTACACCACAGCTCAAGGCAATGCCGGATCCCTAACCCACTGAGCAAGGCCAGGGATCGAATCCGCAACCTCATGGTTCTTAGTCGGATTCGTTAACCACTGAGCCACGAAGGGAACTCCAAACTCATACTAATTTTCTAAGGCTTATGTGTCTAACAAGAGGAAAACTTTCCTTTTGAGGTTCATCCCCTCCAGGATGGCTCTTATTCCACAGGACCAAGCTGCTACAGCAAACCCCAAGTGCAAAAAGCAGTCAGAGAAAAGAAAGTGCACTGTGGGTTCTTCAAAAACAGTACTTACAGAGGTGACAGAAAAATCATACAGAATATATTCACTTTGAGTTACAGCATCTAAAAGAGAAAGGACGGAGGGGGACCCGTTACTAGGAGGAGAGAGGCTAGGAACATTCTTCTCTTTACTGGAGACACCTCTACCACCTAGTCCTGCTCAGCCAAGTCCCACCTGTTTCGGCAAACCTCACAGAGGCTTCCTGGACCACTTTGCCCCACAGAAACTGCTCCCTCCTCTGAATCCCATGGTACTCTGTGGTACCCTCCTGTTGGCATTTAAAACACTTTGGCGTGTGTAGTTACCCACATGCCCACTATCTTTTTTTTTCTCTTTTTGCCTTTTCTAAGGCCGCACCCGCGGCATATGGAGATTCCCAGGCTAGGGGTCTAATCAGAGCTACAGCTGCCGGCCTACGCCACAGCCACAGTAACATGGGATCCGAGCTGTGTTTGCAAACTATACCACAGCTCACGGCAACGCCGGATCCTCAACCCACTGAGCAAGGCCAGGGATCGAACTCGCAACCTCATGGTTCCTAGTCGGATTCCTTAACCGCTGAGCCACGACGGGAACCCCCAAGTCTACCTTTAGATTCACCGTCATCCCAGTACAGCTCTCCCTTTGCTTCTCTCTTATAGTCCAAGGCGATGATGAGCCCCAGGGAGTTCTTCCGACTGTAAAAGAGCAATCCTCCCTTTCAAAGAAGGAAGAGCTAGAGCGATGTTAATCCAGCCCCCTTCCTGCCCCCGGGACGGGTAACCTCAGAGTCAGTCTCAGATACTGAGTCAGTGCTGACACGGGTGCGGGCGGACAGCAGGCGGAAGGAGGTGGTTCCTGCTGGGCTGGAGTTAATGCGAACGATCAGCACTCCCTGGCGCTGACCACATGGGCAGGCGCTCTTGAAGTGCCTCATATACACCAAGGCACTTCTGCTATTTCATTAAACTCTAAGAAGTTGAACGACCCTCATCTCCTGTTTGCTAATGATAAGCAGAAACACAGAACATTGGCTGCCCGTGTTAACACATTAGGTATGAGGCAGAGCAAAGGCTTGAGCTCAACCTTTCTTGCTCTTGATCTTAAACCTATTAATTTTCATGGGGTAGCTCTTTATCTTCTATTGAACTTGCATTGCCTCCCTCATCTACGTAAGGACAATTTCTGACCCTAAGGAAACTGCTACAAGTAATTCTTTTGACTATTCTTTCTTAAAAACATTGTTTTACTTTATTTATTTGGGCCATACTCGCGGCATATGAGAGTTCCTGGGCCAGGGATCAAATCAGAGCCACAGCTGCTACCTGTGCCACAGCCGCGGCAATGCTGGATCCTTAACCCGCTGTGCCGGGCTGGGGACTGAACCTGTGCCTCGGCAGTGACCTAAGTTGCTGGAGAGACAACATCGGATCCTTAATCCACTGCCCCAGAGGGGGAACTCCTTGGCTATTATAAGCTGATTCAATCTAAAAGTGAGAGACATGGCAATGTAAAGGAATTGAGACTATCGCATTGATCTATGGCTAAACGAAGACTAAGATGCGAATTCTGGGCTAGAAAGCAAGGGAGAAGGATTACTGACTGGAGATGTTTTCCCTTGGTTTATCCACTTCCCGTCCTTATTTTCCTCTCCTGTAACCCCCTGCCCCTCAGAGCACTAGAGCAGTCACCTCTTAGAAGAGTGAGACGCTTACCTGGCCTCTGTGGTGGTGTTTGGCTGCTGGGTGGGAAAGACGAAGCCCCCTCGAAGGTGAAGTCCTATCTTGTCACCTGGCAGGAACACCTCCACAAACTGTTTCCTCCACTGTGTGGCTACTCCCTAACCAGCAAGAGGAAAAGAGATCAGATAACAGGCTGGGCTACCTGTGACCTTGGCGATCATCTAGTCCAGCTGCCTCATTTTATTTTTTTATTTTACGTATTATAGCTGATTTACAATGTTCTGGCAAGTTCTGCTGTGAGACAAAGTGACCCCATATATATATATGGCTTCTCTCACATAATCCTCCATCATAGTCCATTGCAAGCGGCCAGGTATAGTTCCCTGTGCTATACAGCAGGATCTCGTTGCTTATCCACTCCACAGCTGCCTCATTTTAAAGAAGAGAAAAACAGAGACCCTCTCCCCACTCCAAAGGGAAGTGGCTGGCCTAAGTCATATAAGCGGTAGAGAGCAGAGACTCCAGCCCACCCTATTTTCCTGTAATTACCCCAGGCTGTGATTCTACAACTGGGCTTCAGTTCCCTAGTTTTTCGCAGCCTAAGACCCCATTGCTAGTCCTGAGGACTGCAGAGCAGCCAGGCTGATATAATGAAAATTGCCATCAAACCTACCCCAGTTATTTAAAGGATTTATTGTACATCTGGAAAGGCCTTCTTCCCAGAAAGTACCCACTAAATGTACAACCTTGTATTATTCTGCCCCAAGATGGCTAGCCCAGCATGGCTCTCAGCTAGAGGCAGGTCTCAGCCCAGCAGGGCTGCCCTCACTTACTGTCTCGTAGTCGTACCAGATGGCGTCTGGAATATACGCTTTTGCATAGTCCACACCCTAGGGAAACAGAAATAATGAGCACTGAGTTATGTAATAAACACACGTGAAAAAAGACTGTATATATGTTTATGTACAACCAACTCATTTTGCCGTACACCTGAAATAACACTGAGAATCAATTACACTTCAATCAAAGTTGAAAAAACAATGCGCAGCGCTGGCACGTCCCTTTCCAGCTTGCACACCCCCGTCACACACGTGAGATGAGCATGTGCTCATCTCAACAACCCTGAGAGATTGTTGTGATCAGCTCGTTGTACCGATAAAATACAGACACTCAGGAAAGGTAGGCGGTTGACCCAAAGCAGAGCTGTTTCTAGAAATTAGGTTGGTTTTGCTTCGAGGCTCCGGAGAGAAGCAGAGAATGTTTACTCCCCAAGGGACTTGTAACCCGACAGGTGGGAGAAGAATGAAGCATCTAAGCCCCCAGCAGGGCCTTCTAGGAGGTCCACTTGCCAGTTAGAAGGATGAACCATGAGATGCTGTGGCCAAGATCTCAGCTCCAAGGGTCTTTGATGCGAGTTCCTGGGCCATCCCTCACGTTTATAAATGGATCCATTTATGAACATCAGCAGGACACCTCTCCAGATCTTGCCCTCTCACCCCTGCCCCAAACCCTACTTAGGAAGCGTATGTGTGCTCCCTCCCACACAGGCTCCAGCATAACACCTCCCACCTCACCCCCTGCACACACCTCTCCCTTCACACACCTCTCCCCATCTCTTCTCTTTTCCCACTCCAACCCCAGGAGCATACGCTCTCTGGTCAAAGGGCAACACAGACGGCTGGCCAGCCCGAGCGCACAGGCATTTAAAAGCCCCCATCAGTACCATGGCCATGGGATTAAGGAAACAAGTATTCAGGTAATTTTGCAAAATAGAGATTGTTTTGCTTGGTAAAGAGTGGGATCAAGAACTGCAATGTTTCGGAGTTCTCGTCATGCCTCAGCCAAAATGAATCTGAATAGCATCCATGAGGACAGAGGTTCGATCCCTGGCCTCGCTCAGTGGATTGAGGATCCGCCATTGCCGTGAGCTGTAGTGTAGGTCACAGAGGCAGCTTGGATCGTGTGTTGCCGTGGCTATGGTGTAGGCCAGTGGCTGCAGCTTTGATTTGAGCCCTAGCCTGGGAACCTCCATACGCTGTGGGTGCTGGCCCAAAAAAAAAAAAAAAGGAATTGTAATTTTTTTAATTTCTAAACTTTCATGATATCCCTCTCATAAATATATATATATATATAAACACACAAACATGTGTATATGTATATACATGTATATTTATATATGTATGTGTATATGTTCATATATATATAAACACACAAACATGTGTATATGCATATACATGTATATTTATATATGTATGTGTATATGTTCATATATATAAACACACAAACATGTGTATATGTATATACATGTATATTTATATATGTATGTGTATATGTTCATATATATATAAACACACAAACATGTGTATATGTATATACATGTATATTTATATATGTATGTGTATATGTTCGTATATATATAAACACACAAACGTGTATATGCATATACATGTATATATATGTATGTGTATACGTTCATATATATAAACACACAAACATGTGTATATGCATATACATGTATATTTATATATATAAGTGTATGTGTTCATATATATAAATACACAAACATGTGTATATGTATATACATGTATATTTATATATGTATGTGTATATGTTCATATATATAAACACACAAACATGTGTATATGCATATACATGTATATTTATATATGTATGTGTATATGTTCATATATATAAACACACAAACATGTGTATATGCATATACATGTATATTTATATATATAAGTGTATGTGTTCATATATATATATATATATAAACAATATATAAACGTAGTCACAGAAACTCAGGGCCCACTTCAGCTACAGAGCAATGAGAAGTAGGGGAAAGTCCACCTCACTGTTGAGATTACAGACATACTTCATATAAAACAGGCGTGATAAGGAGTCCAGGCCCCCAGAGGAACTGCTCGTGCACCTCCCATGTGGCTGGGTCCTGGTAGAACCTGGAAAACAGAGAAGGCAGGTGAAGCCTTACAGGACAGCAGCACATGCTACAGCAGCAGGGTCCTAACTGAGCTTGTGGCCACTAACAAGGCAGGTGAACTTGGGATCTGAAAGAGATTCTTTTTTTTTTTGTCTTTTTGCCTTATCTAGGGCCGCACCCGCGGCATATGGAGGTTCCCAGGCTAGGGGTCTAACAGGAGCTGTAGCTGCCGGCCTTCGCCACAGCCACAGCCACAGCAACACGGGATCCAAGCCGCAACTGCAACCTACATCACAGCTCACGGCAATGCCGGATCCTTAACCCACTGAGCAAGGCCAGGGATCGAACCCGCAACTTCATGGTTCCTAGTCGGATTCGTTAACCACTGAGCCACGACGGGAACTCCTGAAAGGGATTCTTTGCAGGTCAGAAAGCTTACTCGTGGACAAGGGGCCTGGCAACGGTCTCCCCCAAGGAATGAGCTCGGTAGAAAAGCGTGTAGAGATAAGGCAGGAGGGTGTAGCGGATGTTCAGATAGTGTCTGGAGGAATTCAACAGCATCGAGTTGTTTTCACTAAAGGCAGCAGGATCCTGGTCCTAGAAGGAAAATGTCCACAATTACTCAATATTCCCACAATATTTTAAAGTTTCCCTTTGATAAGACGCTTTCTCAAAAGGGGACCCCTCCCTTCACTCTTGCTGGGCGTGTAAACTGGTACAACCACTATGGAGTACAACCACTAAATATCGAACTACCTTATGAACTAGGACTTCCACTCCTGGGCATAGATCCCGAGAAAATTATAATCGGAAAAGACACGTGCACCCCAGTGTTCACAGCAGCACTATCTGCAATAGCCAAGGCTTGGAAGCAACCTAAATGTTCACCAGCAGATGAAAGGATAAAGTGATACATGTATACAATGGAATATTATGTGGCCATAAAAAAGAATGAAATACGGCCATTTGCAGCAACACGGATGGATTTAGGAGATTATCATACTAAGTGAAATAAGTCAGACAGAGAAAGATGACCATCATATGCTATCACTTACATGTGGAATACAATTTTTAAAATGATACAAAAGACCCTATTTACAAAACAGAAACAGACTCACAGATTATGAAATCAAATTTATGGTCACCAAAGGGAAACCATGGGGTCGGGGTGGGGGATAAACTGGGAGAATGCGATTAAGATATATATAGCACTGCACATAAAATAAATGACTAACAAAGATCTCTATACAGCATTGGGAAATCTACTCAATATTCTGTAATAACATAGATTGGGAAAAAAGAACGGATATATGTATATGTATGTATAACCGATTCACTTCGCTAGGTACAGCTGAAACTTACAACTCGTCAACTATGCTCTGATAAAATTTTCAAAAAAAGAAGCAGCAGCTCTCTCAGATAAAAGTAGCGATGTTTTCCAACTTGGAGGATGTCAAAGCATTTCCAGAACCAAAAGGACCTTGGTCCTGCTCCTTCATTTTATAGGTGGAAAAAAAAAAGAACTACATGACTGTTGCAAAATGGAACATGGCAAGCAAATGGCAGAGTTTGCATTTGACACAGGTTGCCTGTGGCAGCCTCCGGGTGATAAAGGAGCCCAGAGAGGTTGCCGTGGAGGGCAGGGTGCTAGAGTGGGTGCTCCTCCTTCCACAGCTGCTCCCGTTTATGTTACATATTCAGGTTTCTCATAATACTGCTTCTGGCAAATAATAATAATAATAATAAAGTTGTACTGCTCCCGCAGAAGAATTTTTTTTTTTGTCTTTTTGCCTTATCCAGGGCCGCACCCGCGGCATATGGAGGTTCCCAGGCTAGGGGTCTAACAGGAGCTGTAGCTGCCGGCCTTCGCCACAGCCACAGCCACGCGGGATCCGAGTCGCGTCTGCAACCTACAGAAGAATTTGAAACTGTTGCCTTAAGCCACATCGCCTACACCATGATCTGTAAGCCGTCTCTTCCCTTCCTTACGCTTTCGGAAACTGGCAATTTTAAAATTAGTTTTAAATTTTAAATTTAACTTTGTCTGTAATGTTTCCACCATCAAAATTTGTTTTATTCTCTCTATTCCAAAGACAGTCACTTCGGTTTGTTCTCCAATATACAATGTGCAGAAAAAAAAAAAATCATGGCAGTTTTAAGCAGATTTTTATCAAAGAACAAAGACAAATCCCTTTAGATGAGAAATCTAATTTTCTTAGGACCCAGAAACAGAAATTTCCCTTTTTTTTCCCCTTCTTTCAGTCATTTATTTGTCTCACTGAGGATAGGTAAATACGGAACACTATTTCTTTTAAAAATACAATTATATATACAGAAAAAATTCGAATACAGTATTAGAATTTAGAGTGTTAGTATTAGTATTAATAGAGTATTAGTATCAGTAATAGAAATTTCTTTTAATGATAGGCAGTCATCTCTTTCGTGTTCATTGTAATTTGGAAGACGTGAAAGACACGCGCGCCGTATTTAGACCTGGCATCCTGTACAGTATCACTAGAACTGAATTTTAGAGGAAATTGTCTGAATTTATTCCCTCTTTTTTTTTTTTGGTTCCTTAAGATGTCCATTTAAACCCTCCACGAAGACCTTCTCCATGAGACCACTCTGCCTCCCAGTGCAGAGTTCATGAAAACCCTGAGGCCAAACCCCAAAGAAAACAGCGCTCCACAACCTCCGTCTCCGTGCTCTCCTACCAAGAAACTCCATAGCCACACTGTCTGTGATCACGGCTCCATGGTACCTGAGGCTGTTAAACGCTCGAGATGTGGTTAGTAAGAGTGAGGAACTGCACATTTTTTTTTTTGTCTTTTTGCCTTATCTAGGGCCACACCCGCGGCATGTGGAGGTTCCCAGGCTAGGGGTCTAACAGGAGCTGTAGCCGCCAGCCTTCGCCACAGCCACAGCCACGCGGGATCCAAGCCACAACCTACACCACAGCTCACGGCAACGCCAGATCCTTAACCCACTGAGCGAGGCCAGGGATCAAACCCGCAACCTCATGGTTCCTAGTCGGATTCGTTAACCACTGAGCCACGAAGGGAACTCCTGCATGTTTAATTTTATGTGATTTCATTCAAATATCAGCCAAAACAGAATTAACGTCAAATACTTTTTTCCACGAAACATCATTTTTTTGGCAGGGTTACATTTCACTCCAACTGCTTAAAATGTAGCATCCAAATTGATATCTGTTGCCACTGTCAAGTGCACCCTCAGTTTTGAAGACTTCGTAGAAAGAAAAGAATATAAAACAGCTCATTAATATTCTGTATTAAACCCAGGTAGAAATGACAATGTCACGGATACACTGAGTTACATAAAATATATTAAGAGCAGTCGCTCCCGTGTCTTTTCATGTTTTAAATTGACACTTAAATATACATGTGTGGCCTTCACTATCCTTCTTTTGGACAGCGCTAATCAAGAGGAGGGCCAAACAGGTACTGTAGCCAAGCAACCCAGCTGCGCTTAGCAATAAAGTCCTTCCGGGCTGTCTCTTCAGGACGTGCGCTTGCCCTACCTGCTCCCAGCCCCCCGCCTACACGTTCAGAAATAGTTCATCTTTCTCTAGATCACCAATGGCTAGGAAAGCCCAGGGCTAAATTACTTGGCTGCGAATCTTTCCCGGGTTAGAGATAGGCCGTTGGATAAAGTCAAGAACCTGAGCTAAAATCAGTCCTGGTAAGTTACTCTGAAGAGCCCGTTAAGAGCCAAACCAGCTGGATGTGGAAGATTTCAACCACAGGTTGTATCATTAGAGGAAAGGGCGGCCCACCTTACCCACTCCTGCCATCACCAAAAACATCTCCTTAAGAGAAACTTGGAACCTACGGCCATACACCTGCCCGTCAAAAAGAGGACTTTATATAGAAGAGGATAAAAGAGTCAGGAGGCGCGGTGGGGTGGTCTCCCAAAACCGCTCGTAGAGGGATAGAGGGCGGTAACAAGGTGGGGAAACGTTCAGATCACTGCCCTGTCCTCCCGAAATCCTCCCTCCTTATCTAGCAGGTGTTTCCCTTGTAAAAACGGAAGTAAAATAGCTGTGAACTCCAATCATTTCATCTTAGCTAAGGTGGTAACAGACGTGACAGCAAAACCACAGGCATCTTAACAAGCCTCCTCACCTCTGTTGATAAGCCTGCAAACAGAAAAGCATTCAATTCTATACACACCGTTCCCCACATACTTTCATGCCAATACCCTGCTTTTGAAGCCTCACGCCCAAGATTTTCCTGTGTTCTGCTCCTGCACCGAAGGCCAATCCCCTAAGGGATTTTATTCAATCCCTCTTTGAGCACAAGCAGAGCATGCAATCCAGCCGGTTTCCATCCCTTTTCTTGGAACCTTACCCTGAACCCAGGCCCGTTGTGGTTCCTCGAGAGCGGATAAAACGCTCCGAGCTGCATCCACCTTCTGCAGAGTTCCTCTGTGACGTCTTCTCTGTAACCGCAGATGTTGGCGCCTACCTGGAGAATCAGTACACACACAAGCACCATGGTCAGTGAGGGAGGGGAAAGCAGTGACTGTGAACCTATGCAAAAGGCCAAGAGGGACCTCTTATTCGCAAGCTTTCATGTTTGAGGAAGTCCCAGGCTTCCAGGGCAAGACTCTGGCCAAAGGGGAGAAAGATGCAAGTATGCATCGTATATCTACTGCCAAGAGGAAGACTGAGCTGATGAAAGTTGTTTCAAGAGCGGGTCCTCAATATTCAGTTCCCGATTTCTTTTTTTTTCAGTTTTAGGGCCACACCCATGGCATATGGAGGTTCCCAGGCTAGGGGTCGAATCAGAGCTGTAGCTGCTGGCCTACACCACAGCCACAGCAAGGCAGGATCCAAGTCGCGTCTGCGACCTACACCACAGCTCACGGCAACGCCGGATCCTTAACCCACTGAGCTGAGCAAGGCCAGGGATTGAACCTGCGTCCTCATGGATGCTAGCTAGACTCGTTAACTGCTGAGCCATGATGGGAACTCCCCAATTTCATACTTTGCTATTTACTGACATGCTGCTGATGGAATTTTTCTGTGATATGCATAGGTTTTGCTCACGGTGTCTCCTTCCTAACTTCAGAGAGTCCATGGATGGCCACCCCAAGACAACGTTTTACCACCCTCCCTTCAGAAGGCAGCTTACGTGGCACTGATTAAGACAATGTCAAAGGTCAAAGGTGAAGGTCCCTGGATCGAGAGTGAAACTCACCATGGGAATGCCAAAGAGGCTGAACTCCAGGATCCCGGGAATGGACCATCGGAGATCGTCCCATGTGGCTGCGTTGTCCCCCAGCCAATGGCCAGCAAACTTGCCAGATCCCGCAAAAGTAGAACGGGACAAGATGAAGCCTCTTTTATTGGGGAGGAGAGCCTCCATGGCCCTGAAAAGGAATACAGTCAATTAACTGCGAAGTGAGTCGTGAACATCCAGGACTCTCTCATACCCAGGGCAGTAACGGGCTTTCCGACCAAACTCAGAAAAAAAGCATCGGAGTTCCTGTCGTGGCTCAGTGGTTAATGAATCCGACTAGGAACCATGAGGCTGCGGGTTCGATCCCTGGCCTTGCTCAGTGGGTTAAGGATCCGGCGTTGCCGTGAGCTGTGGTGTAGGTTGCAGACGCAGCTCAGATCCCGCGTGGCTGTGGCTGTGGCGAAGGCCGGCAGCTACAGCTCCCGTTAGACCCCTAGCCTGGGAGCCTCCATATGCCACAGGTGCAGCTCTAGATAAAGGCAAAAAGACAAAAAAAAGAAAAAAAGGACCAAAATATCATGAATCAAGTGGGCAAATTAGTTGAGCATGTTAAGAGCTTCTTTCCCATTTCTGCATAGGAGTTTCAGATCTCACAGGATGGTACAAACGTCTACAGTCCAGCCCCGCCCCCCCCACCCACCCAGGGAGCTTCTCTAGGTCCCTGTCTTCTTGATCATCTTTTGTCTATGCTGTTGGGTCTGGCTGTGCTCTTTGCTTTGGGCCAACCACACACCAGAACCATGTTTGGGGTTCTTGACCCTATCTGCTCCCTCTAGACAAAGTTCTGCCAATGCCCCTTGGCCAGGCCTTGCTGCCCATTGATAATCCTGTTTAGCACAACACCAGCTTGGGTTGGAACCCTGTACCCACTGCTTGCCTAGGAGTTTGTACACCAGCTGGGCTCCAGGCACCTGGGTACCCCTGAAGCTTCAGAACTTGTTAATGGCAACCCCCGATGTTAGAAAATCATAATCTACGGAGTTCCCGTCGTGGCTCAGTGGTTAACGAATCTAAGAACCATGAGGTTGCGGGTTCAATCCCTGGCCTCGCTCAGTGGGTTAAGGATCCAGCGTTGCCGTGAGCTGTGGTGTAGGTTGCAGACGCAGCTCGGATCCCGCGTGGCTGTGGCTGTGGTGAAGGCCGGCGGCTACAGCTCCTGTTAGACCCCTAGCCTGGGAAACTCCACGTGCCACGGTGCAGCCCCAGATAAGGCAAAAAGACAAAAAATAAAAAAATAAAAAAGAAATAAAAAAGAAAATCATAATCTATACGAAATAACATTAACTGAAATGAGACTGCCAAACAAAATACTAAATTAAGTAACAAGTAAAACATCAGCAATGACACATGACACTTTATATGAAGTTCAAGACATCTAAAATATAAACCATTCTCATTGTATTACATATAAATCTTATAATCAAATAAAACTATATAGAAAGGGATTAAAATGGGGTGGGGTGGGTGGGATAACATATAGTTAGATATGTGAGGCTTTTTTCGCAGTTTTTATTCTGCACACTCCTTCACGCAGGCACTTTACTGAAATTCCCTGCCTCCCTTCTTCCACACTGAACAGCTCACACCTTTCTTTGGATTCCAAAATTCAACACTAGGGAGTTCCTGTCGTGGTTCAGTGGTTAACAAATCCGACTAGGAACCGTGAGGTTGCAGGTTCGATCCCTGGCCTCGCTCAGTGGGTTAAGGATCCGGAGTTGCCGTGAGCTGTGGTGTAGGTCGCAGACGCGGCTCGGATCCCGCGTGGCTGTGGCTGTGGCGAAGGCCGGTGGCTACAGCTCCTGTTAGACCCCTAGCCTGGGAACCTCCACATGCCGCGGGTGCGGCTCTAGATAAAGGCAAAAAGACAAGAAAAAAAAAACAAAAACAAAAACCCTGCACAGAAACCAAGGGGCTATATGAGAAAACCTCTTCAGTAACCTGTAGGATCTGAATCTAGAACCATAAAACATTTTTTTTTTTTTTGAAAAACAGACTTACAAAAGACAAGAGAAACCCTTCATGACCACCCACTTCCCCATATCTGGAATAACGAGGAAAACCAAGTGCTTACGAGTCTGTGGCTCTTGCCATGAAGTAGCCATACAAGCTGTGGACGTCATAGTGAAGGCCCTCCTGAAACTCTGCGTCCATGCAGACGGTTCTTGAAAAGAGCAAGCGGTCCAGGATGCCTGTGGAGAAATACCCATCAGTGAGGCACGACCCTACTTTAACAAAATAACTACATGATTTTTTGCTCTTTTTTTGTTTTATTTTTTTGTTTGTTTGTTTTTTAGGGCTGCATTGGTGGCATGTGGAAGTTCCCAGGCTGGGGATCGAATCAGAACTATAGCTGTCGGCCTACACGGCCACAGCCACGCGGGATCCGAACCGCGTCTGTGACCTACACCGCAGCTCATGGCAACGCCGGATCCTTGACCCACTGAGCGAGGCCTGGGATCGAATCTACGTCCTCATGGATCGTTAACCGCTACGCCAGACAGGAACTCCACAATCCTTTGATTCTTGGTTACTGTACCTTCCCCAACATTAACCAAGATTTTCCCTTGCCAAAATCCTTT
Source organism: Catagonus wagneri (assembly GCA_004024745.2). Taxonomy (NCBI): domain Eukaryota; kingdom Metazoa; phylum Chordata; class Mammalia; order Artiodactyla; family Tayassuidae; genus Catagonus; species Catagonus wagneri. The sequence continues at coordinate 6,161,354 of PVHT020000237.1, read as the reverse complement.
CTGGATTTTAAATATCCTCAGTGTTATCCTAAATGCTACTTGCTGCCTGGGATCCACCCTGAGATCGTTAAAATAAACCTGAATTTCCTTGAGCTCAGAAAGAATGCTGCTGCGTGGAGGCAAGTGAGAAACATGTTCAGAGCAATGACTGATTGGAGATTAAACAGAAACAAAGCACCTCCATTTATCTATATATATTTAGTCAAGAATCGAGAACAGATATGAATGCAGTAAAAAGGGGACATTTTCACTCATATAGGCATTCACACCCTAGTTAAACTTTTTTTTCCTTTTTTTCTAGGGCTGCACCCATGGCATGTGAAAGTTCCCAGGCTAGGGGTCAAATCAGAGCTGCAGCTGCCGGCCTACACCACAGCCACAGCCAAGGGGGATCCGAGTCACATCTGTGACCTGCACCGCAGCTCATGGTATAACACCGGATCCTTAACCCACTAAGTGAGGCCAGGGATTGAACTTGCAACCTCATGGATACCGGTCGGATTAATTTCTGCTGCGACACAAAGGGAACTCCTAGTTAAACCTTTTTTATTTTTTTTTTTTAAACCTTTTTTAAAAAGTGAGGTAAGATGTTTGAGTGGTTTCACGAATAAGAATTCAGATCCTACCTCTAGAAATCATTACTATTACTGTGGTATGATCCCTTTCTCATACTTAAAATGCTCAACATTTTCTGCATTGTGCCCTGCAATTGCTTTTTTTTCTTTCTCTTTTTTAGATTTTTTTTTTAAGTAGAAGTGTAGGTGATTTACCATGTTGTGTTCGTTTCTGGTATACAGCAAAATGATTCAATTGTATTCTTTTTCATTTCCTTTTCCATTATGCTTTAAGAGCTTGAATATAGTCCCTGTGCTGTACAGTAGGGCCTTACTGTTTATTTCATATATTAGTAGTTTGTATCTACTAATCCCAAACTCCTAATTGATGCAATTGCTTTTTTTCTCTTCTCTTGTAAGACCAGTCACTGCGAGCAGTATCTGCCCTCCTTCAGGCAGCCTGGCCTTTACTCAGGACCTAAGTATGAGGCACAATTCCAGAAAGCAATGGAGCCAGGAAACACTGAAGGTGAATTTTTCCCACAAGCCCCACAAGATCAGGGTTTGGAGTCAGAAACTAAGTTGAATTATAAAACATAAAGAGGAGCTCCCACTGTGGTGCAGCGGAAACGAATCCAACTAGTACCCATGAGGACGTGGGTTCGATCCCTGGCCTCACTCAGTGGGTTGAGGATCCCGGCATTGCCGTGAGCTGTGGCGTAGGTCGTAGACACGTCTTGGATCCCGTGTTGCTGTGGCTGTGGTGTAGGCTGGCAGCTGTAGCTCCAATTCGATCCCTAGCTGGGAATTTACATGTGCTGCAGGTGCGGCCCTAAAAAGCAAAAAAAGAATAAACAAAGAAAATTCTGTTTCTGGCACAATTCAGATTGTGAAATGAGATTCACAACTACTTCAATGATGAGAAAAGACACTAAAACTTTTCCAGGGTCAAAGTTAATTTATCTACGTCTTTCTCATGCTAATGTATATTGTCCAGTCCTGAAAATGTGAGAAGCAGACCAGCTATGAGGCAAAGCAGCTGATTTTTTAAATATAGGTAGACTGCATGCTGGCAGCTAGGGAATGGGGTGCTGGACAGAAGCAGGCAGAAGCAGGCAGAAGGTGATGGGATTGCAGTTTTCTGTAGTAAAAAAAACACAGTTTTGACTAAGAAGATTAAAAAGATTAAAAGGGAAACTGAGGAGTTCCCTGGTAGCGTAGTGGTTAAGGACTTGGCATTGTCACTGCTGTGGCTTGGGTTTGATCCCTTGTATGGGAACTTCTTCTTTTTTTTTTTGTCTTTTTGCCTTTTCTAGGGCCGCACCCACGGCATATGGAGGTTCCCAGGCTAGGGGTCTAACAGGAGCTGCAGCTGCCGGCCTTCGCCACAGCCACGCGGAATCCAAGCCACGTCTGCAACCTACACCACAGCTCACGGCAACGCCGGATCCTTAACCCACTGAACAAGGCCAGGGATCGAACCCGCAACCTCATGGTTCCTAGTCAGATTCGTTAACCACTGAGTCACGAAGGGAACTCCCCTTGTCTGGGAACTTCTGTATGCTGCAGGCATGTCCAAAAAAAGTGTGTGTCGGGGGAGTAAACATGCTAAGTTGATCCATAGTGAAAAAAAAAAATTGGGGGGGGGGGGAGTTACCTTCATGGCTCAGTGGTTAGCGAATCCCACTGGAAACCATGAGGCTGCGGGTTCGATCCCTGGCCTTGCTCAGTGGGTTAAGGATCCGGCATTG
>PVHT020000237.1:6113972-6158049 GCA_004024745.2 Catagonus wagneri | reverse complement strand
CATCCACGATTAGTTAAATCTGCAAGTATGCAACCTGCTAAGCGGGAGGACTGACTATAAGCATGCATATATGTGAATGCATATATCATATATAAAGTCTTGGAGTTCCCGTCGTGGCTCAGTGGTTAACGAATCCGACTGGAAACCATGAGGCTGCGGGTTCGATCCCTGGCCTTGCTCAGTGGGTTAAGGATCCGGCATTGCCGTGAGCTGTGGTGTAAGTCGCAGACGCGGCTTGGATCCCACGTAGCTGTGGCTGTGGTGAAGGCCGGCGGCTACAGCTCCTGTTAGACCCTTAGCCTGGGAACCTCCATATGCCGCCTGGGCGGCTTTACATAAAGGGCAAAAAGACAAAAAAAAAAATAAAAAAATAAATAATTGGGGGAACACAGACTGAGCATAGAAGGATAAAGAATAAGAGAAGCCAACAGATTCTGCAAAAAGTTAAATGGTTTAAAGTCAAGATTCCACCCAAAAAAGTTCACTCCTACAGTGACCAAGGGGTCTAAAGAAACAGCTGAACTTTGTTCAAGGGTGTACATGACATGGACAAGCTGGCAGAGACTAGCCAGAGGTTCACCAAGCCTGTGTTCTCTTCCCGGGAATATATTTCACATTTTCCCTTAAAATTAAGCTGAGACGATGTGACTGGATTCTGGCCAAAGGAATGTGAGCAAACTGGACGCACCCCAGTCCCAGGAATATTCAATTGTATTGTGTTTTTCTACTGAGATATGGGGTTCGTTTGTTTCGAGCTTCTAGCAGAATCTGTTTTCTCTGTCCCTCTCTCTCTGTCTCTGTCTGTCTGTCCCTCTGTCTTTCACACATACACTCTCACACGCACGCACGTCATTTCAAAATCAGGGACTTGAATAACTGACTTTGATTGGAAATGGGACCCGTGCTTTTCTGTACAGCAGAAATTGGCACAACGCTGTAAATCAACTTTCATTAAAAAAAAAAAATAAATGGCGGGAGTTCCCGTTGTGGCTCAGGGGTTAATGAATCCGACTAGGAACCATGAGGTTGCGGGTTCGATCCCTGGCCTCGCTCAGTGGGTTAAGGATCCGGTATTGCCGTGAGTTGTGGTGTAGGTCGCAGACACGGCTTGGATCCCGCATGGCTGTGGCTGTGGCTGTGGCTGTGGCTGTGGTGAAGGCCGGCGGCTACAGCTCTGATTAGACCCCTAGCCTGGGAACCTCCATATGCCGCGGGTGCGGCTCTAGAAAAGGCAAAAAGACAAAAAAAGAAAATAAATAAATAAATAAATAAATAAATGGGACCTAAAAATAGCAAGGACATGAAAGGAATCACTGATACTTTAAACCGTTGCTAAGGAAGGAAGGAAGGAAGGAAGGAAAGAAGGAAGGAAGGAAGGAAGGAAAGAAAAAGGGAGAGAAGGAACAGGGAAGAGAGAGAGAAAGTAAAATTAAACATTTACTTTAATGGAAGGTAATGTATCCTGATAGTCTTTGGTTACCATGTGTGTGAGGGGTTTGGAGACAGTGAACAGACGGAAAAATGTAAAACCCTATAGACACCAGAGCTGCAGCTTTACCGTGTCCCTGCCCCAAGATGATAGCAGCAAAAAGGCAATCAGAGACCGAACAAAGCAGCAAGGTCTCCGGTGGGCCAGTGCGGCCAGGGCGGCCAGGGTATTCGGGGTGGGGAGTCCCTTGAACTTGGAAGTAGGCTTTCTCCTGGCCGCACCGAGTCCCATGAGGGTGTTTTACGGGTCCCACGCCCACGACACGAGCAAACACGTGGAAGAAAACTTACGGGGAGTGAAAGGAGGAAAGTTCCAGTTGTTCACTTCGCATTCCTGGTCAGGACTTGGGAGGAAGCTGGACACTTCATCCATTTCCTACAAAAACACAAAATACACACGATGGAAGATGTCACTGACACGTAGTTGGCTACTGAGTAATGTTTACTGACCTAGAAGCCGCCAGTTTTCTTGACCTCCATTTCTTCTTTGGGGTTAGATTATCAATGAGGTGTCTTCTAGCTCTAAACGTTATCAGGCACATTTTACGTTTTATACTGAACGAACTGTCAATCAGTTAACAAACAGCATCTCAAGGACTGATGCTTACCTTACCAATAGTGTGGTTTTAGGAGTTCCTGTCGTGGCTCAGTGGTTAACGAATCTGACTAGGAACCATGAGGTTGCGGGTTCAATCCCCGGCCTTGCTCAGTGGGTTAAGGATCCGGCGTTGCCCTGAGCTGGGGTGTAGGTCGCAGACGCGGCTCGGATCCTGTGTGGCTGTGGCTGTGGTGTAGGCCAGCAGCTACAGCTCCTGTTAGACCCCTAGCCTGGGAACCTCCATATGCCGCGCGTGCGGCTCTAGATAAAGCAAAAAGACCAAAAAAAAAAAAAATTGTGTGGCTTTAATCATTGCTATTATTGTTTCAGTATTGTTTTAAAGAACACAGGATAGGATAATATTTCAAAGTTTTTTTAATTTCCCCTGTCTTTTATTCCACTCAGTGTGGAGCAAAAATTAGATATATTTGAGCTCATACCTCTATTTCTTTAAAGTTGATGAGAAATAGGTGATTCCTAATTCTGATTTTAAAGAGTTAATTTTTAAAATTTCAAACACAGGGAGTTCCCGGTGTGGCGCAGTGGAAACGAATCCGACTAGTATCCGTGAGGATGTGGGTTCGATCCCTGGCCTCGCTCAGTGGGTCAGGGATCTGGCGTTGCCCTGAGCTGTGGTGTAGGTCACAGATGCGGCTCAGATCTGGTGTTGCTGTGGTTGTGGTGCAGGCTGGTGGCTGTAGCTCTGATTCGACCCCTAGCTTGGGAAATTCCATATGCCAGGGGTACAGCCCTAAAAAACAAAAAAACAACAACAACAAAAAATCAAAGACATATCCCCACCAGCTATCAACACCTAAAAAATAAAAGGGGCTCATTAAATTATTCTCTAATCATTAATTTTAATTAGTGTGACAAATAGTAACAATAGCTTCTAATAAAACAGTATTTTTTAGGTTCAAATGCAGTTCATGGAGGAAAAAGCCCTCCATGAGAAAGTGGAGGACATTCTCAAAAAGGAATCACCAGTTAGTGGCAAATCCAGAATTAAAATCCAGGGTTTTTTTTTTTTGGTGGGGGGAGGGTCTAATTTATTGCCTATAAACTCAACATTAAGCAAAAGGATTTTAAATGCCAGTCCATCGAGCAAACTCTATTACAGATTTTATTACAGATTAAAGTGAATCTCCCAGCTGAGAATCTCAGTTTGCAAAAGTTTGATCCTGAAATAGCAACTTACAATCCACACTCCATCAAACTCCAGAGTTCTATTAAATTCAATGAACTGCTCTTTCCACCATTCAGTGCAAGCTGGATTACTAAAATCAGGAAAGACTGTCCATCCTGGGTAGCCCTAAGGAATGAAGAAGAAGGCTGCGGCAGTTAGTCTGTTTGACAGCTCACTATTTACTGCTGGTGACTGTTTCTTCTACTAGAAGCCCCTCTGCATCTTATCACTTCAGAATTGAATTCTGTGACTCTCCTCCAAAAACTACACAGTAAAATAGCTGCAAGGAACCAAAAGAAGAAAAAAGAAAAGGAAAAATGACTGATTCAATAGATAAGAAGCCACCAAGTGCTTTTTCCTATTTAAAAAAAAAAAAAAAGGAAAATTCATTATGTCAGGCCCACTAGGAGATGAAACATTTAAAGCACTGGAAATACTGAATTATCTAGAAGAGGATGATTGAATTCATTTAATGTGGCATTAATTAAAGGTCATCTAAAACCCACTTTGGGTCACAATGTTTATCAGTAATGTGTTAGTTTATCAATAATGTGTTAGTTTTAATTTTTTTATTTTAAATGATTTTTTTTCCATTATAGCTGTTTTACAGTGTTCTGTCAATTTTCTACTGTACAGCAAGGAGACCCAGTCACACATACATATATGTATGTTCTTTTTCTCACATTATCATGCTCCATCATAAGTGACCAGATATAGTTCCCAGTGCTACACAGTAGGATCTCATTGCTTATCCATTCCAAAGGCTATAGTAAATAGCCTTTTTCAAATGGTTAAATGAATTTCACGTTTCTTATTCAGAGCCAGTATTTCTTATCTGATCTTCTCTTCCTACCTGTTTCTTTCAAAGTGTAGCGATTAACATTTTCCACAAATAGCACACAGATATAGCCATAGCCAAATTATTAAAAATTCTGAATTGATGGGACATAGGTTTTGCACATAATTTATCGCTCATTTTCCCAGCAAATTTATAGGCTGTCATTTAGGGACAACAATATACTCAAATAATATAATGTATGGAATATATATATATATATATATATATATATATATATAAACTTTAACTACAGTGACAATCATATTGTGACATAAATGTACCAAATTGTACACTTTAAATTTATATAACATTACATACCAAATATATTTCAATTAAAAAATCCCTCATGGAGTTCCCGTTGTGGCTCAGTGGTTAACGAATCCGACTAGGAACCATGAGGTTGGGGGTTCGATCCCTAACATCTCTAAGTGGGTTAAGGATCCGGCGTTGCCGTGAGCTGTGGTGTAGGTCGCAGACGCGGCTCGGATCCCGCGTGGCTGTGGCTGTGGCGAAGGCCGGCGGCTACAGCTCCTGTTAGACCCCTAGCCTGGGAACCTCCATATGCCGCGGGTGCGGCCCTAGATAAGGCAAAAAGACAAAAAAAAAGTCCCTCAGAAGTTTATAATCATTCTACTCTTAAATCTACTGGTCTAAAAACAGTAATAAACCTTTAAAGTCATGAAAACAGTAATGATACTACAACTTACCTTCTAACCATCTTCATACCAAAAGCGCAAACTTCCCCAAATGATTAAAATCTACTCTGATTTTCTTGAGAAATTACCTGCCCAACGATGGCGCCTTTGTTCCCCATGATCCACACTCTTTTTTTTCTTCCATTCTCATAAGGCTGGTAGTTAGAGTCATTCAAGATGCCAGGATGCTAATAAATAAATAACAGTATGGTTTTGTAAATTTGTTCCACTTTGAAAGGAAAAAACTAGGCAACAATTCTGCTTGTACTTACCATAATAATTACATATTTCAGTCCATAGTTATGTAGCTCTCCGACAAAATCTGAGAGATTATAGAAAGCCGCTCCGTCAAAAGTGAAATCCTTCTTTCCTTCCATGTAGTCTGTGTCAGAGTACTGGACATCCTGAAAGACAGTGCTGGCCGGTTAGGGCCAAGAAATAAGACCGCGCTGGCGGAAAAATACTGCAGTTCAACGTGGATGGAACGAGAGACTCTCATTCTCAGCGAAGTAAGTAAGCCAGAAAGAAAAAGAAAATACCATATGATATCACTTATTTTCATCATTTCTTAATGATTCGGAAACTTCCCGGACTCGCTACCTTCTAGGAGTAAATAAGCCCTTTTGTGAGCGCTGGCACTTGCAGGTTTACCTTTTCATCCTGATAGAAGCGTGCAGTAAGGTATTGGGAGGAATTTGGGCTTGGGATTGGATCTTGTTCATTCTTGTATCTTGAGAGCTTGGGTGCTTGACAGAAAACAGGTGCTCTTTAAATGTGGGTTTGAATGAGTGTATTAGTAATGTTATGAATGTGTTCTAACTTGGAGCCTGAACTATCAAGCTAGAATATATCAGAAGAGGAGAAAATGGCCTTCTGGCCTTATACAATGGCTAGAGTAATAATTAACAAAGATAAATAACGAAGACAGCTTTATTTTTTAAATTTTTAAAGTAACGTAGTTGATTTACATGGCAGTGTCAATTTCTGCTGCAATAAAGCAGTTTTCCCCATCATTTCTTTTTTAAGTAACCAGTTCTTTCCTAATGGCAATTAGGCTACTCCAGACTAGAAGTGACATGGAGTTTCTAGAAATTAGGACCTTATTTCAGAATGCTAAACTTCTATACCTACCTGCTGTTTCTAGGGTTACCCTCCTCAGTCCTATAAGCTTATTTATACCTGACTTTAAACTTCTGCGTGTGAAACAGGCAAAAGAACAATTGCCACCCGCCCTTCGCTAAACTAGGCTTGGCAGAAATTAAACTGTTAAATGTCCAAGATGAGAAAAAGCTGCAGGGATCCTCCACAGGGCGCTTTCCTTAACCCTGTGCCCTAAACTCAGAAATTAAAAGTCTTAAGTGGACTATCCTTACCAAAAAAAAAAAAAGACTCCTCACATCTCGGGGATCCAAACAAGAGCAAGCACCTTGCCACCACAGCCTGGGGGATAAGCAGATTGCTTAACTTGTACAGAACATGAAATCAACTACGTTTTCTAGGAAGGCTTCCTTTCTCCTAATTCTTGGTTTTAAAATTATTTTTCACTTCTGTAACAGTATAGCTGTGACTGCATCATGTGTAAGATCTGGCAAGGAGGTTAGACAATTAAGGGCGAGAGATAGAAAGGCTCAGCCCTAAATGAGAGTCATATCGAAGTAGTAGAAAAGCGTGTCTGCCACTAACAGTTGTGTGATCTTGGCGGAGTCATTAACACTCATGCAGATTTGAACGTGAAGGGGTTCAGTGACATTTCCCAAGGTGCTTAAGGGTCCATTGGGACTATGGTGATAGACTCTTGGATTCCAGACGGTCTTTTTTTTTTTGTCTTTTGTCATTTTAGGGCCGCACCCGCAGCATATGGAGGTTCCCAGGCTAGGGGTCGAATCAGAGCTGTAGCTGCCAGCCTACACCACAGCCACAGCAACGCGGGATCCAAGCCGCATCCGCAACCTACACCACAGCTCACGGCAACGCCGGATCCTTAATCCACTGAGCAATGCCAGGAATCGAACCCTCAATCTCATGGTTCCCAGTCGGATTCCTTAACCACTGAGCCACGACAGGAACTCCCAGATGGTCCTTTTTTATGAGCAGATATGAACATCATAAATACTTTGCAATCCTAGAGCTTTCAAAATGAGAGTCAGCTACATCTGCAAAGCGTACGCAAGCCACTATGACAAGCTCCCCTATTGTAAGTCATTATTATAATCAGCAGCTCTTAGTCACCGCATCACCCCAGGTGTTGCTTTCTTGTAAGTTAACAGCTCACTTCGATGCAGCTCATCCTCTGTGCCACATGCTTTCCATGCACAGAGTAAGGCATTCTTTATTACTAGCATACCGAAGTAAGTCTTATGTTCTCAATATAACGGAGGGAACTAAAACTCAGATGTTAATTAACTAGCCCAGCGTTGCCTAAATCCAGGTTCTCTTCCTGGCTTTAGGCACTGTTGGGCCAGTTAACATCTGAGCCTTTTCCCTCCCTTATAAATTATAAATGAGAATGTAATTCTCTATTATAATAGAGCATAATATCTATTATCTCGCCCTTCTAAATGAGAACATAATTATCTATTATAAGAGATCGTAATAGATATCTATTACCTATTACAATTTATCTAATAATCATCTATTACCCCTTATAAGTGAGAACATAATTATCTATTATAATAGATTGTAATAGATATCTACTGTTATAATAGATCATAATTATCTAATGATCATCTATTGCCCCTTATAAATGAGAACATAATTATCTATTATAATAGATCGTAATAGATAGCTATTATCTTTTACAATAGGTCATAATTATCTAATGATTATCTATTACCCCTTATAAATGAGCACATAATTATCTATTATAATAGAAAATTATCTAATGATCTATTTACTAGTAGACGTGAACATCATTAAATACTTTGCAATCGTAGAGCTTTTGAAATTAGAGTCAGCTATATATTATCAAAAGCTAAAATTCAAAAATCTATCCACCCATCCATAAACCGGGCTCCTTCCATGATGAAAGAGAGAATTGAGCATGCAAATTTCTGATAGTAGATACGTCTATCTATTTATCTATCAATCTATCTATCCAGCCACTTATCCATCTACTTACATTTTTCCTAAGGAACCGAATTCGATGCAAAAAAACAAAAGATAAGAAATGCTAGCTTATATACGGTGAGAGAAGGTCCAGCTTACATAGGGGATCTCAGCTGCACGGTTTCGTTTCACAACTTCTTTCAACCCGGCGATGCCACCATAATCCCTACGACTAAGCTGGAACCCAAGACTCCAGTAAGGAGGCAAGAATGGTCGGCCAACAAGCTGAAAAGATAAAGAAGCGTCTAAGCATTTAGAGTAAACACTGTAGCACTGGGTCCCACGCAGAAAACACTGCTTCTGTCTCATTTCCTGTAAAGTCCTCAGCTCTGAAAATGTCGGAGCCAAGAGTAATCCCCTAGGGTGATGTGTGAAATTCCACAAGACCGATCTTTCGACTGTCTACAAGTAGTTCTGACAACTGCAATACGAGAAAATAATGGGATCTGCTGAAAAATGCTTGGATAGCAATATAATCTCAGGGGTGGGAAGAAATAACATTCATTCACGCAATAAATATCTGCTAAGCGTTTATGATGTAGCAAGGGCTGACGCAGGCACGTGGGACATAGCGGCACAAAGCAAACACAGGTCTGCTCTCACGTAAATATTATAATTTTAGATAGTGATACATGCTAAGCATAAAGGAACACAGATGGCTGGGTGGAATGGGTGATGAAATACTGAACTATGTTTAAAATCCAAGTCTGAGCTGCTCAAGCCAATACTCTGAGAGGTCCCAGATAGAGCCCGGTCTCAGACGGGCCCTCAGAGCCACTGTCCTGTCCTCCTCCGCAGGGGCGTTCTCTCGGGCCTCGGGACCCCCACAGAACGCATCTGCATCTCATTAACAGCATTTACTAGAAGGTGTTTCCTATTATAATTATTTCAGGCCATGTCACATTTCTCCTACATGATTATAAATTTGCCTGCCACTGGAATTATATTTCATATGCTTTGTTGTGTCATCTTGAGCACATCACTTCATCTTTCTGCTTTCCTCATCGGCAAAGTAGGAAGTTTAGGCTATAAGGTGTCTGAACTTCCTTCCGGCCCTGCAGTTTGAATCAAAAGTAAACAGCAAGTTCCTTTTACACGGTTTCTTTTCACTGACGAATGGATAAACTTTGCCGGATTATGGCCTTAGCGCTTCGGAATGATTGATCATACGGAGACGAACTATGAGCTCCTTGAAAACAGGGTGGCATCTAGCTTAATTTTACATTTAAAGAGACTGGCACGGCACCTCTTTGGCATGCCAAAGGCACTCAATAAATGATCGCTGCTAGAGTTGCATCGCATTTAGCAAATAATGATGTTGACGTGGCAAGAGTGAGTTTCTTTTGTTTTTTGTCTTTTTGCCTTTTCTAGGGCCGCACCCGTGGCATATGGAGGTTCCCAGGCTAGGGGTCTAACAGGAGCTGTAGCCGCCGGCCTTCGCCACAGCCACAGCCACAGCCATGCGGGATCCAAGCCGCGTCTGCAGCCTACACCACAGCTCACGGCAACGCCGGATCCTTAACCCACTGAGCAAGGCCAGGGATTGAACCCGCAAACTCATGGTTCCTAGTCGGATTCGTTAACCACTGAGCCATGACGGGAACTCCACGAGTGAGTTTTCTAATCCAGTTCTCTCTATGGCTTGGCTAGCGCTATTCCTGTTTGCCAGGCAGCCACTTCCATGTCACTGAGCTTCTCTTAAAGACTGTATTTTGGGGACTTGTCACCTTTTCAGGTACCCAATGCCCGGCTTGAACAAACTTAAGCAAAAATTAAATCAACGAATGCATACAGACCCAAAAAAAAAAAAAGTGCCTCAAAATAACGGTGAATGAAAGATCACAGTCCCAGCATTTAGAATCCAAAGTTTACTCACCAATATTATTTTTCTCTTGTTAATTTATAATAAGTGCACGAGATCTAAATGCAAAGCCCGTACCTCCAGGTACTCCTGAACCACTTGCTCTGGAGTATTTCCCAGGAATACGTAGAAGTCAAGGACGCCCCCGATGGTGCGGTAAGTGATGGCTGGCGCGGGCTGGAGGGTGACCTCTGAAAGGATTAAGGAAGAGTTGTTATCGAGTTCCCGTTGTGGCTCAGCAGTAAAGAACCCAACTAGGAGTTCCCGTTGTGGCTCAGTGGAAACGAATCCAACTAGGAACCATGAGGTTGAAGGTTCAATCCCTGGCCTCGCTCAGTGGGTTAAGGATCCGGCGTTGCTGTGAGCTGTGGTGTAGGTTGCAGATGTGGCTGGGATCCTGCATTGCTGTGGCTGTGGTGAAGGCCGGCAGCTATAGCTCCTGTTAGACCCCTAGCCTGGGAACCTCCATATGCCGCGGGTGCAGCCCTAAAATGAAAAAAATACAAAAAAAAAAAAACAAACAAAAGAAAAAACAAAACACCCAACTAGTATCCATGAGTTTTGATCCCTGGCTCTGCTCAGTGGGTTAAATGATCTGGCGTTGCCACGAGCTGTGGTGTAGGTTGCAGACGCAGCTCAGATCTGGCATTGGTGTGGCTGTGGCGTAGGCCAGCAGCTGTAGCTTCGATTGGATCCCTAGGCTGGGAACTTCCATATGCTGCAAGTGTGGCACTTAAAAAATTAAAAAAAAAAAAAAAAAAGATAAGAGTTCTTAGAATGTTGTGGTTGGAAATACACTCTTCTCTGGAATATGAATACATGACCTACCTAAAACAGGCATTGGTCTCATTCTGAAAGAGATGAAAATCACATATTTTTTTTTTTTAGATGGCTGCTGAAGTTTATCAAAACAGTACATAAGTAAAAACACTAGTGAAGACTTGATTTTCTTAAGAAAAAGCAGGGCAAATTCTGTTGTAATCCGGCCATATAATAATACAGCCTTCTGTGATTTGCGAGTGATTTAACCTAAGAGAAAAGTTTAAAAAACCTTATTAGATGAGTTTATGATTACAAAATAAAAATAACTTTTTTTTTTGTCTTTTTATCTTTTTAGGGCTGCACCTATGGCATATGGAGGTTCCCAGGCTAGGGTCTAATTGGGGCTACAGCTGCCAGCCTTCGCCACAGCCACAGCAATTCCAGATCCGAGCCACATCTGCAACCTATACCACAGCTCACGGCAACGCCGGATCCTTAACCCACTGAGCGAGGCCAGGGATCGAACCCACAACTTCATGGTTCCTAGTCAGATTCGTTAACCACTGAGCCACAACGGGAACTCCTGAAAATAATTCTTATAGAAGCAGCACCCTAATATGTATTCCTGTCATGATAAAAAGATGTTTCGTACCCATGGCATTACTGTTCATCAGAAAGACCCCAAAAGAAAAGCCGCTGGTATCTTCAAGGCACAGGAAGAACGTGTGAGCTCCATACAGATTAATCACACCCTGACAACAAAAATGAAAAGAAATAATGGTAGTATGCGTATGTTCAAAACCTTTTTATTTACCCTAACATAAAATCAAAAGGCAGGCACAACCTGTACTCCATCAATACTTAGTGCAGCTTAGGAGTTCCCGTCGTGGCACAGTGGTTAACGAATCCGACTAGGAACCATGAGGTTGCGGGTTCGATCCCTGCCCTTGCTCAGTGGGTTAAGGATCCGGCGTTGCCGTGAGCTGTGGTGTAGGTCACAGACGCGGCTCGGATCCCGCGTGGCTGTGGCTGTGGCTGTGGCTGTGGTGCAGGCCGGAAGCTGTAGCTCTGATTCAACCCCTAGCCTGGGAGCCTCCATATGCCATAAGTGCGGCCCTAAAAAGCAAGCAAACAAAAAAGGACTGAAATACTGGTACAGTGGGTATAAACCTCAAACATGTCATGCTAAGTGAAAGAAACAGATGCAAATGACCATTTATGACATGATTCCATTTATGTGAAATGTCCAAAAAGTCAAATTTATAGAGACAGAAAGATAAGTGTTTGTCTGGGGCTGGAGTTGGCACTGGGCTGAGGATGGGATTACATCTGAAAGGGCTTAAGGGATCCTACTGGGGTGCAGAAAATGCTCTGCAACCGGATGACGACGATGGTTGCCCAACTTGGTAAATGTGCTGAAAATCACTGAATTGTGTGGAAATTAACACAGCATTGTAAATCAACTACACTTTGAATACAACTTTGCTTTTTTGCAAAAAGCACTGACTTGTGTACTTTTAAACAGGGGAAATGTTATGCTATATACATTATACTTCAATCGTTATTTTTTAATTGGAAAATATTTGCAATAACATACAACAAAGTGTTAGCAGAAGAGGACACTATTATGAGCCATTTTTATGTTGTGAGTCACATGGGAAGGCCTAATATGAGCAATTTTGAATTTCTTCGAGGTCTAACTGTATTTTCTACTTTTTTCTGTAATTAACATACAATACTTAGTTTAAAAGTTTAACATTTTTTTAAAAAGATACTGTCACCGGGCTGTGGTGAGCATTCATATAAAAAGGGAGAAGACAAATTTAAGTGCTGTGAGAATAAACAAAATTGAGATTATAATATACAGAGAGATTATAATATACAGAGAAATTTAGGAAAGCTTCCTGTGTGATATCACAAACTTAGGCCCTGGTATAGGGCTGATTATGGAGAAAGAGAATCAGTATTGATATGCAAAGTAGAGAAGATCTGAAGCCTATGAAAAATTAGGCTGGCATTATTTATTATTTATTTATTCATTTTTTAAATTTTATTTTAGTCTTTTGTCTTTTTAGGGCTGCACCCGCGGCATATGGAGGTTCGCAGGCTAGGGGTTGAATCGGAGCTGTAGCCGCTGGCCTACACTGACAGTCACAGGCATGCCAGATCTGAGCCGTATCTGTGACCTACACCACAGCTCACGGCAACGCCGGATTCTTAACCCACTGAGCGAGGCCAGGGATCGAAACTTCGTCCTCATGGATACTAGTCAGGATAGAATTCCTAGGCTGGCTTTAAAATGACAGCCAGGAATACCTGGGGCATAACACTCAAAGAGTAGATAGACAGAAGACAGAGTACACTGTTAGAAATATTAAAAAGAAAGAATGAGAGGTAGAGGGGGTGGTGGAAGAAAGAAAAAGAAAGGAAGGGAGGGAGCGAGGTCTCCTTTACTACAAACAAGCTACTGCTCCAAACCAGTTCTTCTCCCACTTTAATATGCATGTAGGGGAGTTCCCGTTGTGGCTCAGTGGTTAACGAATCCGACTAGGAACCATGAGGTTGCGGGTTCAATCCCTGGCCTTGCTCAGTGGGTTAAGGATCCGGCGTTGCCGTGAGCTGTGGTGTAGGTTGCAGACGCAGCTCCGATCCCGCGTGGCTGTGGCTGTGGCGAAGGCCGGCAGCTACAGCTCCTGTTAGACCCCTAGCCTGGGAACCTCCATATGCTGCGGGTGTGGCCCTAGATAAAGCAAAAAGACAAAAAAAATATGCATGTGATTCGCCGTGGCTCTTGCTAAAAGTTGGATTCCAACTCGGCAGATCTAGGCTATGGCCCAAGGGTCTGCGTTTCTAACAAGCTCCCAGCTGATCCCAACACTGCTCTCTCTAGAACGTGCTTTGGCAAGTAGACCAACAGTCAAGCGGCCAAAAGAGGCATCTTTTAGTTTACAAAGTTCTACCAAGAATGGCTTCCGCTGAAGCATTCCCCTAGACACTACTCCATTACTAAAGTCGGATAAAGGTATCCTGCAGAAGCTTTTTCTAATATATATCAGGCTACGATAGAGACGTTCAATTGTATTTTCCTTTACAAGTGAGATTTAAACAAAATGGATATATTACTGATCGTGAGTTTATAACCTTTAAGAACAAATGTTGTCCAACGCAAACAGATGCAAGCTGGGCAAAATAATACATGGCTGTAACTCTGCAGGTTACTTTCTGGAACAGAGAGAAGGTGGTCCTTACCGCGAGGGGTCAGCAGGAGGAAGGGAACCTCACCTCGGTGGGGGCAGCATCCCGGGTGAAGATGGGCCAGGTCCTCCAGGCCATGCTGTGGCGGTACTGCTGGTGCACGTGCTCTCCCAGCCCATACACGTTGGCGCTGGGGAGCCGGAAGGAGAGCTGCAGGTACTGCTGGGCAACCTGGAGGGGCCCGATGCTTGTGTCCAGCCTGGAGTAAGGGCCACAGAGTGAGAGTGGCAGTCCCCAGACTGCTCCCTCTGCCCACAAACTGTCTGCTCCTTTCCCTGCACACTCGGAGAACGGCTGTTACACGTGTTCTCATCGCCTATTTTTATGCTGCCTTTGAAGCCCTTTCCAGGGTGTCTCTGACCCTTTGATTCTAGAGGAACGTAGCACTGGAGATGCAAGACCAGAAACTCAAGGTGGATGATTGGGAAAAGAGAGTAAATGTGACCTTACATCTGCTGTCCATCTGCTTCCTGCCAGGCCCTGCTTTAGATGCTCTATAAATAGATTTATAAATGCTTTATAAATACTTAAACAGCATCTCAGTAAAAACTACTTATAAAGCGTCTAGAACAGTGCCTGGCAGGAAGCAGATGGACAGCAGATGCAAGGTCACGTCTATTCTCTTTTTCCCAATTATCCAACTTGAGTTTCGGGTCTTGCATCTCCAGGACTACCATATGCATATGATCCGGCAATCCCACCCCTGGGCATCTATTCAGACAAAATTTTTGTTGAAAAAGATACATGCATCCCTGTGTTTAGTGTAGCACTATTCGTAACAGCCAAGACATGGAAACAACCTAAATGTCCATTGACAGATCAATGGATTAAGAAGATGTGGTATACATACACAATGGAATACTACTCAGCCATAAAAAGAACAAAATCATGCCATTTGCAGCAACATGGATGGAACTAGAGACTCTCATACTAAGTGAAGTTAGTCAGAAAGAGAAAGACAAATACCATATGATACCACTTATATCTGGAATCTAATATATGGCACAAATGAACCTTTCTACAGAAAAGAAACAAATTCATGGACATGGAGGACAGACTTGTGGTTGCCAAGAGGGAGGAGGAATTGGTTGTCGGGGTGGGAAAGGAGTAGGATGGAGTGGGAGTTTGGGATTAGCAGATGCAAACTATTGCTTTTGGAGTGGATAAGCAATGAGATCCTGTCGTAGGGCACAGGGAACTATATGTAATCACTTGTGATGGAACATAATGGAGGAAAATGTGAGAAAAAGAATGTATATATTTGTATAACTGGGTCACTGTTGTACAGTACAAATTGACAGAACACTGTAAATCAACTATAATAAAAAATAAATAAATCACAGTCAAATTAGAAAAAAAAAACCAGCATCTCAGCACACACAGCAATAGTGGATGTTTGGATTGCCTTTCTACGTACAAGGAAACAGAGACGAGGTAAGGTAATTTGCTTAACATTATACAGCTGACCGATGACTCATGTGCCAGGATTCAAGTACAGATTTCACTGATGTTAACCCTTGTGTGTTCTCCAGTGTAAGTTATGATTTAAGCTCAAGCTTCTGTTAGGTACGTGGTGGTAAGTTTCTCAGGAAATCATAATGTGGAATAATAAAGAGTGAAGTTGAGTTCTAATGTAAACGGTAACCCCAAATCATAAAACTCCCTCTTCCATAACATAACGTGTTTTTCTGTAACTGAGTAAATGAGCACATTATGTTTTAGTATTCTTTGTGCGTCAGTTGGGACAGATTAACAGTGTTAATGATTTACAGTAAAAGCTTTGGCATTTTTTGAGGTTCAGACATTTTCCTGAGTCGTGCTTAGGTCTTCACCCACCCGTATGAAGTCAGGATGAATGACCCTGCTTAATACATTCAAAAGTACACAAAGAGTGTTGAAAAGCTCACAAGACTCTTTTGTTGCTCGTCCTCAGAATTTTGAGGCTGAAGGGCTTGTTAATGACTTCGATGTCATAGCTTGAATTGGAGGTACCAGCAGTCCCATCAAACAGCTTAACATTTTCATGGGGGACTTCATAGCGCATGTTATTGAAATCAGTGACCTGCCAAAAGCAAAACAGAAGTGCCACTACTTCCTTGTAGAGCTTTCACCCAAGATCTGCCCTTTCAAATAACCCCCCAATAAGAAAGCTGCCAACTCCTGACCCTGTGTTTCCCGATTTGTAAGAAATCACCCAGTCACGTGACCCCCAGCAATTAAAGATGAGTCCCGCCCACCCCGTCGGCAGGTTTCCACCCAGAGCAACAGAGGCAACCTGCTGCCTCCGTGGCTGTAAGCAGTGCACCCGGAGAATGACCTGAACTCTGCAGGTCCTGCTTTCTTCAGGGATGATGTCAATGGTAACTACCAAACCGACCTTGAAATGAAAACGATTGGATGTCTGATATTCAGCTGTGAAAAGGGTGTCGATTACGTCATGTCCAAACAGAGTCGGGGATGGCAACCTTCTCAACCGGGCAGAGAGCACTAGGGGTTCCGGGAGGAGAAAGACAGGCGGGGGGGCAACGTTTATTTTGCAGTTAACTCACCTGATCTGGTCCGTAGGAAGTTATCTCCTGGGGCAGTGCTCACCTGTGCTTGTATTTTTAGCCCAGCTGCTGACTTCATAGCCCCAGTTTCTGGGGAAGAAGCACCAAGGAATATCAGTGTTTGCGACAGGCTTCCAGCAGCACTTATATTTCCACCTGCAGACATCCTGTAATGATAATGGTTCAGAATTAATGACACAGAATTAGCATTCCAGAGTTCCCGTCGTGGCTCAGTGGAAATGAATCTGACTAGCATCCATGAGGATGCAGGTTCGATCCCTGGCCTCGCTCAGTGGGTTAAGGATCCGGCGTTGCCGTGAGTTGTGGTGTAGGCTCGGATCCTGTGTTGCTGTGGCTGTGGTGTAGGCTGGCAGCTACAACTCTGATTCGGCCCCTAGTCTGGGAACTTCCATATGTTGTGAGTGTGGCCCTAAAAAAAGGAAAAAAAAAGACAAGGACTAATAATATGGGTAAACAAGACACAGTTTTTAACTTCAGCAAAATTACAGTCAAGTAGTAAATCCAGACAATCACAGTATAATGAAGGCTGCAATGAAGTGTGCCCAGAGGCTAAGGGAACACATGCACCAGCCACTATTATCTAGCCTAGAATGCTGAGAGGGAGGGATTCCAGGTAAATGAAAGGTAAGTCCATTCCTCCTGGACCAGAAGTGGTTAGACAGGTGAACAGCAGAGCAACAGCAGCCATGCATGATAGAAAAATCTAGAAGTTCACTGCACCACAAACAGTGAGGGAGAAAAATGAAACTGGAAATACACAGCGTTCACACTGTAGGTGACCTGGGTGTCAGACCACACACTTGGGACATTCTCATGAGGAAGAGTCAAGGAAGTGATTAAGAATACGGTGTGAAAACATGCATTTCTAAGAAGAAAAAGAAAGCAAAAGAAAACAGAAAATTAGGATAGAACTGTGACAGATGGTGACATCAAAAGGTTCAAGTGTCCACAAGGTTAAAAACAAACCACGTGTGGTCTCTCACAGTGGTTTCATCATGGATTTTTAAAATTATTATTATTTGGTGAGATGTATTTTCCAAAGGCCCTAAAGATTTCAGATTAACTTAAAGTTGTTTGTTATAATAAATAGAGGGCAAACTGAACCAAAATGTTGCAATATGTGCAGGTGTTTGGCTCTCCACCCAACTAAATTTACATAAATTGACAGAAGTAGTCTTAAGAAAAAAGTTATAAATCCATTATAAAACAACAAAATATAATTCGGTGTAGCAGGCCAGAAAAGTTATGATAGTCCTGAAACACAGAAAATAGACTTTATCACCTCTAGGGTAAACATATATTCATAGCCTAAAACAGAAGAGGAGAAAAAGAACAGCTCTAAGCCAAGGCAGTGTGGAGAGGTGGAAGAGAACCTGGGTGCAATTTTGGATTATTAATTGGGAAGCTCCAGGATGGACATTCACCTGCCCAATCAGACAGTCCTTACAGCTACTGGTAAGCTCTTTCTAATAAGTGGGCACCCTGAGGTATTTGTTCACAAGCTAAGGGAGTGGTGAGCGGGATGCTTAGAGCCAGAAGCTATGGCAAGGCAGCAGCATAAACTGCCCCTCCCTCCAGACAAGTATCCATTTGTGTCTGCAGGGGTCCTTCCCTCACCTCCTAAATATTCAGTAGAACAGGACAGGCTTTTGTAGATAATAGAGTATAAAGTTGACAGTCAAGGACCACCAAATATTTGAGAGAAATCAACACCATGATAGAAAGGCACCAAACCTCATAAACAAAATAAACAAATTGGTGGAAGCCATTAATAGAAAAAAAACATTACAAGCCTTCAAAATAAATATAATTACTGATTTCAGAGAGAGGCAATAGGTCTGTTGTTGCTCCTATTAAGAAAAGCATCAAAGAATATCGAAAGTTAAGATACCCTAACGACAAGGTTTAAAACGCCTTAATACTTGACTGAATAATAAAAATGAAACAATAAAAAATTACAAGTGTTAGGGCAGGAATTAAACTGTGGAATTAAACTGCAGAAATTCAACTATGAATTAAACTGAGGATTACCTAAGAACGCAGTACACAAACATAAAGAAAATGGAAGTATGAGAGAAAGGGGTAAGCCGAGGACCAATGGACTCAGCAACACTCAACCAGAAGATTCCAAAAGGAAGTGAGCACATGGAAGGTTAGTTGAGTTGAGTCAGTTTTGAGATGCTGTTAATTGCCATGCTGCCCCATGGGGTGGTATGCTACTCCAGCTCCACGCTCCATGTCACATGGAAGCCATTTGTCATCAGGTAAAAGTTCTGCGGATCCCCAGGCGGCAGGCAGTTACTTTTTTGTTCCCATAAAGACATCTCATGACGTCCAGCGGGTAGCTTTTCTACGATGGTTACCTCTGTTACACCTGGGGATGATTTTAGGATGCGGGTGATGCCCAGCGTCAGCTTTTCCGGGTGCGTCTCGCTGCGCCGCCAGGGCAGCGGCGGGGACCGGCGCGGGAGAAGGGAGGAGCCGCCGTCAAAGCCACGGCCTGATGGGAGTTGTAGTTCTCGGCGTCTAAGAGCGCGGTGGGGAGGAGATGCGGGGTGGGGCAGCTGGTTTGGGAGTAGTGGATCCTCCCGGCGCTCGGTCCTGCGGTCCCCGCGGGTGCTCGACGCCACGCCGCCCGGGACCCAGCGACTCCTCCGCCCCGACCCTCCCGCCCCGCCGGGCTCTCTTTCTTTAACACCAGACTTTTCTAAAGAGTACTCTTCAGTTGTCTTCCAACTTGCTTTTTGTGTCATTTTCCGCTCAGAAATTATTGCCTAATAGAAGTCGAGAATTGAAAATTGACTTGGTAGTTATCTAATCCAACTTCCATTTGATGCAAGGGTGTTTTTCGGTAGAGTCTCTGAAAGATGCTTTAATTCTGTGAATGATGTGTAGCCAACTTTTTCCAAAATCAGAAATTCCTCTTTTAGAGTTAATATTTTACTGCAAATCTATTTCTCTCTCTCCCCCTCTCTCCCTCTCCCTCTCCCTCTCCGTGTCCCTCCCTCTCTCTCTCTCTTTCTCTCTCTCCCTCCCTCCCTCCCTCTCTCTCTCTCTCTCTCTCTCTCTCTCTCTCTCTCTCTCTCTCTCTCTCTCTTTTGCCACAACCGCAGCACACAGAAGTTCTTGGACCACGGATTGAACCCCTCCACAGCTGTAACCAGAACCACAGCAGTGACAACGAGCGATCCTTTATCTGCTGTGCCACCAGAGAACTTCCCGAAGCTATTTCTTATGTTTAGTTAAAATCAGTCTCCAGAAGCTTCCATTCTCTAAAAATCTACTACAGTTGTGTATTACTTTTTAGAATATCTCAAACTATATTGAAAAATTAGACGGAAGAAATACCTTTAGTGTTACAAGGAAAAATGGAAATGTATATTGGAGAAAATATTAAATGGTCATTATTTGTAGATGATATTGCTGTATAAGGAAAATGGAAAAGAGTCTAGAGGCAAACTAGGAGAATTACTAGCAAATTTAATATGATCTACTTACCAATAAAATCAATATATATTCAAAAATCAGTTTTAAATCTACATGCCAATGACAGCTATATGGAGAATTAAAATTTGAAAATAATTCTTAAATAAAACCAAGCATCAAGTAGTAAGAAAATTTTTGGAAAAAAATCCAAGTCCTCGATACCAAAAATTTCAAAAATAAAAATCTTAATAAATAGAAGGATAGGTACCATTTTTGGACTAGAATATTCACTCGTGCAGAGATGGCAATTCTCCCAAAATTAATCTGTGGATTTTAGGTGATAAGAAAATTTTTGGTGAGTTTTGTGAGGAAGCCGATTAGCTGATTCTAAAATTCATTCAGAAATATAAGGAGTCAAAAATAGTCTAGGCAATAGTGGAGAAAAATAAGAATTTGGAGGATTTACACAACTACGTATCACGACCTTATAAAGCTATGGTAATGAAGGCAGTGTGGTTTTGGCAAAAGGACAGGCAAACTGCCAATGGAAAAAGATAGAGAATCCAGAAACAGAGCCGCACATATAAAGACATAGTAAAGGTTTATAGTAAAGGTAGCTCTACAGTGCAAAGGGGAAGATGGTAATTTCAGCAGATGGCGATGGATCTATTAAAAATTCAAGAAAAAAAAATGTTCCGGACTCATACCTGCTACCATACACACAAGCCAGTTCTAGATTGACTCAAGATCTGATTTTAGAAGACGAAAACACGAGTTCTCTTCCTGGCCCAGCGGAAACGAATCTAATATCCATGAGGACGCAGGTTCGATCCCTGGCCTCGCTCAGTGGGTTAAGGACCCGGCATTGCCATTGCTGTGAGCTGTGGTGTAGGCCGCAGACACGGCTCGGATCTGGCGTTGCTGAGGCTGTGGTGTAGGCTGGCAGGTGCAGCTCCGATTTGACCCCTAGCCTGGGAACTTGCAGTGGGTGCAGCCCTAAAAAGACCAAAAAAAAAAAAAAAAAGATGAAACAATAATGCTTTTAGAGAAAAATATAGGAATATATATTTCTGACCTTGGAGTAAGCAAGAATTTTTAAATAGAATACAAAATGCACTAACTATACAAAATCAGTAGAGTGGCTTTGTTAAAATTAGGGACTGTGTTTCATCAAAAGTCTCCGTTAAGAGAGTTGAAAGTCAAACCTCAGCATAGATACTTAAAAATATCTAACAAAAGATTTGCATCCAGAATATATAAATATTACAAAGCAATAAGAAAAAACGTGAACAGTCTAATAAAAAATGGACAAAGAAATTAAAAAGACCCTTCACAAATATGGTTATCCATCTAGCCAATCAGCACATGAAAAAGTATTGAACTTTATCAGTCATTAGGAATGTACAAATTAAAACCATGTAACAATTATATTGAAAAAAGTGAAAACACCAAGAGTAGGTTAGGATATAGAGCAAATGAATTCATATATAATGCTAGAGGGAGTGTAAATTGGTTCAAATACTTTGAAAAACTATTTTGCAATATTACACGTACATTTCCTGTGAACCAGAGAGTTCATTCTTAAGTGTCATTATTTGCCTAGTATACAAGTGTATACTTAATAAAAAGAACCACAAAAACCATTTTAGGGAGTTCCCGTTGTGGCTCAGTGGCAGTGAACCAGACTAGTATCCATGAGTATGTGGGTTCAATCCCTGGCCTTGCTCAGTGGGTTAAGGATCTGGCATTGCCGAGAGCTGTGGTGTAGGGAGCAGACACAGCTTGGATCCTGTGTGGCTGTGGTGTAGGCCGGCAGCTGTAACTCCGATTCAGCTGCTAGCCTGGGAACTTTCATGTGCTGCAGGTGCAACCCTAAAAAGAAAAAAAATTTATAAACAGTAGGAAATTTACATTGACCGATTATGTAATTAATATAGTATGTTATGATATAGTATAATATAAATATATAAATACAATATAAAATACATATAGTAAATATAAGATAATATTAGTAATAAAATAAGTACCTGTTAGAAAATATAATACATTGTATTTATAGCAGAAACTATGTATATGAAATATCTAGGAAAAAAACTTCATAATGCATATGTAATAAAGTGTATATTAAGATAAACATAAAACTCAGTTGAGAAATATGCATATATATAAAAGAGAGTTGAAATGGAGAGACTTTCTATGTTTATAAAATGGGAAGATTTTAAATTATGTCATTATTACCTAAATTTAACCTCAAATTTGATACAGTCCCAATTTATATCCCAATAGGATATTTGGGGACATAGAATATTGAATACGGGATACACACCTTTTGATAAAGTCACTAAGTCATCACTAAACAGGGTTCAAATAGTTGATATTCTTGTAGAAGCTACTCAGGTAAAAAAAAAAAAACATTTTTTAAGCTCATCATTTTCATCTCTTGCCAAAAACACGATTTCGGAAGGCTCTTGTTACAAGTCACTTGAACTCTGTGACTCGGTCATCCATGTATGCTCAATGGCCTCTATTCCCAAGCAGTGCATCGTCTGGCCCTCAAACGCGTAACCTTTCCATGGCAAGCCCTGGAATCGTACTCGTGACCCACTTAGCAACCCTGGGAACTCACTTTCTCCTCTGGACTTTAGACCCCAAGGACTAGCACTTTTGTGAGTTCCTCCTCCTCCTTCCCCTTCCCGTATTCTGCTTCCCTAACTTCCTTAGTGTGGCTGTTAATTTCAACAAGGCACAAAAGAAATAACTTCAACCAAATCAAAGGCCCGTAATCCACTCCCTCACCACCCTCACCCCACCTCACACGCTCATCACTTTTACATAAAACCCAGCAGGGCGAACAACAGGCAGCAGACCTCTGTCACCTCCTGGCCAGGAGCACAGTCTATCCTTTCTGCTTCGGGGATTTCTGGGCACTCCGGAATAAATGAAGTATCTGCACAGAAATGAAAGGACAAAGTTGAAAATCTGTAGGGTGAGCACAGTTCCAGGAAGGGAGCAGGTGTACCGACTCTCAGTCAGTTCTCGGGTCAATGATCACTAGAAGCTGGTATCTACATTTGCATCTATTTCTCTAAGTGTTAAACACATTTATTCTTTGTTTAGTTGGGGAGTTTTGAAATATAAGTCACATACCATAAAATTCACCCATTTAACGTGGACAAGGCAATGGCTTTTAGTATTTTACAACATTGTGCAACCGGGTGTTCCCGCTGTGGCCTAGTGGAAATGAATCTGACTAGTATCTGTGAGGATGAAGGTTTGATCCCAGGCCTCACTCAGTGGGTTAAGGATCTGGCATTGCCATGAGCTGTGGTGAAGGTGACAGATATGGCTCGGATCCTGCATTGCTGTGGCTGTGGTGTAGGCTGGCAGCTGTAGCTCTGATTCGACCCCTAGCCTAGGAACTTCCATATGCCGTAGGTGTGGCCCCCAAAAGCTAAAAAAACAAAACAAAGAAGTTGTGCAACCAATCACCACTAATTCCAGAACCTCCAAAAGAAATCCCATTCCCATTGCCCTCTTTACCCAGTTCCTGGTAAATACTAATCTACTTTCTGGCTTTATGGACTTGCCTCTTCTGAAACATTTCATATAAACACAGTCAAACTATGGAGGCTTTCACATCTGGCATCTTTCACTTGTCTTGATGCTGTCAAGGTTCATCTACATTGTAGCATCTAACAACACCTTATTTCTTCCCATGGCTGAATCAAATTCTGTTACATGAGTATAACACTTCTGCAAATCCATCCAGTTAATGTACATTTGGTTGTGTGCCCACTGAGTATTACATGAAATTCTGCTGTGAACATTCACATACAAGTTTCTGTGTGAAGATATGTTTTAAGTTCTCTTGATTATATACCTAGACCTGGAATTGCTAAGTAATATGGTTAACTTTAACTTTGTGAGGCACTGTCAAATTCTTTTCCAAAGAATTCTAACCAGTAACGTAGGAGGGTTCCAATTTCTTCACATCCTCAACAACACTTCTTATTGTTTGTCTTTTTTAAATTATAGACACCTTAGTGGGTATGAAGGATTTCATTTTGACTTGCATTTCCCAAATGAATAATGATGTTGTCTATTTTTTTATGGCTTCTTGGCCATTTGTATACTTCCATGAAGAAGTGTCTGTTAAATCCTTTGCTTATTTCAGAAATTTGACTATTTTTCTTCTACTTTTGAAATGTAAGATTTTTTTTCTGGATGCTAGACCATTTTAAGACATGTCACTTGCAAAGAGGGTCTCCTATTCGGTGAGTCAGCTTTTCATTTTCTTGATAGTGTTCTTTGAAGCACAAATCTTTTTTTTTAATTTTGAAGTCCACTTTGCCTATTTTTTTGGTTGCTGCGTTTTGAAACTGTTGCTTAATCCAAGGTCACAAATAGTTATACCTATTTTTTTTCTTAGAGTTTTATACTGTTAGTGCTTACATTTTGACCTATGATCTAGTCTGAGTTAATAATTTTCATCTATGATGTCCGGTAGGGATCCGGCATCATTCTTTTATACGTGGCTATCCAATTTTCCCACATATTTATTTTTTGCCTATTTTTTCCACCCATTTTCAACAGTCTGTGAGGTAAACGGGGAAGAAAATACTGTCCTCATTTGAGATAAAGAACTTCACTCAACATTGGCTATTTTTATTTAGTCCTTATCATCTTTGTGACCCGTTCCCTCAATATAATAGTATCAAAAGTAGCATCTGGTTCTGTGGGCTCCATGGGTCATCTAAAACCCAGAATTCTATCTGAAGCTTGAGGCTGCAGTTACTATGAGCATAAGCAGTGCTCTTCAATAACATTGTTTCTACTCAAACAAGACTTTAAAACATCTCTATTACCTTTATAGTATAGTTATATGTACATACATATATATATATGTATATATATATATATATGTATATATGTATATATTTTTTAAATCGGATTAAGGACTGAAACATAAGTGACTCCTAAAACTATAAAACTCCTTTAAGAAAATTCATAGGAGAAAAGCCTCATTGAGATTGGTCTTTGTGATGACTTCATGGATACAACACCAAAAGCAAATGTAGATTGGTGGGGCTGCGTCAAATGGAGAAGATTCTGCCCACCAAAGAAAACAATCCACAGAATGAAAAGGTGACCTAAGGAATAGGAGAAAACACTTGCAAGCCATATATCTGAAAGGGTGCTATCTTCTAAAGTATATAAGGAATTCTTATAACTCCGTAGCAAAAGCAAAACAAACAAAAACTACAAATAATCTGATTTAAAATTGGAAAAGTAATTTCTATACATGTCACCTGAGATCATCTGAAATAAAATTCAGAAAACCAGAGGGGGAAAAAAATGGACTAAAGACTTGAACAGACGTTTCTTCCAAAGAAGGCAATACAAATGGCCACGTACATAGACAGATACTCAATGTAACTAATCATCAGGGAAATTCAAACCAAAACCACAATGAGCTATCACCTCACATCTACTAGGATGGTCATTAGAAAGGAAATAAAAGATATGTGCTGATGAGGATGTGGAGAAGTTGCAAACGGGTGCAGTCACTATGGAAACAATGTTGAGACTCCTCAAAAAATTAAAAATAGGACTACTTATAATCCAGCAATCCCACTTTTAGTTATTTATCCAGAAGAACTGAAGCCAGTATCTCAAAAAAGATAGTCACATCCCCATAGCAGTTCACTGTAGCGCTGTTCACTAAGATGTAGAAATAACCCGTGTCTACTGACAAATGGATGGATAAAGAAAATGTGGTATATACACACAATGGAATATTATTAAGCCTTAAAAAGAAGGAAATATGGTCATTTGCAGCAACGTGGATAAACCCTGGGGACTTTATGCTAAGTGACATATGTCAGTCACAGAAGGAAAAATATTGCATGAGTCCACTTACATGAAATACCTAAAATAGTCAAACTCACAGAAGCAAAGACTAGAATGATGCTTTCCCGGGGTTGGAAGGAGAAGGAAGTGGGGTGCTGCTAACCAACATGTATACAATTTCAGTCATGCAAGATGAATCATTTCTACAGGTCTGATGTGTAGCATCGTGGCTTTGGCTAACAATACTGTATTGTACACTTAAAATTTTGTTAAGAGGGTACAACTAATGTTAAGTGTTCTCATTATAATAAAAAATTAAATTTAAAAAAATTCCTTTTCAGGAGTTCCCTTTGTGGCTCAGTGGAAACAAATCTGACTAGCATCCGTGAAGACTCAGGTTCGATCCCTGGCCTTGCTCAGTGGGTTAAGGATCCAGTGTTGCTGTGGCTGTGGCGTAGGCCAGTGGCTGCAATTCCAATTTGACCCCTAGCCTGGGAATCTCCATATGCCACAGGTACAGCCCTAAAGAGACAAAAAAAAAAAAAAAAATTCTTTTCAACTCATAGAAACGTATCCTCAAAAAACATCTCAAGGTAAGTCCAAAATATAAAATAGTTAAAAGTCGAACAACTGCACAAGTTAAAGTATGGTTTAGCATGAACACAGGTGTGAAGATCTAATTTTACGTTAAATAAAAGAAAATACTTATTCATATGTACCTGGATAATAATCTCATGGGACTTGTTCGCTCACTTCCCCCCAAACCCCCCACATTTTATAGGGAAAAAGCAGTAATAAGCTAAAATTAAATCAATGGTTTTTAAGCCATCCTTCACAAGCATAATTGTTCCTAGAAAGTGCCTCAATATTTACTACAAAAAGCAGTGAAAAGAGATTGAGTAGGTACGTTCTGTTACCAGCACAGGTTCTTTTCACTGCGTGCTAAATCTTCATTTACAAAGTGAGCTTTATCAAGCAGAATAAATCTCAAATTCGTTTTAAGAATAGATTTTTGTATTGCACATAGTGTATTTTTATTTAAAGAGTAACGTGTATATGTACTGGATGGTGCTGTGAGAGAAGAATTTCAAAGATATCAATGAAGAAATTATAGCTATTTAATCAGAATATGGGCTGGAGGCTAACTGTAGTTGATATATAGGCCAAATTAATCAATCCTTGACACCCCTGTAACTCCATTTCCTTTCCCATAAGGTAACGGCACAGTTGAGATGTCCTTTCTTCTCGAAGATTCTATTATTTCATGACTCTACGTTGAAGGACAGGCTTCTGAGGAAAGCCTAATTTTGCAGCTTGTTAAAAATGCATCCAATGGGACTTAGGGCACCTTGAATATCACTAGCATTCAAGGTTTAGTTGAAGAAAAAGAACACATCATTTAGAGATTTATTTAAGTTAATTGTGGGTGTAGATTTTGTATGATGCAATGGGGTGAGTGTCATGCTTAAGGATGAAGAAAAACAACAATCCCCTTGGCATCTGCAGGGGACTTCTGTTACCAGCCCTCCCATCCCAGCAGCCACAAGCATCTCCCTTACCTGAAGGATTTTCCAACACCAGAAGCAGCAAGAGGATATCTACGGCCAATACAATGAGGACAAAGATGATCAGAAGGATTTCCAATAAGCTAAACTTCCTCGCCATCTAGAGGGACAAAGATAAGGGGATTAAAGTAAGACTAGTGCTTGCCAAGGGGGAGGGGGAGGGAGTGGGATGGACTGGGAGTCTGGGGTTAATAGATGCAAATTATTGCATTTGTAGTGGATAAGCAGTGAGATCCTGCTGTATAGCAGAGGGAACTATATATAGTCACTTATGATGGAACATGATGGAGGATAATGTGAGTAAAAGAATGTACATATATGTGTGACTGGTCACTTTGCTGTACAGTAGAAATGGACAGAACACGGTAAACCAACCACAATGGAAAAAATAAAAATCATCTAAAAATTTTTTTTAAAAAGTAAGTTACAAAACCCCAATCAATCCCAAAGGAGAGTAGCAACCGTAATTAGAACGTGAAACTTTTGCAAGAAGCTTATCAATATTCCTCTTTATATAATCTAGAGAATACTTGCTTCTACTCATCACATTTCCGATTAACTCTAGTCAGTGCATCCGACACCTCTAGGACTCTTGACCCTTTTTGTCAGCAGGTGAATTGAGTGTTGTCCAAGGACAAACTATATCAGGCACAAAAGAGTTGGAGGGAGAGAGGGAGGCGGGGAACAGAGCTCAGGAGGAAGTGAGATGAGGGGTTGCGGTGGTTCACGAAGCCTTTCTAAATGCCACTTTGATCTTCACACCCTCCCTGGGCAGAGAGAGAAGGGTCCACTCAGGGAAGGGGAAAATCAGCAAAACCCAAATGTGGGTCTTACTCCAATTCCCATGTCACAGTGTGCAGGTGTTTCACTGTTTAGAGGTCACCAGTCCTTTAAGACTCTGGTAACAGAAAATGTCCCGGATCCTGATTTGTCAATGTAATGCTTACCTGTATGTCCACAGCACACAGATCCGTATGAATTTGGTGGCTCGCAGTAGCTCTATGATCATGCATAGAGCCAAGTGTTAAAATATTTGCTATTTTGGAGGGTGCAACCTGGGAATCAAAGAATTTCAGTTCTTGTCCTAGTTTCTATACCGATGGATGGGTATTTTAACTACTTGGATGTGGGCTTCTTCATCTACAAAATAAAGTCAGATTCTGGAGGTGTTCTCATTCTTCTGCTCTAATTATAGCAGATAAAGGCAAGCCTCACAGTTGCATGACAGCCCTGTGCTGCAGTGACTCTCATCACCACTGCATTCCCCTCATCCCATCGTCCCCTGGAATTTATCGTTCTCCAGAACTGTTCCTCTTCTGAACTCTTAATCTCCATTTCCTGTTTGCTGGTCATGTCTTTTTATCCTCTTATTCCTTAGTCTTTGATCACATTAAAGCTTCCGCTCTCTTCCATTTTCTTGTCATCTCTTAGCCTCTCCCGGCTTTCGTCCCATCAATATCTGTTATTATTCACATCTTCTTTGATCCCTTATGTACCGAATGGCAATGAACTAATGAATGACCCATCCAGACTTCTGCCTTCTGGGTTTATGCACTCGACCTAATGTAAACACCACCAGGTTCATCATCTCCCAAATATCCTGGGTCTGCATGTTGACAATCTTGCCAACTCCTCTCATTTTTTTTTTTTTTTCCTCAGCAGAAAGTCCAAACACTGATCCTTCTTTGCAAGCCCCAACCTGTTACGGGCACTCTTACTCTGAGCCTATATTATTTCCAACATCACGGGTAACTGTTCTGCAGAAATTATTGATCTCCCTGCTTTGCAAACCAACCTTTTTTATAAAAAGTATCCATATTTAGGTAAGTCCTACTCATTCCCCCTCTCTTCTCAATGGAAGGGGTTCCCCCTCCTCTTGTCTAAGTATCAGCCTACTGTCAGTTCTCTGTATCTCACAGTCTGAATTGCTCAAAAATCTTATTTCACCAATTATCCTTCTTCTCTCTTACATTATCAACCTCTCCCTCTGACTTTGCTCTTTCTTCTCATGTACACAGCCCGCGTTGCCCGAAACTCTGTTGATGACTGTATTTTTCTCTAGACCATTATTACTTTCTTTTTCCTTTCTTGGTAACTCGCCAAAAGATAATTCCACACTGTATGCATTAGCTTCCTCCTATATTGCCAGCCTGGTTTCTGTTTCTTGCATTCCACTGCCAAGGTCACCCCTGGCTTAGCTGCTGAATACAATGTCTTCATCATTCAGAAACTATCGACCACGCCCTCCTCTTTAAAACTCTCCACCTTTGGATTATTTGCTATCCTTAGATCTCAGTTTCCCACCTACTTTTCTGGCTCCTCTCTGGTTTTCTTCGTAGTCTCCTTTTTCACGAGGTGTGGACATTGCCCGTGTTTCCTCATAGGTCCACTACTCGCTCTCCTTTAGCCATCACCACCACTCACATGGCCTCACGTAACTTCAGAGGGACAAGCCAACTGTATTTCCAGCTCAGAGACTGGGATTCATATATTCAACTGCTCCTTAGAAACTTCACCCAATTTAACAGGTATAAACATGAAATCATTTCTCCCCATATCCTATTCCAACTTCCATCAATTCTGCCAAATTGGCTTCTTCTCAAATAATCAATACCTTGAGGAACAGAACCATAATTTCCTCAAAAACCTATATATATATATATATATATATATATATATATATATATATATATATGTATATACACATACATACATACATACACATATATGTTTTTTGGCTTTTTTAGGGCCACACCTATGGCATGTGGAAGTTCCCAGGCTAGGGGTCAAGTTGGAGCTACAGCAGCCGGCCTACACCACAGCCACAGCCACAGCAATGTGGGATCCGAGCCGTGTCTGTGACCTACACCACAGCTCACAGCAACGTCAGATCCTTAACCCACTGAGCAAGGCCAGGGATCCAACCTGCATACTCAGGGATACTAGCTGGGTTCATTTCTGAAGCACAAAAACAGGAATCCCCCAAAACCTAGGTATCTTTTCGACCCCTCTCTTTCTGTTCGTTCCTACAGCCAGCTACAAGTTCAGTCTTTCAAGCGTGTTCCTTCTTCTCTGTCCCTACTGGAAACACTTTAGTTCGAGCCATAATTTCAGGTCTGAACTGGCTCCACAGTTGCCCCACTGGCTCCCTGCTTCTGCTGTTCTTGCTCTTGAAATCCTCTAAACACAAATCCTCTAAAGAGTCGGACTGCTCTTTCTATCACAAACACCACTGTTTCATTTGCTTATGTCCAAGACTTCAGTGGCTCTCCAGATAAAAACAGACTCTTTGGCTTTGTAATCAAGTCTCCTGACACCTCCCACGCCCATTCTTCAGCCCCTTCTCCTTCTACGTTTCAGTTACACCAAAACCAATATTTATGCAGGGATCGTGTATAAGTCGACATGGGCAAAGAATTTTCTCGTGCTTTCTTTTTTTTCTCCCTCTCTTTTCACTTTCCATTTCCCTGCACCGCTGCTTCCTCTCAAGCCCAGCCCCATGCCATGGCCATTTCTATAGGCACTTTCTTCATTTCTCAATTGAGGCAGCTTTTAGGTTAATGTTTAATAAGCCAAGAAAAGAAGTACCTTAATTGTGAAAGGAGGGTGAGGAGCAAAGATCTACTGCGAGGCTGGCTGACGTGGAGTTTGGGACAGAGGTTTGGGACTGAAGTTGGAAATCATTAACTATTCTTTCCTATGTGCCTAAATCTACCAAGGGTCTCTCCACTGGTCTCAAATATCCAAAGGATTACTCTCATCCCCAGAGGATATACACTGTATTATTACATTCCCATAAAATCCCTATATCAAGGTTGACCAGGCAGGCATCATGATTCCCATTTTCTAAATAAATGTTAAGGAATTTTGTATAACCCTGGTTAGTGGTGGAACTGAGGCAAGAACTGAAGCCCTGCTTCTTGAACTGGCACTTGAGTATTCTCCCTCTCCACAGGGTCTCCCAGACTGAAGAGATTAGAGATCTAGAGACTAACTCTCTGCTGGTGGAATTTTGGGCAGTGAAAGAAACCCGAGGGACTTACCCCGTATGCTCGCAATGCCTGATTGAGTTTCTTATATATCCAGCCATGACTCACCACCACAGCAGACACGCTGTCCACCAATTAGCCTCCTTCTCCAAGACTGTTTCTCTCCCTGGGGAGAGTTTTCTTTCTAACCATTACAGGCCAAAAACAAGCACCTCTTCCCCAGCTCCTCAATCTTCTTGGGGAAGCAGCCTCAACATCTGCAGCTCAGGAGGTTTAGGTCACTCTGGGGACAACCTCAGGTATGTTCCTGCCAGCGGAACTGTTGTCATCCAGGCAGAGGGCAGGAGCAGGGATTCCTGAAGCTAGAAATTCTTCCGTGCTTAGAAACCCTTCCTGCCCAAAGCTGCCTTTCTATACTCAGATTGTTTTTAGAATAATTAAAAGCCTAGTTGTTATTCAAGAGCCTTAATAATTGGGACCCATCTCCCTTCCTGCCCAAAGAAACACCTTTCTTCCACTTCGTGCCACTTTCTGCTGGCCACCAGCAGGAGCCCATGTGTTTATTCTTTCCTTGGTTCCTCTCACCAAGAGAAGAACATTTCACGTGAGACCCTCCCCATCTGCCCTCCCTCCAAACACACACACACACACCCCTCCCTTCTCCAGGCAAGCCCATGAGTCCATGAACGATCTCATGCCCACTCCTCACCGTGGAAAGGGAAGAAAACCAGGTCCAGGTCCAGGACAAATTATGAATATTGTCCAGATCACACAGCAGAGAAGGAGACAGGGACACTTACGAGGAGGAAGGGACGCTACTTGTTCAGAGAACCATGTGCATGGGGAAAGGTACTCACCTCATAGCCATGTCTCGTTACTCGCTGTGTCTGTCCTTTGGTACTTCTTAGGGAGCACTGAGCAAAGGTGACTGGACTGATGGAGACGCCTTTGAGCAGGATTGATTTATGGCCTTATAGAGTTGGTGGCAATTGGAGGAGAGGAGTGCAGTTTTCAAAAGACCATAAAAGGTCTCTTATTTTCCTTGTGACCCGGAGAACGCTCCATTTGTTAATAAAAAGCGAAGGCGTTTTTTTTTTTTTTTCTAATAACTATGCCTTTTCTGTGTTCCTGTTCATATCCGATTACTTTGCTTGTCACACTATACTTGCTTGGCTGTCCATGTGGCCTAAAGAGTTAAAGAGCTAGAGGCTTCGCCGTCTTCCTCACTGCTGTGTCCTCTGTGTTTAGCATTCTGCCCAGCATCCACTGTGTTCTTAAATATATAGCTCTTTGTGGAATAAGAAAGCAAAAGAATAATAATGCTTCATTCATCACGTTATTTCTCCATGTTACCTTCCAAAATTCTTTTAACATAACTGAGTTTTACATGAATTCAAATGAGCCTCCGCACTCATTATTCTCATAAGAGAAACACCACTAAAATTGAAATTGCATTATCTTAACAAGGGAAGACCCTGCTCCTGCATCCTTGTCATGTTCTCTGACTGCTCAGCAGCTTTAAAAAACTTGTCTAGGAATTCCCACTACGGTGCAGCAGGTTAAGGATCCAGCACCGTCTCTGAAGCGGTCCGGGTCACTGCCGAGGTGCAGGTTCCATCCTTAGCCCAGTGCAGTGAGTTGAGGATCTGGCATTGCCGTGGCATGGGTGGTGGCAGCAGCTTGGATTCGATCCCAGGCCCAGGAACTTCCAAATGCCGCGGGTGTTGTTAAAAAAAAAAAAAAAAATTCTAATACTTAAAAGGACTTCTCGCCTTGAGAATTCTGTCTCCCCAGGGAAGAGGCTAGAAATTCTCATTTTCACAGTCTTCCTTTCAGCCAGCATAGAGGCAAGGAGCCCGGGCTTGGCCAATGCAATGTGCCTGTGATCCAGAAGAAAGCAGAGAGAAGAAGGAAGGGACATGTGGGATCCAGGAGGATGGAGAGAGACATCATTTCAGAAGCATCAGAAACAGGGGACCTAGTAGCATTCTATGCTCTGCGTTGGGGTGCTAGTTGCCAGATGTGTGCTAAGGGACATGGCAGTGGACTACCCCCCCACACCCCGGTAACTGTACTCTTGTCCTTGGCCATGCAGCTTACAGACCTGATGCTTTAGCCCTCGTGGAGCTTCAGTGAGTCACTAATATCTTAAAAAAACTTTTTTTTTCTTAAGATAGCTAAAGTGGAAGTCTTTAAATTGAAATATCATTTGCATAACCCTGACATTCATCCTTTGGAAGTGTACAATTCAGTGGCTGGTACTATATATTCACAAAGTTGTGCAATGATCACCACTATTCCAGAACACCTGCATCATCCCCGAAAGAAACCGTAGACTTATTAGTGGTCACTTCCCTCTCCCATGTCCCTGAAACCAGTAATCTATGCTCTGCTTTTATTATGGATTTGCCTATTCTGAATATTTCATATGAATGGAACCGTGCAATATGTGGCCATTTATGTTTAGCTTCTTTCACTTAGCATGTTTTCAAAGTTTATTCCTGCTGTTGCAGGTATTAGGTATCTGCAGGTATCAATATTTTTTTTTCTTTTTATGGCTGGATGATGCTCATTGTATTGGTATATCACAGTTTGTTTTCTCATCAGTTGACGTATATTTGGTTTGTTTATACTTTTTAGCTATTATGAGCAATGCTGCTATGGAGCATGCATGAAAAAAACTTCTGTACGGGCATGTATTTTCAATGCCTTTGGGGGGATACTTAGGAGTGGAATTTCTGGGTCATATCTCTAACTTTGGGGAGAACTGCAGAACTGTTTTCCAAAGTACTGGCAACATTTTACTTTCCCACTAGCAATATATGAGTGTAGGTAATATATATATATATATATATATATATATATATATATATATATATGGTATTGCATATTCTATATACAGAAATATATGAGGGTATGCTATCTTTTGATGGTATCTAAGTAATATAGTACCCACAGTAGCTCATGATTGCTTCAAGTGCTCAGTGCATGGCAAGTACACACACACACACACACACACACACACACACACACACGGTTTCTGTCCCTGTAAGCTCCTGGAATGACACCTTATCTTTTGCACCAGTACAAGAGAATCTTTGTTATAGGGGAAATGCACCTGGATCTCATTTCAAATCGGGACAATATTTTGGCAGAAGATCAAGGAAGGGGGTTTATTGTTATATGAGATCTTTCTATTCTTTGTGTAACAGTTTACTCTTAACTCCCCACATCCCATGCCCACTTGTGATATCATTCACATTATGACGCTAACTGATAATTCCACCTATAACCTGTTTCCTGGAGTATAGACAATAGCTAGCTTCACCACCTGCTCCTGCTAACTAGCAACTGGAAGATATTAGGTCATGTGCTTGTGTGGTCCAGTGAAAAAGTAGCAGAGATGTTTTGAAGGGAAGAGACAAGCCTGGGGAGCCAGTATCTTCCCGCTGTTTATTGGGGAGCCAGTATCTTCCCGTTGTTTACTGGGGAGCCAGTATCTTCCCGTTGTTTACTGGGGAGCCAGTATCTTCCCGCTGTTTACTGGGGAGCCAGTATCTTCCCGCTGTTTACTGGGGAGCCAGTATCTTCCCGCTGTTTACTGGGGAGCCAGTATCTTCCCGTTGTTTACTGGGGAGCCAGTATCTTCCCGCTGTTTACTGGGGAGCCAGTATCTTCCCGCTGTTTATTGGGGAGCCAGTATCTTCCCGTTGTTTATTGGGGAGTCAGTATCTTCCCGTTGTTTACTGGGGAGCCAGTATCTTCCCGTTGTTTATTGGGGAGCCAGTATTTTCCTGCTGTTTATTAGCAAGAAGGCATGGTGAAGTTAGCTACAGGCAGAACTCAAATGATCAAGGCAAACCGGTGGTTGGAATCATCAGGTCAGAAACCAACAATGTGTATGACCCTTAACTTTGAGAGCACCACCCTCCAGGGCCAGATGCAAACCTCTCAATGATTTTGCTGCAGTGACAAGGAGAGGATATTGGTATAACCCGGGCCATGTGCCAAGGCCAACACAACCTTGTCTTTGGAGGTACTTATGAGCATTAATGCTATACCAAGGATGTTCTTAATAAGAAAAGGAATGGACTTCTTCTTTAAGTGAAAATGTTTGGGATTTTTTTTTGTTTTTTTGGCATACCAATGAAAAGATCAAATGAAATTATGTGGTCTGGAGAAGAGAGAATACGCCCTACACTTTCCCCTCAGCCCTGGCCATGAGTGTGAAGTGCAGGCCCTTGTTTGGGACGCTGATCTAGGCTAACTACAAAAGGATATGGCTCTATGGGTGGAGCCATCCTCAAAGTGGGGGCTGGGTGTCAACCTCTAAGAGGTCCCTGTGACCTTTTCAGGTTTGCTAGGTAAAACTACTTTCATAAAACACTCAGAAGCTATTTGCCATTCTTTTTTTCCTTTCTTTTCTTTTTCTTTTTGGCTTTTTAGGGTCACACTTGCGGCATATAGAAGTTTCCAGGCTGGGGGTTGAATCGGAGCTACAGCTGCCAGCCTACGCCACAGAAACGCGGGATCCAAGCTCCATCTGCGACCTACACCACAGCTCAAGGCAATGCTGGATCATTAACCTACTGAGTGAGGCCAGGGATCGAACCTGCATCCTCATGGATCCTAGTCGGGTTCATTTTTTTTTTGTCTTTTTGCCTTATCTAAGGCCACACCCGCGGCATATGGAGGTTCCCAGGCTAGGGGTCTAACAGGAGCTGTAGCCACCGGCCTACGCCACAGCCACAGCAACACAGGATCCTTAACCCACTGAGCAAGGCCAGGGATCGAACCCACAACCTCAGGGTTCCTAGTCGGATTCGTTAACCACTGCGCCACGACGGGAACTCCCCTATTTACCTTTCTTACTTTCTTTCTCTCCTTGGCATACAGTGGAGATTTCCAGAGGCTACGTACATAACGTCATTATCACAAAAGACTGCATGTAGAAGCAGATATGAGAACTCTTTTTTTTTTTCTATGAAGCCATATTTCGAAGAGATCTGTAAAAAAGGGGAAGTAATGCAAATCTCCTGACTCAATGTTTTTGTTTTGGAAAATGTAGTTAATTTTTAATGTGATAACTCTCAAAAGCTACAACCCCGTGAACAACAGCTTTTGGGATCCTCAGTAATTTTTAAGAGTGCAAAGAGGTGCTGGGACAAAAACATTTGAGGACTGCTGATCTAGTGCACTAGGATTTTCAGATGTTTTACATATATGTAATGTATATGAGGACATACACATATATTGTACTCGAATAATTTTATATATATAGCATATACTTAATATATTTGAATATATGATATTTAAATAACATATACACTTTATATAGATCTTTGAAGATATATTCCAATATATTACATATATGTAATACATATTTATATATGTATTTAAAATTCTTTGTTTAACTAGAATTCCAGTATGTAAATAAATGAATGACTGAAGCCAACGTAGGGGCTGAGAACCCTTCCATTCCACCTTCTCCCTACTCTCCGCCAAGAGCCCAGGGTCTTTGCACAGTGCATAATTTGGAAATCACAGCTTTAGTCTGACACTAATATTTTGCAAACAAGGAAACAGGATCCCAGCGAGACAGAGTGACTTAACCAAGTCTCTTGACCCTCGAGATTGCTCCCCCAGTTTTTCTCGGTAAAAGGGAAGCAGCATACAATGCCTCGACCAGCATACAATGCCTGTGATGGAAAGAGGAAAGATCAGCCTTATACTTAGAAATGGACAGTGCTGCTCCAGCAAGAGAAACTGAGGGAGCCGCTGACCCAACTCCCCCACGGACCCCCTTTCCCAGAGCTGCTCGGGATCTTTCTAATTCTAGACTAGAAGTCTTCATGCCCCGTATGGAACTGCCTGCTTAAAAGCCAAAAAGTTGAGTGAATTCAAGAGAAGGTGACAGACTGAGGCTTGGGAACCCTTGCAGCAGTTACAGCTACATGAGGTCTGAGTTGCTAAATGAAGTCTGGGGGTCTGATACCTTAATCTAAGGGTTCTTGAACTCAGGTAGTACAGAGGCTATAACTTAATATGTACATATAGATGGAAAATATACAGCTTTTCTTTTCTAACCAAAATTCCTTAGATTATGAATGTAGACAGCAGAGCATAGTAATTTTAGCGGCACCCACGAGTTTTTCAAAAATAGAATCGTCAATATTTTCATATCACATTAAGAAACCGGGGTAATGTATACATGTATAACTGAATCGTTTTCCTGTACATCTGAATCATTGTCAATCAACGACACTTCAATTTAAAAAAAGAAATGATAGTAGATACTTACAAATATTGGGTTTTGTTTTGTTTTTTGCCTTTTAGGGTTGCACCTGCAGCATATGGAAGTTCCCAGGCTAGGAGTCGAGCTGGAGTTGCAGCTGCCAGCCTACATCACAGCCACAGTGACATGGAATCCAAGCCATGTCTGTGACCCATAACACAGCTCACAGCAATGCTGGAAATCTTTAACCCACTGAGCGAGGCCAGGGATCAAACCTGCGTCCTCATGGATACTAGTCAGGTTTGTTTCTGCTGCACCACAATGGGAACCCCATCGGAAGACTGTTAATGCTGCTCATCACATTGAAGTTATCACATTTTAAATCCCATTTGCTGGATCCTATATTTAATGTGATAATTAACAAACACCTCATGTATTAACATATTAAGTTAAAAATATTTGCATGTTTTAAGATAATAGGATTCCTCTAAAATAGTATGCATTTTACTTTTTGCATTTAAGAACATCATTCTTTTTTATTTTATTTTATAGTGATTTTTATTTTTTCCATTATAGCTGGTTTATAGTGTTCTGTCAACTTTCTACTGCACAGCAAGGTGACCCAGTTACACATACATGTATACATTCTTTTTTCTCACATTATCACGCTCCATCATAAGTGACTAGGTATAATTCCCAGTGCTATACAGCAGGATCTCATTGCTTATTCACTCCAAAGGCAATAGTTTGCAGCTACTAACCCCAAATTCCCAGTCCAGAGTTCCCATCATGGCTCAGTGGTTAACGTATCTGAGTAGCATCCATGAGGATGCAGGTTCAATTCCTGGCCCTGATCAGTGAATTAAAGATCCAGGGTTGCTGTGAGGTATAGTGTAGGTCGCAGACATGGCTCAGGTCCTGTGTTGCTGTGGCTGTGGCATAGACTGGTGCTACAGCTCTGATTTGACCTCTAGCCTGGGAAGCTCCATATGCCATGGGTGCAGCCCCAAAAAGCAAATAAACAAATATCCAAATTCCCAGTCCATCCCACTCCCTCCCTCTCGG
The DNA here is from genome assembly GCA_004024745.2 of Catagonus wagneri. Taxonomy (NCBI): domain Eukaryota; kingdom Metazoa; phylum Chordata; class Mammalia; order Artiodactyla; family Tayassuidae; genus Catagonus; species Catagonus wagneri. Next base: position 6,119,561 of record PVHT020000237.1, on the reverse strand, counting down.
GAACCACAAGTCTGTTCTCCATGTTCATGATTTTCTTTTCTGTGGAAAGGTTCATTTGTGCCGTATATTAGATTCCAGATATAAGTGATATCGTATGGTGTTTGTCTTTCTCTTTCTGACTTACATCACTCAGTATGAGAGTCTCTAGTTCCATCCATGTTGCTGCAAATGGCATGATTCTGTTCTTTTTTGTGGCTGAAGGAACATCATTCTCAGGAGGGCTCCCACAGGTGCCACTAGACTGTCAATAGGATCCTTGACAACTACGAATGTTGTAAACCCTTTCGTGCCCACCTGGAGACTTGGCAGTCAGGATTCTCTAGTCAGAAATCTTCTCGAGCATCTGGCAGCAGCTAGAGCCAGTCTCTACCAATATGTCTTTGATGACAACGTAATATTTCTCAAATATCAAGTAAATCATTTCTCTTCCTGGTAGCCTTCCTAGGTTAATCAAAGCATAGCTGACACACTTCCCATCTTTTTGTTCAAGGGATTCTTGTGGTGGTTTTTCTACACTTCACTAGTTGCCTAGTTAGGGCAAGTTCTCATCACGAAGCCTCTCATTTGGATAATCGCAACACATAGGAGTTCCTGTTGTGGCTCAGCAGGTGAAGGACCCGACGTAGTCTCCATGAGGATGGGAGCTCGATTCCTAGCCTCCTCAGTCAGTTAAGGATCTGGCATTGCTGCAAGCTGCAGCATAGGTCACAGAGGTGGTTCAGATCCAGTGTTGCTGTGGCTGTGGCTTAGGTTTCAGCTGCAGCTACAATTCGACACTTGGTCCAGGAATTTCCATACTCCACTGGTGCAGCCACAGGGGGAAGAGAAAAAGAACACTTAGCTAATTTAACAACATCATTTTTCTGTAGCCTTATGGGAGCATTGATACATGAGTATACAAGTACAATCAGGCTTCCTGGTGTCAAAAAAAAAAAAAAAAGTGGAGTTGCCATACAACCCAGAAATCCCATTCCTGGGCATATATCCAGACAAAACTATAATTCAAAAAAACACATGCACCTTTATGCTCATAGAAGCACTATTTACAATAGCCAAGACAAGGAAACAACCTATGTGTCCATCGACGGATGAATGACTTAAGACTATGTGGTACATATACTCAGTGGAAAGCTACTAGGCCATAAAAAAGAACAAAATAATGCTATTTGCAGCAACATGGCTGGACCTAGAGATCACCATACTAAGTGAAGTAAGCTGGAAAGAGAAAGACAAATACCATATGATACCACTTATACGTGGAATCTAAAATATGACACGAATAAACTTATGTACGAAACAGATTCATCAACAATGCTGTAATTCAACTATACTTCCATTAAAAAAATAAAAGAAAGAAAAAGGCCTAGGAAAGTAAACACATTCATCTCTAATTCATCTACACGCTTTTTCAAGTAATACTAAAAGTAAATATCCCTGCTGAATTAGTATATAATTATAAATTAGTATACAATATCACAAATTATATATTATATTATATATTATAAATTAGTATATAATTTCTTTATCCCAAGTTCTAACCATCTAGTGTTTTAACCAATAGCGTTGCAAATTCTATTTTTGCTGGTTGATATGTCACCAGATATAGTGACTGATAGGAGGATTAAAGCAAGAACATCGATCCAAGGACACTCTTCCACAAACTTACATCTTAAGAAAAAACCATACCAGAGGCATAAGGAAAAGGGTAGATACTCATAAATTTGACCATCCATTGGTGGATGAGCCTGTGGGAACTCTGATGCCAAAGAGAACAAGACCGATTCACAAGGGTTTGCTGAATAAGAAGTCTTCATGCTGAGGTGAAACTACCCATGATCCAATTACCACAGAATTCAAGATCGCTTGTAAATCTGCTTTATTTTTCTTTGGCATGTAAGTTGTGTGCATTTGTGTCAACTGTGGTCATACACATTAAGCACAGAGTAGAGAAATAAAATGTACACATTTCAAGGCACACCATCGCAACAAGTCATTTTTGTTTACATTCAGTCTCCTTCCTTCAGCTTTTCCTGCTTAAATCTCGTCCCCAGCCCTACTCCCATATGCTAAGGATTTATCCTAACCTTACTCTTGCCGTCACATGACTTGGCCGTCCCTTCCTCTCCGTGAGGCTATCATTCCTAATATCTTCCTGTTACCTTCTTACTTGTCATGATCGCTTTTATCCGCATCATTTCATTCCCTCTCATCTTCCTTGTTCACCTTCCCTGCATCTGCCTTTTCTTCCCCTTATAGATGCTCTCAGCACGTCAGCCCATCTCGCTATAACCACAGGGAGCAGATGTTCTTTCTGCATACTTGGTTGAGATGTTAGTTAGCTCTAGACCTGAACTGTTCTGGTGTATTTGGTGTATGCATCTTGTGTAGTTGGCAAAGGTGGGCCCACTCCCTGATTACACACAGACACAGACACACACACACACACATGCACGCACGCACACACATGCACGCACTCTCACACACTTCATCATGTACATAGTGAATCTTCAGTAAAATCTGTACGATGAGTAGTCAGGACCATACTAATCACACTGAGACATGAAGGCAACCCACAGTTTTCTACACTTCCCTACTGCCTAGACCATAGGGCTAAACCACAGACAGGACAGAAAATTAATAAGAGTTTACCCATCCTGGGCATGAATCAATTAGAAACACAATAATTTTACGAGCAGGAAGTATAAGTAGTTTCAAAGCCATTTGTAGTCAGGGTCTTGCTCTAAGAATCTGGAGTGCTTCCCCATGTCAAGGAACTGAAATTATGTAGGCTGAGGTTTCCGTCGGTCACATTAATGTTTAACACCTGTTGGGAACCAAAGAAAAAGTGTTGGACATCTAGAGATGGAAGTTTCCTGAACTCAAACAAATCAGATACAACCCAATGATCCATATAACACTCTGACACTTTCACAAGTCACTGCCTAGCTTCTAGATCGCCTTCAGACTTTCAGGTAAGAAGGGTCTTTCTTGAACCCTTAGAGTACATAAAGTCATTTGGTGATGGAAAAAGATGACAGGACCCTAAATAACTAAACATGCAACCACTAAAGAGAAACAATGGCACAAATCGGAGGAAATGTGCTCATTTCCACTCCTCGGAGCCTTCCTTTATTCCCTGCTTCTCCTATTCCCTCACAGGGCTTTGATGATTGCCCAATAGGTCTGATATTTCAGCCCTTTTTTTTTTCTAGGCAAATATTTTCCATAAAGTTTCAGCTTGTGTGTCAGCTTGTGTGTCAATGACGAAATCGGGCAAAGTCCTTTACAAGCTCTTGGTGGAGTCAGGGTAGTCAGTTGACAAGAAAGCCACAAATATGAGGAAACAGATAAAAAATACACAACCGAAGGGACACTTTTGTTTCAGGCCTTGTCATCAGGAAGGATTATGAAGGGAAAAGAGTTTGGGAAAAAGCAAGAAGTAAGCACACGAAGGAAGAGACCGCTTATTGCCAGGACAAGTTGTAGAACCACTACACCGCAGTAATCCCAAGGTGCAGATTTTAGCATATTTGATATTCCTGAAACCACTATGTTATTTTTTTTTAATGATTTCACGGAAGTGAAACTTTATTTTTAAATTTATTTAGTAAAAATTTTTATCTTTTCCATTACAGCTGGTTTACAGCGTTCTGTCAATTTTTCACCGTACAGCAACGTGACCCAGTCACACGTACACATATATACATTCTTTTTCTCACATTATCCTCCATCGTGCTCTGCCATAAGTGACTAGGTTGAAATAATTGTGGGTCACACAAGCAACAGCCTCGGGATTCCTGAGAACCAAGGATCAAGCTGGACAACTGTGTGTCTGCGCATGTGCGACCTTCATTGCTATAACTGGTATGATGAACGGGTGGAAGGCAAACCCGCCGAAGAATTATTTCAGAAGGAGTTTGAATCCTGGCTGATGGTAATATCAAGAAAATGCTTTGATGAAAACTAGTATAAAGCAGGATGCCAGTGGCTTCGGAGAAATTCCCACAGAGAGCAGGGAAAGACACCAATTCATGCCCCGTATTTTTCTTTTAAATAATAATACATCCAATGAAAAGATAATTGAAAATATGTATATAGAAATTTAAATAGGAAAAGAAAAATATGAGACACCAATTGGTTCGGATATGTCTAATATTTCTTTGTATGCAGAGTTTATCTTTTCTAAATCACGTTGATGCAACTTTATCAGTGTCTAGTATCTCTTCTCAATGTTTTTCTCTATAGCGTCATATTAAAATGATGAAAATCTCTAAAGAAATTTTATAAAGCTCTCTATAGTTTAAAGATAGGAGTTTTTCTTGACAGGAAAGCATTGTATCATACATTTGTAGTCCTTTTTTTTTTTCTTTGTGGCACATGGAATGATGGAGGAACTTTTAACTGATGGTTTCTTATCATTGATGCGCTATGCAAGTTTACGCTACTTGGGGAATAGATCCCCGAGGCAGAGACAAAGTTTTGCATAGATTTGCAGAAAAGAGACATACATGACAAGTAAGGATCCAGACCATTAATTCCCCATGATGAGAAACCCTGAATTTTCTCTCCGTTTCCATGCTGTCCCTTCTAACACACGGAACAGAGAGATGCCTGAAGGGCTTTGCAGGAGAGAGTGTCAACTGGAAGAGAGGTCGTCAGGAGCTGCATTAGGTATCTCAGGGTTGGGAAATACCATTTTTGGACTTTTCACTGGTCACAAACCTGTGTTACAGAGTCGTGGACGAAGGCAGGTGTTATAACCACGCCGCTCGCAGAGATGCTCACGCTGGTGATGGGGGCATCGCCCACTCCCCAGATCTCAAAGTAGCCCAGTTTCAAAGGGTTTGCATCACTGATGTATGTGTTGAAACTCACATGACTCTGCATAGTATTCTGTCGATTGGAGATAAGAGAAACCAGAGTGGGGAAAAACAGCAAGGTCTTTGTCCAGAATTTCCACAACCCCTCTTTAAGCACAGATGCAGACCGGTCATGACATAAGCCACCTTGAGAGCCCTCATCTTGTGTCACTGGAGAGTGAGACCGTGATTTCAGCATCCTGCCTCCCGCCGCCCGTGGAGTCACATTGGGTCAGCAACTGCAAGGGTCTCCAGGACCACTCCAGGGAAACAAAGAATCTCGGTTATCAGAACCTTATATTCTACACGTGGAGCAGTCACAAAACGGGCAGGCCGTTGCAAGGCAATGCGGGAAAAGGGGCCAGAAAATAAGAGTCTACTCATCCGTGCCTCGGAATAAGTCACTGATGAAAAAGAAATGGTTTTAATCACAGAAAAATTCCTGGGAGCGTGTTATAGCTCCACCTCAAATCTAGAGAGAGAGAGAAGGCTGCAAATAAGCCAGACGAACAGTGAAGGAATTCTAGCTGGCAATCTATACACGGCTATGATCTCCAGCATCCAGAACTAGTAAGCCGGGAGAACTCTCTTCTCCATAGTACCAGTCGCACTCACCTGGCTGACGGAAAAGTGGGCCAGGTAATAGAGTCCTTGTTCGTAGGTATCTGCAGGGACACAACAAAGGAAACATGACCTGGAGCCGTGCGCTAGAATTCTTTTTTTTTTTTTT
>PVHT020000237.1:6084168-6112972 GCA_004024745.2 Catagonus wagneri | reverse complement strand
TTTTTTTTTTTTTGTCTTTTTGCCTTTATGTAGAGCCGCACCCGCGGCATATGGAGGTTCCCAGGCTAGGGGTCTAACAGGAGCTGTAGCCGCCGGCCTTCGCCACAGCCACAGCCACGCGGGATCCGAGCCGCGTCTGCGACCTACACCACAGCTCACGGCAACGCCGGATCCTTAACCCACTGAGCGAGGCCAGGGACCGAACCCGCAACCTCATGGTTCCTAGTCAGATTCGTTAACCGGTGAGCCACGAAGGGAACTCCTAGAAGTCTTAACTGCATACTTGTTTTGGTTGAGGAAGTAGGGATGATTTTTTTGTGTGTGTTTTATTTTTCTTCTTAAGGAGTTCCGTTTTGGGAGATGAGTCCGACTCTGCCCCCAGCCTCAGTGGACACATGATGTTTGAAATGAGTGCCTGCAGATGCCTCCGGCAGAGTCACGTCATATACTGTAAGTTTTCTAACCTCACTCGTAATCCATTTCTCTTTGCCGTGGTCTACCATGCCCAACATCTTTGTAGTCACCTCAGAATTTCCAGATTCCTTTCTTCTTTTTTTGGGGGGGGGGTCACACCCGCAGCACATGGAAGTTCCCAGGCTAGGGGTTGAATAGGAGCGGCAGCTGCCGGCCTACACCACGGCCGCAGCCATGCACAATCTCCAGACCCCTTCTGCTAGAGGCACACACATGTGCACGCCCGTGCATATGCAATCATATCACAGTCAGTTTGTCTTGAGAGGTATTAGGTAATTTTTACAAATGCAATCTCTAGACAAGAGACTCTGTCTTTTTTCCTGAATTCATGCCCCAGATTGAGGGGGATATGAGGCTCAGCACACCCAGTAAAGGTGGTCTAGTCAGAGCCTTGTTACAGGCACCCCACCCGCACCCCACCCACACCCCACCTTTGGGACTTTATCACTCCCCACCCCATGCTTGCTTCTTTGTACGTTGCTTATCCCTCAATCAGAGGATGCTGGCTATCCTCTAGGGCTGTGCTGTCCAAGTCGGTAGCCAATAGCCAAATGTAGCCAATTAATTAATCATCTGTAAATTTAAATTAAATACCATTCAATGAAAGTAAACATTCAAATTTCTCAGACGCCCTTGTCACATTGCAAGTGCCCGATAGCCACGTAAGCCTAACTGCTGCCATACTGGACGACAAGATAGAGAACATTTCCATCGCTGCAGAAAGTTGTATTGGGCACCAAAGGCCTCGAACTAACCAATGGTACTTGAGACACCCTCCCGAGAGTTTACTAATTCCTGTAAACGCCTGTGGAAAATTCCCCCTTGTAAACAGCCCAGCTGATAGAGCCACCGGCTCTCTTACTGGGACAGTAAACCACGGAATGAGGGAAGGTGCCCTTGAACATAAACCACAGACGGAAGCATAGCCCAGCTGGTCACAAAGAAACTTTCCTTATGGCTCCAATCCTGCCGCCCGCCATGGTGAATCAGGACAGCTGGACAATGGTGAGAGATTCAGGGTTAAACTTCCTATACATGAGCCACTAGGGTCACATGCAATATGTATTACACACTTAACAGTAACAGAGGGCTGTATTTAAGCAGGCAAGAATGTCTTAACACAGGAGTTCTCGTCGTGGAGCAGCGGAAACGAATCCGACTAGGAACCATGAGGATGCGGATTCGATCCCTGGCCTCGCTCAGTGGGTTAAGGATCCGATGTTGCTGTGAGCTGTACTGCTGCAGGTCACAGATGCGGCTCGGATCCCACGTTGCTGTGGCTGTGGCGTAGGCCGGCAGCTGTAGCTCTGATTTGATCCCTAGCCTGGGAACCTCCATATGCCGTGGGCACGGCCTTAAAAAGCAAACAAACAAGCAAACAAAAAGAATGTGCTAACACCGACGAGGAAACAGCAGCCCTAAAAGCTGGTCCAGGAGCCCAGCCAATGGTTTTGATATGAATGAATCCTAGAGGGCCCTCACTCACCAATGCTTTGCCCATCATCCCAGAAGAGCCAGCCTTCAGCAGTTCCCGCATCATCCAAGGCAACCTTGAAGCCCATGAATTTCTGACGGCTGCAGTGAAGTAGGGGAGAGGTGTTAGCAAAAAAAAAAAAAAAAAAAAAAAAAAAAAAAAAAAAAAAAAAAAAAAAAAAAAAAAAAAATCCAGAGCTACAAACCAAGGATACTCATAAAAACATCAAAAACATCAAGGAAATACTTCATGACACAAAGACTGGCTATCAGGATTCAGAAGATGTGGGATCCACTTCTAGTTCTGTCTCCCAAAGCTATATGGCTCAGGTCAGGAATGAATCACTCAATCAAGGGGAATTTTCCTTTAAGGCTCCCCCACAGGGGCTCTAAAATCCCTGTAAAAAACTACAGGCAAACTCACTGGCTTCCTTTCTTTCCCTAGTGTTTAAAGCTTTCATCACTGAATTTCCGAAACACTCATTAGAGTGAGCTCTGTTTGCAGATGTATCAGGTTCTCCAGTTTTCAATGAATGCTTGTAATCAAGTGATTAGGGCTGCAAGAATTTCAGTTTGACATCAGACACACATGGGTTTTAGTCCCTGCGCAACTGCCTACTAACTGTGTGACTCTGAGTTAATCACTTCGTCTCCTGAAGGCTCTCTTTGATCAGCAGCAAAACGATGTTGATCATCATATTTATAACGTAGGGCTTATTTTTCCTTTTGTTAAGAAAAATTGAGGAGTTCCCGTACTGGCTCAGTGGTAACAAACACGACTAGGATCCATGAGGACGTAGGTTCGACCCCTGGCCTCGCCCAGTGGGTTAAGGATCTGGCGTTGCTAGGAATTGTGGTGTAGGTCACAGACACGGCACGGATCTGGCATTGCTGTGGCTGTGGTGTGGGTGGGCAGCTGCAAGCTCTGATTTGACCCTTAGCCTGCAAACATCCATATGCTGTGGGTGGAGGCCTAAAAGTTAAAAAAAAAAAAAGAAGACAAAGAAAGATAATATCCAAATATAAATCTCCATATTAATACAGTTCTAGGCACAGAGCAGGCATTCACCTGATGTTAACTATTATTAATTATTATATAGATCTAGAATTTTAAAATCTTGTTTCCTTTTTTTTGTGTCTTTTTGCCTTATCTAGGGCTGCACCCGCGGCATATGGAGGTTCCCAGGCTAGGGGTCTAACAGGAGCTGTAGCCGCCGGCCTTCGCCACAGCCACAGCCACAGCCATGCGGGATCCGAGCCGCATCTGCGAACTACACCACAGCTCACGGCAACGCTGTATCCTTAACCCACAGAGCGAGGCCGCAACCTCATGGTTCCTAGTCGGATTCGTTACCCACCGAGCCACGACGGCCACGACGGGAACTCCTGACTTCCATTTTAAATGTCACTAATTAGGCCTAATATCTCACCCACATAGATCTAAAATAGGTGTTAATAATTGTTCAAAGAGTACCGAATCTGGTAAAGGCTAAAATGCAAAAAAAGCAAGCAAACAAAAATGCTTAGCAGAAAGTGGTTTGGGGCCTGCGAGTGTGGCTCACGGACTGGTGGGCTTCATGGGCCCTGAGCCAGCAGGTGGGGGAAGGGACACCTGGGCACGTCACTCACCTGTACTTGGTGTTCTGGGCAGGCTCTTGCCAGGGCAGGATGTATCCCCCGCGGACGTGAAGATTGATGTGGTCCAGGGGCGCTGGCAACTTCCGCCACTCTCCCCGGGCGCTAATGTCCACTCCCTGTGGGCCAGAAGCGTGAGAGGATGGATTGATGCATCTACCAGACAACTCGTCCAGGCTCTGAACCCGCTGCCCTTTCAGGATCTGTTATGACACTTTTCCACGTTCACCCAGCTGCTATGTGGAACCTCGCAGTGCTGCTGGGACATCATGTCAGGTGCCCTCGTCTGCTGGGGCTTCTACTGGGGCACCCCACTTGAGATCACGGCTGCCTCCCACCCTAGCCTCCCACCATGTCCCATTTCTGCATCCGAGAGCGCTGCTAGAGGAGGCGGAGTGACTCCTTTCTTCTTCTTTGGCTCCTGCTTCACTCCCCACAAAGGCATTTCCGAGGCCTTCCCTGTAGCTTTGTCCCCACTCTGCTCCATCTTTCTCTGCTGCCCTGCTCGCCACCCCCACTGACTTAACCCCTTCGACTCCTGCTTCACAGCAGTGATGAAAGTGAGCTGACTTACTTTGCAAGTCCTTGCCTGTAATTTACTCTGTCTTCTCGGATGCTTTAAATCTTAAACCTGCCTCACAGGTGACAAGCAAAGGGTCTCTCACCCTAAGCCGTAAACCTCAGGTCCTAAGATACTGTCCTTGCATGTGTTCTCTACCTAGAGAAGGCTTCTAGACTTCAGCACTATGGCCACTTTGGGCCAAAAAAATCTCTTCGTTGCGGGGACTGTTCCATGCTTTTTTGGATGGTGACCCATGTCCATTCACTCCCGAGGCATTTCCCCACCTCTCGCCAGAATGTGACAAAGGAAAATGTCTCCAGTCATTGCCAAGGTCCCCTGGTAGGAAAATCCACCTATTTGAGAATTGCCACTTTGCAGGTAAAAAGGAAAGCTACCATAACATGTCTTTATTTTTAGTCCCTGATGTTCATTCTATGCAGATTCGATCTGTATAAAGCTAGGAGCAGGAGTTCTCATCGTGGAACAGTGGAAATGAATCTGACTAGTATCCGAGGGGACGCAGGTTCGATCCCTGGTCTTGCTCAGTGGGTTAAGGATCCAGAGTTGCCGTGAGCTGTGGGTGCACATTGCTGTGGCTGTGGTGAGGCTGGCAGCTACAGCTCCTGTTAGACCCCTAACCTGGGAACTTCCATATGCCTCAGGTGTGGCCCTAAAAAAACAAAACAAACAAACGAAAAACTAGCAGTAGGTGACAGAAGGAAGCCTAATGACAGGTACCATACTCCCTGGGGTGGACCCTGCTTCATGGGCCTGCCTCAGGACCCCAAAGTCCACAGGACTTAATAAAAATTCCAGCCCCTTATCTCTGGGCTTCTTCAGTTTTCTTACTGATATCATGAGAAAATTGATTTATATGCTCTTAATGACATTTTATTGCAATACCTTCCGAATACCAGACTTTTCCTCCAATGATTGTCTTCCCTTCAAGTGAAACTTGATTCATGTAAAACCATCAAAATTACCTTCCACTAAATTTTCTATTTCTGTCAATGTTTTTTTTTTATTCTACTACACATTATGGCTAGATGTGATATGATACCGTCTCATGATTTCCTTTCTAGTACCTAACGAATCACAAGTTTGTTTAATGTCCTTTTAGTTTCAGACTGGGCTAGCCTAACAAATTCCTATTAAAAGATCTATGAAGACATAACTGTAAGATAAAACCTAAAAGCAGCACTGTTAAAGTAAGGAAAAGATAACCAGCATGACTCTGTACAGGTGAATTTTCATCAACTCCACAGTCACCAGATATGACTGAGAAGCACTATTTTAAAAATCCAATAGATGTTCTTTTTTTTTTTTTTTTGTCTTTTTGCCTTATTTAGGGCCTCACCCGCGGCATATGGAGGTTCCTAGGCTAGGGGTCTAACAGGAGCTGTAGCCGCCGGCCTTTGCCACAGCCACAGCCACGCGGGATCTGAGCCACGTCTGCGACCTACACCACAGCTCACGGCAACGCCGGATCCTTAACCCACTGAGCAAGGCCAGGGATCAAACCCACAACCTCATGGTTCCTAGTCGGATTCGTTAACCACTGAGCCACCACAGGAACTCCATAAAAACCCAATAGGTGTTCTATACTGTAAACAACTAAAAGGGACATAAGTAAAGCAGAAACAAGCCTTGACTCATACACATGGTCTGCTCTCAGTCCTTATTCAAACAGGTAATCAATAAGACACGACAGAATAGCTCCACGCCTCTTCCTCCCCCAAAGAAAGTCCACAAACTGTGCTGCCCAATATAACAGAAAGGAGAAGGGGTGGATAGAAGGAAGCTTCGCGGCACGTTCTGTTACTTAGGCATGATCAAGATTGGTGAAGAACTCTACCAAGAGCTGATCTTGCAGCTTGTTTAGAGAAACGGAGAGTCTGAGCAGATCCAGCCTTAGAAGAAACACATCAAGGCCCAGACTTAGGAGAAGCGCATCATCAACTTGTCCTGCCTCAAGGCACCTGCCCCCTAGTCAAAGAAGCAGCGCCTAAAGGCCAAGCAGTAAGGCTGTTGTGTTGTGTCTGCAGTCAGATGAGCAAAAGAGGGCCAGTGTGGGATGGGAGATCACAGCTACCAAGGCAGCGACGGTAGGAGGAGTCACCATCCCAGAGAGACGGGAAGTGCCTAAATAGGGAGACGGGACTCAAGTTCATCCCCCACCCCTCACTCAGCCATGTGCTCATTCCCAGCTCTGCTGGAACAGCAGCCCCAAGAAACTGGGCAAAACCGGTAGAGCTTAAGACAAGCAGGGATTTCTTACAGTTTTTTCCCCTGCTTTCCACCTCTTTGCCTTTTTGTTCTATTTTCTGGGTAATTTCCTAAATTCTATCTTATAATTTCTTTTTAAAGGGAGATCTTAATTCCTGCATCACGTCTTTAATTTCTAAGGATTGTTTTGTCAATGTGCTCTGTGCTCTGATTGGCTTTTCTTTTTCAGCCGTACCCGTGGCATGTGGAGGTTCCCAGGCCAGGGATCCAACCTGAGCCACAGCTGTGGCCTACACCACAGCTGCACAGCTGCGGCAAAGCCAGATCCTTAACCCGCCGCGCTGGGCTAGGAATTGAACCAGCATCACTGTAGAGACAACGTGAGATCCTTTACCTGCTGCGTCACAGCAGGAACTCTGTGAATAGGCCTTAATGCCACGTTTAAAGCATGCTATCTTAGTTCAAGCATATCTTCTTGGCTTTCTAAGGAGAATTTTCTAATAATGTATGTTAACTTTTTAATAATGCATGACAGAAAATTACACAAACACGTATACAGCTCAGTAAAGTTTTACCAAATGAAACACGTGTGAAACTACCACCTAGATTAAGAAGTGAATGTTACCAGCTTCCCTGAAAACACTCACCCCCTCTCATAATAATCACCACACGAAAGGCAGCAACTACTATGATTTCTGTCACTTTTGCCTGTTTTTGATGAACGAGTCTCTCATCCATCTCCATAAATGGAATCACACTTTCTTTACTGTCTTGTCTCTGTCTACTCATGCTCAGGATTATGTTTGTAATGTTCATTATCTTTATTAGCGTAGCAATAGTTTGTTATTCTCATTGCCCTATGGTATTCAGTTTTAAAAATAGAACACAATCTGTTTATCCATTTTACTGCTGATGGATATTTGGCTTATTTCCAGTTGTTGTTTTTTTTTTAATATTTTACAAATAATGTTGTTATGAAACATTCTTGGACTTTTTTGGTGAAATATATACTCCAGGAATAAATCTGTAACATTATCATTTCTTCCCAGATATATACTGACATATATAATTATAATTAACTGGTATATATTAACTACATAATTAACATATATAGTGATATAGTAATTACACACATAAGATATATAATTAATAACATAATTATATATTAATTATGTAATTAATATACAATATTACAGTATATGATATGACATGATGCTATATATGCATAATATATATATTCAACACATGAAAGCTCTAGTGCAAGTTTGTTCTATTTTCTGGATTGACACTATTGTATTAATCTAATGTTGAAGATTATATAAAAATAACAATTAAAAACATCTCTGAAAAAGGGTGATGACCTATAGCACATAGTAAACTGTATTGGAAATATGCAATCAGTAAAAATGTTCAGAACTGACAGAATAAGCAACTCACAGGTTAAAAAATCAAAAACAGAAAAGTTCTATCATATATAACAGCAGCACATGATGAGTATTTAGCAAAGCAAAAATATCGAGACACTTGACCTAAAAAGGTTTTATCATAACATTTCCCTGCTGAATGCATTCCAGTGACTTAAAAAAATATTAATTTGACTATATAAAAGTTAAAATTTCTAAGAGTTCCCGTTGTGGCTCAGCAGAAATGAATCTGACTAGGAACCAGGAGGTTGCTGGTTCGATCCCTGGCCTCGCCCAGTGGGTTAAGGATCTGGCGTTGCCACGAGCTGTGGTGTAGGTTGCAGATGCGGCAGCTCAGATCTGGCATTGCTGTGGCTCTGGCGTAGGCCAGGGGCTACAGCTCTGATTCTACCCCTAGCCTGGGAACCTCCATATGCTGATGGTGTGGCCCTAAAAAGCAAAAAAAAAAAAAAAAAAAAAAAAAAAAAAAAAAAAAAACCAAAGTTAAAATTTCTATTTAAAATGATAAACAATTAAAAAGTGAATGGCAAAATAGAAGAATATTTCCAAATGAATACGATATAAATTCCTTCCTCACTTAAGCATGCAATAACCTGTGCAACAGCAAAGAAACCCAGCTCAGAAACAGAAGCTGCTTGAATCTTCTGCTCCAAGCAGATCGCTTAAGTTTCCATTCCATCTACCAAGTCCAAGGTTTCCCATGCTTTTGCTAACATCTGTAATATATACCTCCTCTTCGTCTTTTAAAGCATTAAGTATATTTTACTGACACTTCTGTGGACTGTCAGTGGACTGAGCGCTCATAAAACCTTTGGGAAAGCAAACTGCCAGACTCTATCAAAATGTCCAGTACTTTGCCCCAGCAATCTCACTCACTAAAACGCATACCAAAGTGCATATATATATACAGTGAATTGCACCATTACTTAGAAAAAGAAAACACTAAGACAGACAAAGCAAAATCCTAGCTGTCCATCCGCAGGGCTGGTTTGCTAAACGATTCCATACAATGGAATATAACACCATTGCTAAAAAGAATAGGCAACAGCTTCAAGTGCTGATATACTGAGATCTTCAAGATACGTTATTAGGTGAATGAATCAAAGGGTGTAATAGCATTCCTGGTAAGATCCAATTTGTGTAAATGAGAGACTACACATGATAATCTCTGCACAAATTTTTACCACCAAAGACGCGTAACATTGTTAATGGGGGTCAGCTTTAGCAGGGGGACCAAGGATTGGGAGACAGCAACAGTGGTGAATTTTTCAATGTTGTCCTTTCTCCAATGTTTGCATTTTTACTGGTAGAGGTATTGTTACTAGCCTAATATATTTTTGGCAACTTATATGTCTTTCAAGGTATGTTTTCATGTTCCCCTGATGTCTTCCATCCATTAACCAGTATACCTGCATCTTTTCTTCCTCTAAACTCTACACGGAGTTCCCGCCATGGCTCAGTGGTTAACGAATCCAACTAGGAGCCATGAGGTTGTGGGTTCGATCCCTGGCCTCGCTCAGTGGGTTAAGGATCCGGCGTTGCCGTGAGCTGTGGTGTAAGTCGCAGATGGGGCTTGGATCCCTTGTTGCTGTGGTTGTGGCGAAGGCCGGCAGCTGCAGCTCCGATTCGACCCCTAGCCTGGGAACCTCCATCTGCCATGGGTGTGGCCCTAAAAAGAAAAATAAAATTCTACACTACATTTTAATATTCCACAGTGCTCCTCATAACGAATGGCTAGTTTGTTCCTGTTCACATGACCAGATGGTGGAATAGGTCTTGACTCTTTCTGCATCTTCTACAATAATGACTGATAAATTGCATCTTTAAAGGGTCAGATAGGACATATTTTAGCCTCTGTGGCCAGAGAGCCTCTGATGAAACTCCTCAAAATGACTCGTTCTAATTAAACACCAAACTTTTACTTTTGTCTAAATGGTCCGTTTCATCAACATTTGGCTTCCTACATAATTTCTTCTGTCTCAAAATGAAACCAAAAAAAAAGTTGAGGAAAGACTCAACCAAAGTTTTTGTTTTTTTTTTTTTTTTTTTGTATTTAAAAGCCATGTATAGGAGTTTCCCATCGTGGCTCAGTGGAAACAAATCTGACTAGCATCCATGAGGATGCAGGTTTGATCCCTGGCCTTGCTCAGTAGGTTAAGGATCTGGCATTGCCATGAGCTATGGTGTAGGTTGCAGATGTGGCTTGGATCTGGCGTTGCTGTGGCTGTGGTGTAGGCCAGCAGTTAGAGTTCTGATTCATCCCCTAGCTGTGAACCTCCATAGGCTGCAGGTGCGGCCCTAAAAAGACAAAAAAAAAAAATGGCCATGTATAAATTCAGCAATTCCAGGAAGCTTTTCTCTTCTCTGATAGCTCTCACATTTCATATTTCTTTTACATGGCGCATATAATTATGCACCTATGTAGTGGTGCTTACAACATACAGACATTAGCTCCAGGTCAGATGGCGAACTCCACAGGGAAAATTTTCTGGTATTCCACACCCAGCTAGTAAGGTGGTTTACACCTGGGCAAGGCTAGGACTAGTTGAGACGTATAAGGTGCCTAGAGTGCAGCATTAAGGAAGGCGCTCACTCTCAGGGTCCACCTTAAAAAGGAGTGAGTGCCTCTTCAACCTGTGTGCCCTAGGTGCCTCGCTTGCCCCACCCTGGCCCTGACCCCCACACCCAGGAGCCTCACTGTCTGTCCGTTAGCCAACAGGACAGTTAACCTGGAAACCCAGGACAGAGATTACGCTCACTTAAGGAAGCTGGCTGCTCCCTCTGGGAAAGCCCTCGCTGTCTTAACCTACTGCCACCTAGAGGCCAGACCCAGCCCAGCATATAAAGGGGTGTCAGGGGAGAACTCAGGACTCCGTGAGACAGGGAAGGAAAGGAACAAAATTTCCATTGTCCTTGCAGGGTTTTCACCCAAACCTACTACAAATAGCTTGGCTGAAAGGGCCCCCGAGGGCTCTGCCTCTTGTTCTCCTGCCTCTTGTTATCATTTGGCCGTAGTTCTGGTTCTCTGCTTTGTTCTCATCAGAAAAGTCAGCAGAAGAAGCCTGGTTAGAGGGCCAGGAAACACTGTCTCTTCCTCAAGAATCAAACTGATTTATTTGTCTGTGTCCCTGCAAAAGAACACGGCCTTGACGCTTCTGAGGAAGATGCTGTTTTGCCAGCAGAGCCTCTGGGGGTTCAGACTTGCCCAGAAAAGTTATACGGTGGAGAAGGTCATGTTCCTTCCACATTTCTTTTCTTTTCTTTTTCCCATTATACCCAGCTGCACAGCATGGTGACAGGGTTACACATACATATATGGATTCATCACAAGTGGTTAGACATAGTTCCCAGTGCTATACAGCAGGATCTCCTTGCTTTTCCAGCCCAGAGGCAACAGTCTACAACTATTAACCCCAGACCCCCCTACCATCCCTCCTTCCACATTTCTAAATGCACCTGCATCGCTCCAGCTCACAAGAGTCGGGCCTTATGCTTCTCTGTGCATTTTACACACCGCCTAGGACTGTGTTTACCTTAGAAAATAACATCTAACAACTCCTCTTTGAGCATTCATACTATAAAGGGAGGTATAAAGTAAAAAGACAGAGATGAAAGGCCTCTGATACTTCTGACCTTCCAGACTGCCGGGGAGGACATGAACAAAAAGCAGAGTTTCCAGCACAGTTTCAAGCGTTAATACTAGTGTCTGCCAGAGTTCCCGTCGTGACTCAGTGGTTAACGAATCCAACTAGGAACCGTGAGGTTGCGGCTTCGATCCCTGGCCTTGCTCAGTGGGTTAAGGATCCGGCATTGCTGTGAGCTGTGGTGTAGGTTGCAGACGTGGCTTGGATCCCGCGTGGCTGTGGCTGTGGCGAAGGCCGGTGGCTACAGCTCCTGTTAGACTCCTAGCCTGGAAACCTCCATATGCCGCGGATGCAGCCCTAGATAAAGGCAAAAAGACAAAAAAAAAAAAAAATACTAGTGTCTGCCATTATACGCCTCTGTGAATAGTGGTGGTATAAGGAAAGATAAAAACTGACATAAATAATGTCTACAAAAAGCCAGGCACTCCACAAGATGGAGCTGAATGTTGTGTTATTACACGTTTAACAACAACTGTGTGAGGGAAGCTCTTTCCCCATTTGGAGGTGAAGAAAACCGAGGTTACAAGGTTAAAAGTGACTTGACCAAGGTCGCATATCAGGTGGACGACAGAGCCAGACTTTGACCTGAGGTCTGTCAGAGTCTAAAAGCCTGTGCATGCTGCCATGCTGCCATTTCCCTGAGCTTGCAGATAAATAATTAGAAAGACTTACCGTGTAATAATCATACCAGCGGGCTCTAGGGAAATAGGCATCAACGTCTATGGCATTCTAAAAATTAAAGCAAAAAAAAAAAAAAAAGACATGAGCAGTGGGTTCAGCATCTAGGGCAGAATTACCAGTTTGCACAGCCAGGAGTCAAAACCACAGAGATGGCCTTGGACCCACAGGCCTCTTCTCTCTCAAGGTCAGCAATTGTGGAGGAAAGCTTCCTTTCCCTCACCCTTCTCAAACTGGGACATTTGCCTAACCAAAAACGGTGGCTTCTAGAAAACTAGTTGGCGTCTAGGACTTTGGTTGGGGGGGGAATCATCATTTGCTTATAGACTTATCCCACACCCTCTCTGACGAGACAAACTGAGGTTGAGTTTGGGGCAGAAATAATTTCGGTAGCTTTATGGCGTCAGGGCTTCAGAAATTAAGATCAGCGCAAGAACTTTTGGGGAGGACCCAATGAACTGGTATCTGAATCAGAAGCCATCAATTAAGGAAGTAAAGAAATGGCTACCTGAGGACCTCTTAGAGAAGAAAGAGAAGGGAGAGCCAGCAACCACAAGACTACACATCGCTGCAAACAATCCTTCTGAAAAATTTTGTTTTAATGGTGATAGCGGACTGTGAGGCCTTCCTGGCAGTAGTGCTGTCCCCACCTGACTCATACTCCGTATCTCGGTCAATGACAAAACGATCGTATCTTCAATTACATCCTAAGGTGTTTTTCCTTCTTGATCGGCCAATGACTCAGAATTTGTTATGCTGGTTTTAAAGATGAGAGAGATAAGGAATAGAACACCTGAGAGACGGACTTCAGCTTAGAGGGAGAGGAAGAGGCAGAGGCAGAAAAAGAAACACATCTCCGGGAGTTCCCTCTGTGGCTCAGTGGAAAGGAACTGGACTAGTATCCATGAGGATGCAGATTTGATCCCTGGCCTTGCTCAGTGGGTTAAAGATCCAGCATTGCCATGAGCTGCGGAGTAGGTCACAGATGAAGCTCAGATCTGACGTGGCTGTGGCTGTGGTGTAGGCCGGCAGTTGCAGCTCCGATTCGACCCCTAGCCTGGGGACTTCCATATGCCAAAGTGAAGCTCTTAAAAAAAAAAAGAGGAAACACATCTCAGGACCCCTCCGCCCAGGCTTTTCTCCTTGACTGTTGACCAGCCTCATAGCTGGGACCCATCCTCTAGTCATCAGAGGCCCCGTACTCACAGGTTCCAGGACAGGGCTGACCAGGAAGGCTGGGCCCAGCAGGAACTGACCGTCTAAATCCCAGGTCACCCGGTCTGATACAAACCTGGAAAAGGAAACCAAAGTACCACAGTTAGGACCCCAATAAGTCCCCCAGATCAAGGCCTTGAAGAACTGCCTCAAGTTCAGATCCAAGTTGGAAACCCAGCCGCATTCTATGCCATCCTTTACTCTTTCCCTAGGTCTCCGTTAATCAGATCTGTACTCACTTTCTAGACATAATGTTCTTCAAACCACAGCAATGGTTGGACTCAGACATGTTCTCACCTATCAGTATCTCCAGGTTTTGTAACCCTGGCGCATTTTAACGCAAGGATGGCCTTCACTCCTCAGATACCCTCCTGGAATGCCTTCTCGTGTGACCTGAGCTCTTGCAAAGATACGTAGGCCCTTCCGCACCCAAATTAGAAAGAAATTATTCTGCGTGCTACTGTGTATCATTTTGAGAATTCTTTTTTTTTTTTTTGAATTCAAGAGCCTTATCAAAGATCTAAGGTGTTCACTGACACCATGCTAAAAGGAGTCATAAGATATGATCCATACCTAAAGAGCTTTGGGCAAAGGCAATTCGTATCTTTAATTTAATCTGGAAGAATTGTTTTCTTCAACCGCCCCTGTATGGAATGAAACCACGCCACAGTCACTGGGGCCCTGGCTGGAAACTCACTCATGGAGAAGTGGCCGCACGACTGTGCTGCCCGCTGTGTTGGCCATGTGCATCAGCGTGTAGAGATACGGCAACAGGGTGTATCTGGTCTCCAGGACACTTTTGGAGATTGTCACAAACGTAGAATTCCAGGACACAGGGTCTTGCCTCTAAAGAGAAAATTAGAGTGTTCAGGGCTCTAACTTTAGTGGGCCCGGGGGGCTTGAGGAGGTCACTGAACATTTACGCCAAGGGAAGATCCCACACAGCTAAACCAATGATGACCAGACAGGGGACACAGAGACTATTTTTCACAGGCTGAAAGAGGTCACTCACTGATGCTGTCCCGGGACAGGTGAAAAAAAATCCCCCATATGCAAATTGCAGGCAGGATATATTTGGTATAAGGCCCCAAACAAAAGAATATTCTAAAGAATGCTGAGCAATATGATTCATCAGAACATGAGGTTTTTTTCATGTATCCATTAGCTATTCATATATCTTCTTTCGGAAAATATCTATTCAGTTCCTCTGTCCATTTCTAAATCGGATTTTTTTTTTTTTTTTTGGCTATTGAGTTGTATGAATGCCTTGTATATTTTGGATATTATAGTATTCACAGACATATGGTCCGGAAATATTTTCTCCTATTCTGTAATTGTCTTTTCATTTTGTTGACTCCACGCACAAGCTTTTGAGGGTGATATAGTCCCACTTACTTAAATTTGCTTTTGTTGTTTGTGCTTTTGGTGACATATCCAAAAAAAAAAAATTGCCAAGAACAGGATCAAGGAGTTTTTTTCCTACGTTTTCTTCTAAGAGTTTTATGGATTCAGGTCTTATGATTAAGTCTTTAAACCATTTTGAGTAAGTTTTTGTGAGTGTGGTAAGACAGAGGTTCAACTTCATTCTTCTGCTTGTGATCAGCAGGTTTTCCTAACATCACCCACGAAAGGGTCTGTTTTCTCCACTGGGTATTTTTGGCTCCCTTGTCAAATATTAGTTGACCGTATATGCAAAGTTTTACTCCTGGGCTCTTAATTCTCTTACATTGGTCTCTGAGTCTATTTTTATGCCAATATCATACTGTTTTGATTACTGGAATATTTTCCAGTCTTCCTCTTGTTATAGACTTCTAGTTTCCAAAGAAGACATACAAATGGCCAAGCAGTATATAAAAAGATACTCAACATCACTAAAAGTCAGGGAAGTACAAATAAAAACCACAATAAAATATCACCTCACTCCTGTTAGAACAACTATTATCAAGAAGACAAAAGAGGAGTTCCCGTCGTGGCTCAGCAGTTAACGAATCCGACTAGTAAACATGAGGTTGCGGGCTCGATCTCTGGCCTTGCTCAGTGGGTTAAGGATCCAGCGTTGCCGTGAGCTGTGGTGTAGGTTGTAGACGCGGCTCGGATCTGGCTTTGCTGTGGCTGTGGCACAGGCCGGTGGCTACATCTCCGATTCGACCCCTAGCCTGGGAACCTCCATATGCCATGGGCGCGGCCCTAGAAAAGGCAAAAGACTAACTAACTAACTAAATAAATAAATAAATAAAAGAAGACAAAAGATAACAACTATTGGTGATGATCTGGAGAAAAGGGAACGCTTGTGTAACTTTGGTGGGAATTTAACTTGGAAAAAAATAGGGAGGTTTATCAAAAACTTAAAAATAGAACTACCATATGATTCAGCAATTCTACTTCTAGGTATATATCCAAAAGAAATGAAATAAGTGTCTTAAAGAGATATGCACTCCCATATTCACTGCAGCACTATTTGTGATAGCCAAAATATGTAACCAACCTAAATGTCCATTGATGGGTAAATGGATTAAAAAAATGTGGTACACACGTACACGTACACACACACACACACACACACACACACACATGTATTTACAGTGGAACGTTATTTAGCCATGAGAAAGCAGGAAATCCTGCCATTTGTAATTATAGGGGTGGACCTTGATGGCATCATGGTAAGTGAAATCATTCAAAGATAGAAAGTAGTTACTATATGATATCATTTATATGTAGAATCTGAAATCTTTCAAGTGACAGAAGCAGAAAGTAGAGTGGTGGTTATCAAGGGCTGGGAGGTGCAGGAAATGGGGAGATGTTAGTCAAAGAGTAAAAGCTTCTTGTTATAAGCTATCTATATCTATATATACCTATTAATAATTTAAAATTTTCTTATATCCAGACAAAACTGTCATTGAAAAAGATACATGCACGCCTATGTTCACTATACACAATAGCCAAGACATGGGAACAACCTAAATGTCCACTGACAGATGAATGGATTAAGAAGATGTGGTACATATATACAATGGAATACTACTCAGTCATAAAAAAGGACAAAACAATGCCATTTGCAGCAACATAGATGGAACTAGAGACTCTCATACTAAGTGAAGTAAGTCAGAAGGAGAAATACAAATACCATATGATATCACATATCTGGAGTCTAAAATATGGCAAAAACGAACCTATCTACAGACAAAAACAAACTCATGGACATGGAGAACAGTCTTGTGGTTGCCAAGAGGCAGGGGGAGGAGGTGGGAGGGACTGCGAATTTGGGGTTAGTAGAGGCAAAATATTGCATTTGGAATGGATAACCAATGAGATCCTGCTGTATAGCACAGGGAACTATAGCTAGTCACTTGTGATGGAACATGATGGAGGATAATGTGAGAAAAAGAATGTGTGTCTGTATATATATATACACATATACATATGCATACACATACACACACACAACTGGGTTACTTTGCTGCATAGCAGAAATTGACCGATCATTGTAAATCAACTACGATTAAAAAATTAAAGAAACAAATTTTCTGGTGATCTAACATACAACGCAGTCCCCACAGATAACAATACTGTATTATATACTTGAAAGTTGCTAAGAGCATAGATATTAAATGTTCTTACCACAAAAAGGAAATGATAATATATGAAGTGATGAAGGGGGTTAACAGACCCTACTGTGGTAATCAATCTCATAATATATATCAAAAATAAAAAAGAAAGAAAGGGGCATTCCAGTCATGGCTCAGTGGAAACAGATCTGACTAGCATCCATGACGATGGGGCTTCAATCCCTGGCCTTGCTCAGTGGGTTAAGGATCTGGTGTTGCTGTGAGCGGTGGTGTAGGTTGCAGGCGTGGCTCGGATCTGGCGTTGCTGTGGCTCTGGCGTACTCTGGCAGCTACAGCTCCGATTTGACCCCTAGCCTGGGGACCTCCATATGCTGCAGATGCAGCCTAAAAAGACGAAAAAAGTAAAAAAAAAAAAAAAAAAAAAAAGAAGGAAGGAAGAAACATAAGGGTTTACAGTTTTGAAGATATCTTTGGGGAACACAGACTACAGTTCTTACAGTTCAAAATTGGAGTCAGTGTTTCTGGACACAAAACGTTTGTGCTCTGAGTTTAATGTCCTACCCGGGTTCCGATGGTGTTATGGTTCCTTGAGAAGGGGTAAAAGGCCCCCAGCTGCATCCAGCGAGCACACATTTCAAACTCAGCATCCTGAAAGAATCCGCAAATATCTGCTCCTGTCTGAAACAAGACGGAATAAAATGGGCCCGTTAAGGATTTCTGAAAGACGGCGCCACCTGCCGGTGAGGAGGAGTAACCCAGAGGACACTTACATAGGATATGCCGAAGAGACTGAACTCCATCATGCCTGCAAAGGAGAACCACGGCTGCGTCAGAGAGGGCACTTGTGGCCTGTCCCTCCTCCCTCCTCAGAGAATCCTTGATCAAAGACCCCCCCAGCAGCCCACACACCGATGACAGATTTCTTCAGCTGGTCCCACGCGGCCGTGTTGTCCCCCAGCCAGTGTCCTGACCAGCGGCCAGAAGAGGGGAAGGTGGAGCGACTGATGACCATCCCTCGCCGTCCCGTCACCTCCTGCACAGCTCTGCTCGGAGGGAACAAGGAGGGGCCTTAGGGTGGAGCAGGAGGAGGAAAAGACCACAGAGCTCCTCCTCCCTGAGCTCCTGAGCCGAGGGCATGGTGACAGAACCTTTCCTGGGTCAGGGAAGGGCGTATGGAAATCAGAGCCATAATGACAACCCCACTGGCTGACTCCAGGCGATGGAGCTAATCCTACAAGTTGCTCGTTTAGATAGTGTTTCACAGGGTTTTATCAAGAACTTCACAGCGTGATAAACTCACTGGATCCCCTAGAAATAAGAAGTGATCACTAAATCTTGCTATTTATTTACTCAATACTTAGTTGCATGTATTTGGGAAAGAAGAAGGGTGAATTCCTCTATAAGGCTTTCCTAAGGATAATTCTTATTAATCACTGACTGAGTCCACAAACTGGGGTAGCGCTCAATCAGTAGAATGCCAGTTGGCTGTTCAACAAGATACTCGTCCCCCCAAAAAAATCCTTTTTGCAATAAAGAGCTCTCCAACCCTCCACGCTCCCTTATAACTCAAGTTATTATAGCATCATCCGCTAACTGCCTGTGTCCCCGTGTGTGTACCCTCCACTAGGACTATTTAGCATCTCACTGGCAGGACCAGGCCTTATTTAAATCTGTCCTCCTTACTACGATCACGGGGTCTGGCTCCAAGAAGAGCTACGTAACTACAATTAAACTCGTCTTAACCCCTGGAAGAGGGAATGAGAGCACAAGCAGGGCAACTTCTTCAGTCACTGGCTGGCCCTGCAGGCTGTCCCAACTGGAGAAGGGAGGTGAGGACTCACTCGTAGGTGGGTCTGGTCTGGGCCCACCCGTAGAGGCTGTGGACGTCGTAGTGCCGCACGGGGGTGCCGTCGGGCAGGATCTGCTGGCTCTCCATGCACAGGGTCTTGCTGCTCAGGCCGCTGTCCCTGGCCTCCAGATCTGGGGAGAAAGATCCAATGAGGTGAAAGCCACCCTTGCCTGATTCTGTTCACCCCTGACCTCTCTTCAAGGCGTTGAATTCTGGATCATGAGGCTACCTTGACCCCTGCTGGCTCCCACTCCTTCCCAGGGCCACGGAACCGTGCTCAGCAATGAGCACCAGTGGCACCTGCTGGTATTTTCAACACTCAGGGCCCCGGAGGGCTCCCTAGGAGAAAGCAGGCAACGAACCCCCTGCTGTCAGTCACTCTCTGCGTGACAGGCTCCAATCTGTGCTGGTAACACGTACATTACATTATCCCATGTAATTCTTTTTTATTTATTTTCTACGATTTTAATTTTTTTCCAGTGTAGCTGATGTACAGGATTCTGTCCATTTCCAATGTACAGCAAAGTGACCCAGTCATTCATATATATATATATATACACATACTTTTTTTTTCTTTTTCTCACATTTTCCTCCATCATACTCCATCGCAAGTGACTGGATATAATTAATCGCCTGTGCTATACAGCAGGATCTCATTGCTTATCCTCTCCAAATGCAATAGTTTGCATCTATTAACCCCAGACTCCCAGTCTGGCCCATGTAATTTTTTTTTAATCTCTAGGAAGAAGATATCATTATTCTTCTGTTACAGGTTAAAAACCTGAGATTTGGAAACACCAAGTAATCTGTGGAAGGCCAACCAATTCCGAGAGAGGGAGAATTTCTGGAGTCAGAATATGAACACGAAGAGTAACATCAAAGCGCATGGACTCCAATGCCACAGGGATGCCATGACTTTCCACCCCCTGGCGGTGCAACAAATTCCTGTGGATGGATTCATTTGAGGTTGGAGAGGTAAGAAACTTAACTGTAGAAGCCTCTGGAGACATCAGCACTGTGAAATGTTTTCTGAAAAAAAGGTGAGAAATTCACCCAAAAGGGCCAATGACTTGCCCACATCAACCTGGGTAAAGTTCTTGGAGTGTGTTTGTCTCCCCGCCCCCTCCCCCAAAAAAACCAGAGCATCAATACGGAGGTGCCCGAGATCAGAATGAACCCCTGGCTGCTGGGCTCTTGCGGGCTTTGCTCCTTGTAGCTGTGGCACTGCCGGGAGAGGAGGCCAAGGGTCCTTACATGGCATGTAGGGAGGGTGGTTCAGAGAGTTGTCCGTGCAGCCTGGAGGGACCGCCCCATTCACAAAATTCGACGGTTCATTCATATCCTAGAAATGTCAGACACAGAGAGGTCTCACTTTCTGTTTTGGTTTCATGGTTTTGTTTTACTAGTCGTTTCAGGACCGCACCCTCCGCATATCGAGGTTCCCAGGCTAGAGGTCAAATCAGAGCTGTGGCCGCCGGCCTACACCACAGCCACAGCAATGAGGGATCCAAGCCATATCTGCGACCTACACCACAGCTCACGGCAACAGTGGATCCTTAACCTGAGCGAGGCCAGGGACAGAACCCATGTCCTCGTGGATACCAGTCAGGTTCTTCACCTACTAGACCACAATGGGACCGCCTGTCTCACTTAAAAAAATAAGTGAGAGACAAAGGAAGCAGAGAGTGTCCCAGTATCATAAGTTGACCCAGTAAGTTGTTCACCACCTAGTAGTAATGCTGTAGATACCAGCCCAGGGGGCTCGTCAAATCCAGCTTGCAAAACATCAGTTAAGTCCTGCAGAATGACTGAATGCCTGGCTAGAGGATTTGGGGAAAAACAAAACAAAACAAAAACAAACAATAACAACCTCTCACTCAGGGTGTGAGGCAGGCTCAGTTCCAAAGAATTCCTGGTAATCACCTTGGAATTTTATAGCAAGAACTTCAGGCAAGGTACAAGGTATGGGGAGTGTCAGAATGTTCCACTCCTGATTGAAGGAATTGCAGGTGGATTTGTCCAAAGTCTTTCTTGGATGACTCTGAGCCCTCTCGGTTAAAGGTCAGTGGTACATATGCTTAGACACGGCAACAGAGAAACACTCCCCGTCACATGTACACAGACACAGAGACACACGCTTACAATCCACAAGCCATCAAACTTCAAGCTCTTTTCTGGATCCTGTGGATTGGTGTAGAGTTCTCTCAATTGCCTCTTCCACCACGTGATAGTCGAATTACGGAAAAAGTCGGGGAAGGCCACATAAGCTCGGTATCGCTAGAAAAATTAAATATAATTAATTCGTCCCAAACAAACATATTAGACAAAAAAAAAAAAATAAAAAATAGGCATTTCCTGAAAAGCTGAACTCAGGCAAAGCCTTGTACCATGTGGTGGTAGTCAATCAAGCAGACTTTAAGTAAAGGTTCTTGGCTTATTTGAAATACAGTGAATGCAAAGAAGAGAAACGGGCACAAATTAGACACCTTATCATGCAGAAGCCACCCACTGACTGTTTTCCTCTTTCTAGTGACACGAATGGTAGCCATCATTGCCCTGAAGTCACTGTTTCATCCGTTAGACACCCACCCCTCAACTTCTGTCCTGCAATTTCCTAAGCACTTTTCAATGACAAGGCATGAGCCACGAAGACTGCAGCTTGAAAGGAGAGAGCAGACACAGATGCACTGACAACAGGTTGGAAAGAAACAGCAGGAAAAGTGGATGAGAGGCAAGACTGCATTTTATTATATTAGACTGTCTAACTGGTATGCATCTGGGCTTTCCATGGTTTCAGAATCAACGGAAAAATTTCAGTTGTGCGTCAACTAAATTGAGGAGTAAGGAGAAAGTTTCAACTCTCTTTTCTCTTATCTTCATCAAATAATAAAAACTGTGTCTTTAGTTTAACCAGGAAAATGGACCTAAGGTATAAATTCTGAACTATAAGCCTTTTGAGAGTGAGGGATTTGTTTTATATTATTCTTATTGACTTTCATATTCCCTGCAACCACCGATGAATGCTTCGCTTAGAGCCTGACATAAGATAAATGCTCAGCGCATGCCTGGAAATTCATACCACTTAGCAATAGCAAATATTCGTGTATTTTTCTATCACCCATGTTGCTTATGAAACTTTAGGATCCTTTGAACATCTTAGTAAATAGGTTCCTCTATGTTTTTCAGTGTCCCTTAAGAGTGAAAAAGCTAAATGACGCTCGTGGCAAGGGTGTGGGTGTGGAGGGAACAACAGACGGAGGACTCGGTCTAGGGAAACTCTGGTTCTTAGACACGACAGACAGAAGGCAAGTGGAAACTCAAAGGTCTAGCTAAAAGGCCAAGAGGAACACAAAGACAAAGCTAGAAATGGACTGGTGTACAGGGAGCCAGCTCATGGAGAATTTCAAGGGTAGTGAGCTGCATCATCGAGCATCTCTTGAAAGGAAGGCAGGTCAAGGATGTCTTTTGGTTAGAAAACAGAGGTAGGAACATGGAACCAGCAAAACAGAACCTTTCAGCAGAAACAGAGAGCCCCAGCTCAGGGAGGGTAAGACACAGGGGAGCAGAAGAGGGAAATGAGGATTAGAACAAACAAGGTGGTAACGAAGTGGATACAAGTGAGAAAGCTGACCAGCTGTGACTTACTAACCCCACTGAAGATGCTGTGAGGGCCCTCACCCGGGAAATTAAAAGCGTTCTGCTGTTCTCCGAGGTACTGGCTCTGCCTCACTCCTGTCTGTATTTCACGCCTGCCTCATTGCCTCTGCCCTCACTTTCTGTGGTCCTCGGCTCATGACGTGCCCACCTGCATGTCTGGCCAGGAGTACTTATCACAGTGCCACCAAAATGCAATTCCTAGACTCGACCTCAAACCTACGGTATTAAATCTCTGAGCTCCAGGGCTGGAAACCTGCTTTTCATGAGCTTCCCGCTCTTGGTTGGCTGGTCGGTGTTCCACCACCCTCAGTGGGGCCTGGACTTCGCTAGCCTCATGCTCACGAACCACATCAAGTGGGTCTTATTAATAGAAAGAGTTAGAATTATTCTACCTACGGAGAATGGCTTAAACACTGCCTGATAGATGCTCCGACCTGCTGCTGAAGCATGTCTCATCAAGGGCACAACTGGCATTCGGGGAAGAAGAATTCTTGATGAAAAACCACCTACAATCAGAACTATGGGCATTCCTGGCCACGGCTCACTAAATGCCACTTGGTGCTCCCCTTGTAATAACCAAAACTGCTCCACAGATTCTCAAATCTGTGTCAGGTGTCAGGTTGCCTCTAATGGCTGATGAACTGTGGGACTTACACAGGGTTGGTCAATGCCCTGACTGCTAAAGAAGCTCCTTCCCCAGCATAGTGATTTAAAAGTCATAGCGCTGATATGTCTATGTGTGACTGGGTCACCTCACTGTACAGGAGAAACTGACAGAACATTGCCGATCAACTATAATAGAGACAATAAAAATCTGAAAATAAAGAAATAAATAATAAATAAATAAATAAATAAATAAATAAATGTCACAGCACTGGCAGAAAACAGGCACAAACAGCAACAGAACAGAATAGAAAGCCTAGAAATAAACCTACACATAATGCGGTCAATAAGTCTTTGCCAAGGGTGCCAAGAACACAAACAGGCAAGATGGTATTTTGTAAATAGTGTTAGAAAAATATGGATGTCCATGTGCAAAAGAATTAAACTGGACCCCCCCACTGTATACTGTTCACAAAATTAATCCAAAAAAATTAATAAATGTAAGACCTGAAACCATATAAGTCCAAGATGACAACACAGGGAAAAACTCCTTGATATTGGTCTTGGCAATGATATTTTTGGGTCTGACACCAAAAGCAGAAGCAACAAAAGCAAAAAGAAATAAGTGGGACTACATCAAACGAAAAAGCTTCTGCACAGAAAAGGAAATAATCAAAAAAAAAAAATTAAAAGGCAACCTACAGAATGAGAAAATATTTGCAAACCAAATACCTAAGAGTTAATATCCAAAATATGTAAGGAACTTATATAACTCAATAGCACAAAAACAAACTGATTTTAAAATGGATAGAGGCCTGCAATGATTTTTGTACACTCATAATTGTAATAAAATTCATTAAGCAATGGAAACAAAATTCAATAAAAGAAAAAAAATTCCCCCCAAAATGGATAAAGGCCTGAATAGGCCTATTTCCAAAGAAGACCCACAAATGGCCAAGAGGACACGGGAAGGTTCTTAGCGTCGCTGACCACTGGCGAACGGCAGCTCAAAACCACAATGCGATATCATCTCACATGTGTTAGGATAGCTTTAATGAAAAAGACGAGAGATGACAAGTCTTGGCAAGGACACGAAGAAAACGGAACCCTTGTGCGCTGCTGGTGGGAATGTAAATTGGTACAGACATTACGGAAGATAACATGGAGTTTCCTCAAAAAATTAAAACAACAGAACCACCACGTGATCCAGCAGTCCCACTTCTCAGGATATGTCCTAGAGGAAACAGACATCGATATCTTGAAGCAATATCTACGCTCCCACGTTCACTGCAGCAGAATTCACAGTATCCGAGATGCTGACATAACCTAAGTGCCTGTCCACAGATGAATGGATGACGCAGACACTATTCAGCTACGAGAAAGAAGGAAACCCTGCCACTTTCCATTCCACGGGTGAACCTAGAAGGCGTTACGCTATTTGAAATAAGCCAGAGAAGGACAAATACAAAACTTATATGTGGAATCTGAAAAAAAAAAAAATGAACTCTTAGAAACAGAAGGTAGAATGGTGGTTACCAGGTGCCAGGGGGCTGGGGGAAATGGGGACAGTGCTGGTCAAAGGTTTCAAGCCTTCATTTGTAAGATAAGTTCTTAGGGTCCAATGAACAGCATGGTAACTACAGTTCATATTGTATTGTATACTTAATAGTTGCCACGAGAGTAGCTCTTAAGCATTCCGACCACATACATACACAAACGGTAACTATATGAGATGATGGTTGCATTCATTAGCCCGATTCTGGTAATCATTTCACAATACATATGTACATTAAACCATCACATTGTATACCTTAAACAGAAACAGCTTTCTTTGTCAATTATACTTCAGTTAAGCTGGGAGAAAAATACTCTAAAATAAAATAAATAAATAAGAGTCAAGGCACCTATGACCCTGAACTGCTCTAGCAGACTCCTGTGAACCAGGTGGGCTACCTGGACCACCAAACTCCAAGACATCTTTTGTAAGAAGCGACAGAGATCACAGGAAGCTAAGTTCTCTGCCATGGATCCTCAGCTGAGATCCATGACAAGTTTTAAGACATGGCTGGAAACTAGGACGTAGGTGCAAAGCTGATAAACCCAAGAGGATGGGGGGATTGATAAGAGGAAGGTTGGAGGAGGCTGTCCCTGATAAAAAGATGTACAGAGAAAATTATCCAATTACTAAAGACAGGGGTGGGATTCTGTTTAAAAGGGGAACTCAAGGCCACCACGACTGCAAAAGCAGGAATAATAAAAAACAACAATAAACACAATAATTCAGGCAAAAGACAGGGTTTCTTAAGAGGTACCACTCTGAGAAATTTCATGGATGTTTGGAATCTGACAGCCTTGAATTTGAAATTACCACTCTGTCACTTAAGACTGCGGACACAAGTAACTTAAAATTCCTGAGTCTTAGTTGTGGTATAACTGAGATATCAGATGATAAGAGCATAATACCTATCTCCCGAATGGGGTAAAATATTACACAGAAAGTGAGTGGCACACAGGCAGACTAAGAGGCCACGTTCCCTTTGTGAATCCCCTCACGTGGCCCATGGCACGGGGATGGATGGCCAGTATCACGCGTATGGCTGCGCCTTCCTGGAAGCCTAATTTCCCCCAGCGTCCACGAAGGGCTCTTTACCTCCACTTGAGTGTCCCAGTCGAGAGAACTGTTTATAACAATATCAGGAAAATCAGGCCAGACCTGTGGAGAGAAAAACATTCCAAAGCAATGCGCCGGGTAACTTCTCTCACAGTATTTCCCCCCCAAAAAAACTATAAACCATGTCCAAAGGGTGATAATCCTTTCATTTTCTTGTAGGACTGATCTAGAGAAAAGTGGACTCCATAATACACTTGCATTCCTTAAAAAATTCCGTCATGGTGTTGACAAATACTGACTGAAAAAATGAACACTTCTGACCTGAGAGTCCAAATGGAAAAGGCAAAAAAGAAAGAAAGAAAACTACGAAAACACTAACAGCTACCACCCCCAGGCTGGGGATTGGGGAGTCACTGCTAAGAGTTTACCTTTCCCCAGACGATGCTTCCATCACTTGGATATTTGATGAAGACATCATCTTCCACACCCCGGGTGAACGGGGGGTAGGGTTTGGTCTCATTGCCAGAAATGGCGGGGTCCTGAAATCAAAGCACAGGTCAGGTGAGAAAACCAAAGCCGGAGAATGACCCGGGACAGAGAGAGACAGAATTCCTCAAAAGGGAAGGCACCAGCTTCTACCCGAGCTGTAGAGCTTCTGTGAATCTCAATTTCTCTGCTCAGGGCGTGGAAGGGAATAGAGTATCAAGCTTTCTCCACGGAAGCCCACTCATTCCTCCGAGCGGACCCCTCTCACGCACACAGGACTCACCAGAATGAGGATGACCCGCATCCCTTCGGCCTGCAGGCGGTTAATCAGGGCTGGGAATCCATCGAACTTGGGGCTGAGGGTGAAGTCCAGCTGCCGCTCCATGTAGTCGATGTCTGAGTACTGCACGTCCTGGGGGAGGACGAAAGAAACGTGTAAAAGTCCAGGGTCCGCGTAAGAGCGGTGATCCTCTCTAACCAACGGTGACTTTCAGATGGTGTCTTTCTGATTCTTCCAAATCCCACTTTGGTTATTTCGCTAGGGATCAGGTTCTGGAAAAGTCACCCGATTTTCAGATTTTCAGTTGTGAAATACAGAAATAAAACTAAATTAGCCAAAAAAAAAAAAAGTAGGATGATAATGCCAGCCCAGCAGGGCTATCGGCATATAAGTGAAAACAGCAGGTGAGAAAGTGCTTTGCAAAGGGCCAGCGTAAGGGGTGATCATGTCACTTCCCCCAAGAGGCTGCGCCTGGTATCAGTGGCTCCGAATTAGAGGAAATAACATAAACTACCCGGTACTAATACGGCATGGACAGTAAATCCACTAAAAATAAAACAAAAGCACATGTAATTGCTTTAGAAGCCAATCCTAGGGGTTATCAGACACAGCGGTCTTATAAGGAATAAAATATTGCATGTTACGGAAATTCAAGATTCATGATGTATATCATTTATCTAGCTCTTGATGAATCTAAAATAGAGCTAAGGAAAAGAAAACAATTCTGCATTGACGTTTGCATAGGTGGGTCTCATTCTATAGCTGACTGACATGCATGTTTTGTAGTGAAGGTTATATATCTCCTAACTGTGAGAATCGTAAAACCATAGACTCTCAGGTGTACAGAAGCATCACTTTCTGCAAAATATCCATTGTAGTTAGCAATCCCAGCTTAATTTATATACTTTTTTTCCCTATACCTTTAAAATACGAACATCAAAAAAGAATAAAATATTGCCTGCATACTTTCCATTAATAGGAACAGTTTTAAACAATGGAAAAGCAATAGAATAAAATTAAATATGCAGATGGTTTACAGAACCACTTCTCTGCTGAGTGTACCTCTTGTCTTCAACTGAAGGCAGAGTTTGTTTCCCTGTGTTTTTCTTTTGGAAACCAGTCTTAAGATCCCTACATTCAACTGGCAATTAGCTCAAAACTGGGGGAACACTGGGCTTCAACACTGGCAAAGCATTGGAATTGAGGTTATATCTATACACACAGTGATCTGACTGAATGTGGGTCAATTTCTTTTAATGAAGCACAACTGCTGGTTGGGCCACTTTTTATTTCTACGGTACCAAGGATGTTTTTGACTAGATGTTGTGCAGTCACGTGAAAACAAATGGAAGCACGGTGTAGCAGAAGAGGCCTACAACTGGCCCAGCGTCCCCCTCCTTTGGCAAATCATTGTGACTCTTCGGTTTGGGGACAAGGACTCCCTGCCCCACCATGTTACTAGGTGGGGGTAAGGCCGAGTGTGAGATTGTATGAGAAAGTACTTAGTCTTTTTGCAGTACTTGATAGAAATCAGACCAACGGATCCAGATATAGAGATAATAGGGTTTGGCTGTGGGGTCCTGGGGCCGGCACCGCACAGAGTGACAACGTACATAGGGGATCTGGGCAGCCACCATATCATCATACAAGCTGGCAATCTCAGAGTCGTTCTTGTATCCATAGCGACACAGCTGAAAACCCAAGGACCAGTAAGGAACCATCACTGGCCGACCAATCAACTAGAAAATAAACAGAAAATTTAGTCCTTAAAAAGAAGAATATGGATGAAAGTTGTACACAAGGAAATAAGAGTATTTTTCCCAGTGTCCCCATTTAGATAATCAATAAATTCAAATCCAGAGAGAGACTAAGAGGATGCAGAGCCACCGGGATAACTTGGAGAGAGCTTCTTGACCTCTCTCCCTAGGAGTTTTAGAACATCTGATTTTACTCTGATTTCCCAGTGGCAGTCCAGCTTATGGGTTAAGAACACAGAAGCAACATGCCCGGGTTACCATATAGGCTCAAATCTCTGCTGGCTATGTGACTCTGGGCAAACGTTAAATAACCCGTTATATATCCATTTCTACGCTTATAAATTGAGGATAATAACGTATTTATTTCATAGCGATTTTGTGAAGACTAGATGAGTTAACGTATGCAAAGTGCTTTTACATGTGGTAAGTAATATATCAGTGATACACAATAAGCTTATATTACTGATATACGGTAATGTAAAATTACCATATATCAGTAATATATACTGATATATATTGAAACAAACACAAGTGTTTGTTGCTGCTGCCAAAACAACTGTCATGACCACTATGAGCACAGTTACCACCCTCACCACCACCACCACCACCCTCACTACTATCATTGCCACCAGCACCCTCACCACGACCACCAACAGACTCACCA
>PVHT020000237.1:6019523-6083168 GCA_004024745.2 Catagonus wagneri | reverse complement strand
ACCCCTGAAATTCAAACACTCTCCTTCTTCCTATGGCTCCTTATTATAGAGCATTGAGAGAAGGTATGTTGTATTCTATCTATACAGAATTTTAAAAGTTAAGTGAAAGTCAGCAGAGTCCCAGGCCTGGTGAATTCATTATCTTACTATACATTTTGTCATTCTACTCTTTTAAAATTTTTATCCATTTTATTTAGAATAGTCTTAAGACTCACAAGAAGTTGCAAAAATAGTACCAAGTGTTCTCTTGGACCCCTCACCCAGCTTCCTGCAATGATAACATCTTATGCAACCACTGTACATTGTCAAAATCAGGAAACTGACACTGATGTAATACTATTACCTCAAGGATAGACTTTATTCAGATTTCACTAGTTTTTACAAGCATACATTTTAACCCCATCTCTTGATTGTCCACCTCCTTTCTAATATATCATGCAATTTTCTTCACACCCTTGTACCCCAGAGTGCGTGCTCTGACTGTCCACTTCATCGCAAATTCAAATTATATAAATGACTCCCGCTGGCTGACCTCCAGAACACTTAGGACTCGCTTGGCTTGGCTATCCCTTCTTACATTGTTCTTGCCAGATAAGAGTTGAATTAATTTTTGTTGCTACGTGTTAGTGATCTGAAATAAACAAAAAGGCTAAACAAAACGGAGAATAAAAAAGAAAAAGCAAAACTGTCTACCAGATAATAATTTTGACTTCAGCGTGACGCGGTCCAACACATTCTAAGGTTCCTCAAGAGTGACTCAGACAAGTAAGGGGGAGACGCTGGCCTCATCTTACCCATGGCATTGCTGTTGAGCAGGAGCACTCCGTGGGCACTGCCATCCTCCTCCAGGGCCATGTAGTAGGGGTGGACACTGTAGGAGTTCTTCTTGTACTGGGGAGAGGCGGGGGAGAGGAGGCAGGACAGTAAAAGACATTGTGCCATGTGCAACGATGTGGATACAATTAGAGATTCTCATACTAAGTCAGAAAGAGAAAGACAAGTACTCTGTGATATCACTTATACGTGGAATCTAAACAATGGCACAGATGAACCTATCTGTAAAAACCAGAAACAGACTCGCAGACGTGGAGAACAGACTTGTGTCTGCCAAAGGCGGAGGGGGAGGGAGAGGGGTGGACTGGAAGTTTGGGGTTAGCAGATGCCAACTCTTCCATTTAGGATGGATGGGCAATGAGGTCCTGCTGTACAGCACAGGGAACTGTATCCAATCTCTTGGGATGGAATATGGTGGAGGACAGTGTGGAGAAGAATGTGTGAGTATGTACGACTGGGCCATTTTGCTGTACAGTAGAAATGGGCATGACAATGTAAATCAGCTATAATTTTTTTAAAGTTTAACTAAAAACAAACAAAAACGACATTTTGGCTGAAAAAGAAACTCAAACACTGATGGTTAAGATGTGTCTGGTCTTCTCTGTGAAATAAACACGGAAGAAACAAAGAAGCCTGAGAACTGGCCCACTTGTCTCCAAGCAGAATGCGATCATATGTATGTTGAGTCTGGGAAGAGGAAGCATGAAACGTGCATGGTGTGGGTGGACAGAGGTAAAGACCCGGACCCCAACGCTCTGCCCTCACCCCCGGGGGTTGGTCTCGAGAAAACATGCCCCATGTGTTCCAGTTCAAGTCTCTCCGAAAGGCTGTGTGCTCCATTTCCCCAAAGCCGTAGAGGTACTGGGAGGGCAGGCGTGTGGAGATACGGATGAACATGTCGTTAAAGGTGAAGCCAAGGAGCTGAGAGTCCCAACTGCAACACAAACGGGTAGTTGGGAGAAGAAATAGGCTGTTTATTTTTTTTTGGTCTTTTTGCCTTTATCTAGGGCCGTACCCGCGGCATATGGAGGTTCCCAGGCTAGGGGTCTAACAGGAGCTGTAGCTGCCGGCCTTCGCCACAGCCACAGCCACAGCCATGCGGGATCCGAGCCGCGTCTGCAACCTACACCACAGCTTACAACAACGCCGGATCCTTAACCCACTGAGCAAGGCCAGGGATCGAACACGCAGCCTCACGGTTCTTAGTCGGAGTCGTTAACCCCTGAGCCACTAAGGGAACTCCGAAATAGGCTGTTTAAAGGCTTTCTCCAGGAAACTGATTTCTTGATTCCCCCTCCCCACACCCAGAACCCTGTTAACCTCCCACACAAAACATAAAGTCTGTGCGATTAAAGTAATCATAGATGCCCTTAATGCAAGCCCAGCAGCCAGCTGCTTTGTTCCATTTCCCGCTATTGCTGTCTCCTTTCAAGGATCCCTCCAGAAAGCCGGGTCCCATCACATCCAACATCTCAGTTGCCACCACTTCACAGCAGACCTCGTTTCACTCTTGCTCCCCCTACAGTCCAATTTCTACATAGCATCCAGTGTGATGTTTTTTTTTTTTTCCAAGTATCTCACAGCCTGTCCCAGCCGTGTTTACAATTCTTCAGTGATTCCTCATCAAAACGTGACATCTGTCGTCAAGGCCCTTCCTGATCTGAAGCCACCTACACCCTAGCCTCATCTCCCACCCTCACCTCCTTACTTACTGTACTACTTCGACCATATGGGATTCTGGCCACCCCCCCCCCCCCAAATAAGGCAAGCTTGCTCCCGCTCCTGTTTCATAGCCCGTGAAGAGACTGCTCGGTCTGTCTGAAGTGACCCCCCTCTTCAGACAGGAGCCACTTGGGAGCTCCTTCTCCTCGGCCAGGTCCTATTTCACATCGCCTCCTTGGAGATACCTGCTCAGATCACAGTATCAAAACCAGTAACTTTCCCGTAAGTATCAATGACTTTTTCTTACAAAGCAGCTGTCCCGGTCTAAACCTCCACATATTTTAACTTAGCCTGTTTTGTGATTTCCTTATTATTTTTGTCATAAAAAGAGAGGCCTCCTCTTCTCTGACCACTTGATATGAAGAAAGCACCCCATAAGCGTTTTTTTGGATGAACTGCCCCAGGAATTTCTCCCGGGGCACTAAAGATTTCTCATAAGAACAGACCTGAGGGAGATAACGTATTCATGGATCTGCAAATGGACAGTGCGTTTCTTTGAGCAGGATCTCGCCAAGGACGAGGGACCTGGCAGTGAACGTACAGGCAGCCACCTATTCCAAATCAGACCGGGAGCCACTTACATTGCGGTGCCTGTACTCTTCCGGCGGATTTCGATCCCAAATGGATTCTTCTTAATGAGGACATCGTACAGGCGACTCTCAGAGGTGCCAGATGGAACCCCAGGTACGTTGAGAGGGACTGGCACTTCATACCGCTTGTTGTTGGGGTCATAAATCTAGGGCCAGAGGAAACAGATTCTTGAAACCTTTGCCCTTAGCTGAACCCTGATGGCTCTGACAGTAAGTCTGAATGCTGTATATTTGTCTTCTTTAAGCTTATGATGCTGAGAACTTCATTAACAAATCAAAAAAACAACGCAGATTGACCGCTTTGATCTGGCTCTTTCAGATCACCTTTTTTTTTTTTTTTTTGGTCTTTTGTCTTTGTAGGGCCGCACCCGCGGCATATGGAGGTTCCCAGGCTAGGGGTCTAATCGGAGCTGTAGCCACCGTCCTACACCACAGCCACAGCAATGAGGGATCCGATCTACAACACAGCTCACGGCAACGCCGGATCCTTAATCCACTGAGCGAGGCCAGGGCTCAAACCCGCAACTTCATGGTTTCCAATGTGCCATGACGGGAACTCCACAGATCACAGTTTTAAAGCCTCCGGTACAGTAACACATTCCTTTGATATTGGTTCTTTTGTGGAAAATCAGTTTGAGATTTATGAATATATTCTGTATTAGTTTGTGTGTGCGTATCTGAATGTATGCGAATACCTAAAAAGTTTTCTGAGTTGAAAAAAAACATGAACTCTCCTTAATTAAAATAATCATAGATGTTCTGGATAAACAAAGGGTCTAAACTGATTCACCGAGCATCTGCTACCTTCTTGCCTAGGCATTGTTACTGTTTTTAAGAAATTCATGTGCTGATAGGAGGTGAAACAGAGATGCGTGCAACACCTGAGTGATGCATATCAGTGCAGAGCTATATAAAGGCATTGCGAGCTTATAAGGAAGGAAACGCCTCATAACGTTTCTGCAAGACTGGCACGGATTCATGGGGGCAAAGGCTGAGGCTTAAAAGCTTTGCAGCCATTAACCAAGCACAGAAAGGAAACCACGTCGTTCCCAGCCGAGAAACAATGCAAAGGCCCAGAGCATTAAAGGAAAGAGGCAGTGATTTTGGAGAGAACCATTGTATAATCAGGATGTAGAATGTGGAAGAGGAAACTTGACCAAGTTCATTTCCTTCTGACCCATTCGCTGCTACCATATGCCAGTGCTACGGACAATAGAACTATAAAAGATTATCATCCTTGAATTAGAAAATGTGAAAGAACTCAAGGTCCAGGTCGATATCGGATTGTGAAGAACATTTCAGGGAATGCCATACTGGCCTGAGTCTTTCATCTGCCTTCTCAATAAACGTTTGAGAACTTACTGTCCTCCAGGTTCTCTTACCTGGAGAGTGAGGAGGGGCGGGGACCTATCCAGAAGCACCAAGAGGAAGGGACAGATTACTCCCCTTGAGAAATTTACAATCCAGCAATGAAGACGACATTAAAAAGAGCCCATCATATGTCCTTAGATGTAATTAAATGATGGAAGGGAAAGAGATCGCTGTATCCGTGGAGGTACTTCACATCCATCCCAAATTCAGTGTCCCCAAACTGAACTTCATCAGTGTTGCTTTATGTTGCCCAAACCTTTTCAGTATTTCTCATCCCGGTAATGTCACCGCCATTCATGAGAGACACAGTCCAGAAACATAATAATCTTCTCGCTGCATCCTTCTCATCAGCTGCTTCTGAGCAATCAGCAGATCCCGTAAGGCTACTTCTCATTTTCTTGATATGTCCACCTCTCCACCTCCTTTCTGTACCCGGTCTAAGCTCGATCCTCATCTGGATTACCTCTTCTTTACCACTCTTGTCTTCCCAACCATTGCCCTTCAGGTAGACACACTAATCTTAACAAAACGCCATGTAGAACGGGCTTGACTGTCCCACCAGTGCTTTGCAGTTATTCTTTTTTTTTTGTTTTGTTTTTTTGCCTTATCTAGGGCCGCACCCGTGGCATATGGAGGTTCCCAGGCTAGGGGTCTAACAGGAGCTGTAGCCGCCGGCCTTCACCACAGCCACAGCCACGCTGGATCCAAGCCGCGTCTGCAACCTACACCACAGCTCACGGCAACGCCGGATCCTTAACCCACTGAGCGAGGCCAGGGATCGAACCCGCAACCTCAAGGTTCCTAGTCGGATTCATTAATCACTGAGCCATGACAGGAACTCCATTTGCAGTTATTCTTAGCATGATGATCTCATTTATTGGAGCAGGCTGAACTTAGAAGAGCAAGCTTATTTCAGGGTTCTGTAACCCGGACGAGCCCAAAACAGTGGAACTGTAAAGGGCCGAGTCGGGGCTTGACACACAGCCTGTAAACACATACCTTAAACTGCAGCATAGTATCCTTATGGTAGGTGACACTCAGACGGAGGGAGTTCACGGGGACTGAGGGCAGAGCGGAGGCATACAGAGACGAGTTTAAGGAGATAAGAGCTGTGGCCCCGAGTGAGTCATACTGAATGTCGCTGACAGAGTACAGCTCATTGATAAAATAGCAATAAGGGACTCCAGGAGAAGTGGATTCCTGCAAAGTAAAGCCAAATAAAGCTCAGCATGAGTCCCGGGATTATCAAACACAAAGGGGGCTAGAAAAGGCAATTTGCAGGGAGATGAAGATAAAACGACTCGTTTTCTTATACACTCTTCGCTTGGTGACATGACTTTAAATTCCCAGTCTACGTGCAAAGTATTTATTAAAAAAAACAACAACAACAGAAAACAAACTCCCACTTCTGTCCCTACATACTCCTCACATCCAGATAAAGCCTCAGGTCGGTTTGGAGGTCCATCCTTTCTGAGGATTTTAAGTATTGATGTAGGGACTGGTGCTATGCTCATCACACTGTAGATTAAGCGAAGAGGACTGATTTTAATGGACATTAAACCGTGCCAGTGCAGTTACCTCCCAGGCGCAGCCACGGGCAATACAGTTATCTGCAGAAACACCCGTCTCATCAGGATAACAGTCTATTTTTTCTTCATCCCTTA
This sequence comes from Catagonus wagneri, assembly GCA_004024745.2. Taxonomy (NCBI): domain Eukaryota; kingdom Metazoa; phylum Chordata; class Mammalia; order Artiodactyla; family Tayassuidae; genus Catagonus; species Catagonus wagneri. Next base: position 6,076,987 of record PVHT020000237.1, on the reverse strand, counting down.
TCTTCACATCCCACTCCACCGTGTAATCTTTTCCCAGGCCAAGTTCAATTTCGGTGATAAGGGCCACCTGTAAGAATGGGACAATAGCCAGAAAATGAACCCTGTGAGAACTGAAGCTTCCTTTAGAGAAGAAAACAGACATTACAGCAGAGTCTCAACAATCCAAGTGACAGAGAGCGAGACGGGGGCAGGGATCCACCCAGTAACCGTGGGGGCAAACCTCATAATTCGATCTGGATCTTGTACTTGACATTTTGAAAAGAATCAGGTCGGAGTTCCCTTCGTGGCTCAGTGGTTAATGAATCCGACTAAGAACCATGAGGTTTCGGGTTTGATCCCTGGCCTCGCTCAGTGGGTTAAGGATCCGGTGTTGCCGTGAGCTGTGGTGTAGGTTGCAGACGCAGCTTGGATCCCGCGTTGCTGTGGCTGTGGCGAAGGCCGGCGGCTACAGCTCCTGTTAGACCCCTAGCCTGGGAACCTCCATATGCCGCAGGTGCGGCTCTATATAAAAGGCAAAAAGACAAAAAAAAAAAAGAAAAGAATCAGGTCAACTAAAAATTTCTGTAAGCCACCCCTGTCCCCCTTTTCCTTCCTCCCCCAATTCCCCTTCCTCTTCCTTATGTTGTCAGGAAGGCTTTCCTCTGCAGTCCCTTGGGAGCACACCACAGGACACAATGCCATCCCAAATTAAGCTCCTCTTCTTGGCCTCCATTCCCCAAACTAGTGCGCCCCATTGGTCTGGAGGAGGGGCAAGAACACAGAAATAAGAATCGTGTGGCCTGGGTCCCCACCTCCATCCCACTGTTGAAACTTAGACCAAGTATTTCAATTCCCTGGGCCTCGGTCTCACCAACAGCAACACTGAAAAACTGGTCAGATCCTTTCAGTTCTCACATCCCAGTCTTTTCATTGCCCCAGAGTCTCAAAAGTTGAAAGTTTTGAGTCCCAATTCACTAATTCAAATATTTCATATTTTTCTTTGTGTTTTTCTCACGAGAGTCTCATCTTTAGTTAGTAATTTCCATAGTGAAAGCTCCTTGTCGAGAGTTATAAAATCTCATGCCAAGGATTCTCATCCTTCTTCCAGTTCCCCCCTGCCCCCAGCCTACATTCATCTTGCAATTCCTGAATCTGAAACTTCATCCGGAACAATGCTCTCACACTGGCATTCGAGGGTCAACAGGAGACCCTTTGACAATTAGATCAGATCCTTCTTATTTTGGCACCTAAGACCCTTTAAAATCTGACTTGCAAGTCAATTTGTCTAAACTGGTCCCCTTCCAAAAATGAATCCTACCAGTTCTAGTTATAGGATACTCACAGATTGATGGAAGGCTATTCTCAGTCCTGGGATTGGCTTATTCTAATACCTCAATCTTAAATGCTTTTTCTAGGCAACTACAACTTTCTAGGAAAATGGTGCCCATTTGTGGAATACACAGCTAGCTGTCTGCCCTAGAGAAAAATCCTCCTCCGTCTTACTCCCTATTTCAGTTTGGAACACCAAAGTCCTCAATCGAGAACTCAGCTTTGGTTTCGTTTGTTTGTTTTTTATTTGTCTTTTTGTCTTTTTAGGGCCACAACCATGGCATATGGAGGTTCCCAGGCTAGGGGTCAAATCGGAGCTGTAGCTGCCGGTCTAGAAAGAGCCACAGCCATATGGGATCCGAGCCACATCTGCAACTTACATCACAGCTCATGGCAATGCCAGATCCTTAACCCACTGAGTGGGGCCAGGGATCGAACCTGGATCCTCATGGATGCTAGTTGGGTTTGTTAACCACTGAGCCAAGACAGGAACTCTGAGAACTCAATTTTGAATCCACATAACACAGGGATGGCCATGTACCACTAAGTGCAAGTCCACTGGGAGTTGCTGGTCAAGTGTTTCTTGGTTTAAGGGTCTGCCCTCCCTTTCCTTCCCTTCATCTTTCTCCTTTCCTTCCACTTTCTTCTTTTTAAAATTTTTATTTTTCCTCTAACAAGGCTATAGTGATTGGGATTAAGCCACCACTTCCAATCCCAAGAGAAGAAAAGACCTCAACCCTGACAACCTTAAGCCACTGAATTTCCCAAACTTCCTATTGCACAAGGAAAAAAATCCCAATTCGTTTAAACTATTATTTTGCTGAGTTTCCTGTCACTTGCAGCTGAAAAAATCCCTAGCAGAGGCACCATCTCTCAAGCCTTGATTTCTCCAAAGCTTTGTTCAACTACCCTATTAAGCTTTGAACATTACATTGGGCAAATGTGTGTGCGCGCAAACATTTAGTTTTACTGTAACAATGCAACTCATACTTTTAACATTTAAAACTGAGGATCATCTTTCCAGCAAAACAAAAAGAAAAATTTAAAAATAAACAGAAACAAAATTACAGTAGAGAATGTCAACTGCAAATAAGATCAGGTTCGGCTGACTCTCCCATCCACTGGCAGGGCCCAAGTCATCAATAGGAGAGATTTTTTTTTTTTTCTTTTTAGGGCCGCACTCACAGCATATGGAAATTCCCAGGCTGCGGGTTGGATCGGAGCTACAGCTGCCGGCCTACGTCACAGCCACAGCTACACAGGATCCGATCCATGTCTGCGACCTACACCACAGCTCACGGCAACACTGGATCCTTAATCCACTAAGCGAGGCCATGGAGTGAACCTGTAACCTCATGGTCATTAGTTGGATTCATTTCTGCTGCACCACAATGGGAACTCCTGAGAATTTTACTTTAAAAGTGTCATCTTAAACTGCAAGGATGTCTGTTAAACATCACAATGAAACGTGCCAAGGGAGAAGCCATGTTGTCAAAATGCCCGCTTAACCCACTCAAACATCTCAAACCCGCCCTTTGCTGACCTTCTATAACTCCATTTTTTCAAGTTTTATTTTTCTTTTTTTAAACAAGAAAAAGTGGACAGATACATGTTGGTAAGTGCTAACTGTCCATATTCACATAGAGACACAGTGTAATCTGAGCCCAATATACAGAGACAGGAAGAAAGAAGCTAGAATTCTATGCACTGTGACACAGGGGCCTAGCGCCCTCCAGCTTCCAGCAGAGCTAAGAGATCAGAAGGTGTTTCTTTCTTCCCGTGGAGTATGGCGGTGGGGATTCCATAAAGTTTTTGTTGAGACAAGAAGGGATAAAAATGAATTTGGAACAGAAAGGGGTAGAGATTCTTTTCCCACTGAGTTTAAATTGGGCAGGATTTAAGTTAAGATTTCCTATATGTAGGGTTGGGTGGCCTGTCCCCTTTCCAATAGTTCCATGTGTAAAAACTGTGTTTCCTACAGTGTAAATTCAAACAATAAAAGAGTTCCTGTGGTCATATATTCATTAACATATTTATCAAACATTTAGTTTATTTTTACATGTGCATCCTTCAAGTGCTTGCACTTCACTCTACCCATAGCCAGCCGTATAATTGCTTCTTTTTTTGGTGCCCACAGTATGTGGGAGTTGCCAGGCCAAGGATCAAACTCGCACCACAGCAGTGACAATGCTGCATCCTTAATCTGCTGAGCCATCGAGGAACTCCATATAATTCTTTATTTCTAACTCTATGATGTATGCATCCATAATGTATGCTGTCAGGACAAAAATGTCAAATGCCACCTATATATCATTTATAGCAGGGGACTAAACTTACTTATTTTCCCCAAATTTGGAAGGTCCCTCACAAGCCAGCAGTTCCCAATCCCATATCATTTGGAGAACCTCTGGTAAGGCGTGTTCGCGGAAAGGATTCTATGTAATGCTAAGATTTCAGAGGAACCGCTGACAACCTGCTCAGAAATACGAGGTCTCCTTACAACTGATGAAAAATTATTTTATCATTGTCATCTAACTAAGTTTTTATCCATTGGCTAAGCTTATCAAATGCGTTGACTGAAAGTATTTCCTAAAAACATGGGTTGGAGTGAGAATCTAAGCTTAATTCCGTATAGAAAAAAAAAAAAGCACCTCAAAAATTTATGAACAGGAATCCCACTTCCCACCTCAAGCTTTTTAGCATTAATCAGCAGCTTTCAGACCCACTTTGCCTATAATCTTGTTTCCCCACACCCCTGACTTGGCTCTTCTTCTGTCCCGGTCAGAAAGGCAGAGGTCCGAGGGGCAAATAAAGGAATAAACAGAAACAGACCAGTTTACTTCACTCCGGTTTCTCAGCAGCTCCTTGTTCACCCTAGCTCTGGCCCCCTCTTTATTTTTTCTATCTTAAGCCTCTGACTTCCTCACCCTAGTCTTCAGGGTGTGCTCAGCTCCCTCAGAAATCCACGCAACCATGGCAAGAAGAAGCATCATAAGCTATGAAGAATTCTTGATAAGCTAATCTCAAAAATGGGGTTTTACCTGAAGGTTAGGATCATAAGTCACATTAGGAGAAACTTGAACTGGGATATTATTTTCTTTCACTATAACGTTGGTAGGTTCCTGGGTCCCAAGGATTTTAATCTCTTTAAATACTAAATTATTGGGGTCTGTGTAGGTTGACTGCAAAATCTTCACTTCCAGGCGGTTCTGCAAAACAATTAAGCGCAAAAGTCTGCCTTGAAAACACAGATTCTCAAGTCACTCAAATATCTCATCCTATGTCACATATCTGGAATCTAATATATGGCACAGATGAGCCTTTCCACAGAAAAGAAACCCATGGACTTGGAGAACGGACTTGTGGTTCCCGAGGGGGAGAGGGAGGGAGTGGGATAGACTGGGAATCTGGGGTTAATAGATGCAAACTATTGCATTTGGAACAGATAAGCAATGAGATCCTGCTGTACAGCACAGGGAACTATATCCAGTCACTTGTGATGGAGCATGATAATGTGAGAAAAAAATGTATACATGTATGTGTGACTGGGTCACTTTGCTATACAGTAGAAAATTGACAGAACACTGTAAACCAACTATAATGGAAAAAAGAAAAATCATTTAAAAAAATAAGATCAAGTATTTCATGCTAGACCAGATACCCCAAACCGCTCTGAATGCCCCTTAGCTATCTCTACGCATGTGTGCTAAGTAAAAACTTATTTTTCCCCTGGGGGTAGGGAAAAACAGGATATAGAGAGATATGCACATACACGTAGAGAAAATTTTTTAAAACTTCATTTAAAAAGATTGACTGCTTCGATTTATCCATCTCATTGTCTCTTTCTACTAACACGAATGATTCAGTTATTGGGTTTTAAGTCCTAAACTGAAATGGGTTCACCTCTTATCTTAAAGGCTTGATCATAAGTGAAGCTGCAAATATAATTACACACCTACACAGACACACATGAGCTAATGGTCAGCCCACACACTTGCAATACATAAAAATGTATTACTTACTTGGGTCACAGAAAACTCACTTAAGAGATAAACTTTATTGGCCACAGTATCTGAAAGTGAGAGAAAAGCAAGTTAGACTCTGGCCTGCCCACTCCAGAAGGGGATTTCATAGTGCTCCTCGAAGCCACATGTTGAGAATGACAAGGCTCCTAGACAGTCTCCAAGGCCAAGCCACTGTCTTCCCGCTTCCTTCCCGCCTTAGCCTTGAAAAGGACCCCTTCCAAGTGCTTCCCAGGCCTATATGTCAAGTGAATCTATTTCCTAAGCTTGAGCCACAGAACGGTCAGTATGTTGGAGAGAGCAAAATGTGCTCAGAGGCCTGGCTAGATCCGGCACACTTGAAAAGTGTATTCTCATGGCCTCACTCGAATGGGTGTGTTTTACCTATTATCCACCTTTGTTCATAAGTATTGGCGGGGGGGGGGGGAGATATGGGCACTGAATGGCAGAAATAGTCTTGAAAGCATCTCTTTCAGGTGCCCGTTGATAATAAAAGACAGGCTATGTCTACAGCTGGCCAATGGGCAAATTCTAAGAGGCAGAGACGAGTTCCCCTTCCATCTGTGATCCAGATCAACCAAAACTCTTCTCTCAAGTGACTAATGCCACTGTGCTTGGTGAGATGGTGAGATTCCTCCCACTGCTGAATAACCAGCAGGAGCAACTCAAAGATGCAGCTTTGGAAAGGCCCACATTGCCATAAAAATGCTCACCTTTCGTTTCTCCATCATCCCAGAAAAGTTCGCCTTTGGCTTCTTTGTTGTCATCCAGCGCAATGATTAGGCCAAGCGGGTTCCGGCGACTGTGGGAAACAAGACTGATGTAAGAGGAGTCCTATTCGTGGCTGGGCGAGCGGAAGCGAATCTGACTAGTATCCATGAGGACACAGGTTCGATCCCTGGCCTCGCTCAGTGGGTTAAGGATCTGGCATTGTTGTGAGCTGTGGTGCAGGCGCAGACGTGGTTCAGATCCTGCATTGCTGTGGCTGTGGTACAGGCCAGCAGCTATAGCTCAGATTGGACCCCTAGCCTGGGAACTTCCATATGCCGCGGGTGCATTCCCCCACCCCGCAAAAAAAGATTAATGTAAGAGGAAAGAAAAGGACCTGGTGGTCAAAGAATTTTGCTAAATGAGCTGTGAAGGATTCTAACAGATTTCAAAAGGGAAAGGTTGCCAGCAGCAGATGGGTCTGCTTTTCTTCAGGCACGAAGGCGAAATCCACAGGGGCATAATTTTCTAGAATTAGCAATGTCGCAGGAGACAGCAATATTCCAAACATTAGCAATAAACATCTAGGTAGGAGGCAAGAATTTAAGCACCAGAATCACTGCAATCAATCACTACGACAAAAGCTGCTGATGCAACTATTATTTTGAACATAGACTGCTAGACGAAGAAGCCCTAGATAATAATCGGCTCAGCCTCATCATTTTAGAGATGATAGGTGCAGGAGAAACATTAACTGCAGTTGGGGGTACATTCTTTCCCTGCCTAAGAGCCATGCTGACTCAGAAAGGAATAAAATGCAATACGGTTCTATATAAGAGCCACTTTCCTAAAGGGATTATTTATTATGGTTAATTTCAAGAGAGATAAAGAAAACAGTCTAATTATCTGCTGTATATAGAATGCAAAACACAAAACACTACTCAGAAGATGCTGAAACAGATGGACATAGAGAGAGAGGGAGAAAGAAAGAGCAACTTAGTTTGGAATCTCACCTTATTTCACCCCTTCTCCAGACCTGTCCCTGTTAGGTCCGTCAATGAGCTCACATTCCCTATAGTACTCTTGCCCAGTTCAGCCTGCCGCTATGCCCTGTGCAAGCCAAGTTCCACTATCAACACTAGTACTTCCTTTCATTTAACATGCATGTATGGAGTATCCTTCACTGCTAGGTAGTCTAAGAGATGTAAAAACATACAGACCTTAAATATTATAGGAAAGATTAAACATATTCAGCAAATAGTCAAAACAGGCAGTAAGAATGGCACAAAAGTTAAAAGACATATAGGAGCCCATACTGAACACTTCTGGCAGTATGGTGGCCTAGATATTTTGGAGGGCGTTACATGCTCTGAAGGACTCACCCACTAACATACGACTTGCCTGGCCCCAGCTAAATTAAACACATAATTCTGGAAGGGTGCTAATGTGAAAACCAAGTTGACAGCCATCCTGGCTTGCAACCTGAGAGAAGGTTAATCATCCCTGGAAGAAGGACACCTATATTTGGATCCTTGAAATCACCACATCTGAAGAAGAAACAAACAAATAAAATCACTGAATACACAAGGTAGTAAGTCAGGATGAAAGAAAACTGGCAAAAACAATTAAAAATAGATTTAGATTCACAGTGGAAAACAGTATGGAGATTTCTCAGAAAACTGAAAATAGAATTACCATTTGATCCAGCAATCCCACTCCTGGGCGTCTATCCAGCGAAAACCATGACTCGAAAAGACACTTGTACTGCAATGTTCATTGCAGCACTCTATATAATAGCCAAGACATGGAAACAACCTAAATGCCCATCGACAGAGGAGTGGATAAAGATGTGGTACATATACACAATGGAATATTACTCAGCCATCAAAAGGAAAGAAATAACGGCATTTGCAGCAGCATGGATGGACCTAGAAATTATCATGCTAAGTGAAGTCAGTCAGACAATGAGACACCAACATCAAATGCTACCACTTACATGTGGAATCTAAAAAAAGGACACAATGAACTTCTTTGCAGAACAGATACTGACTCACAGAGTGAAAAACTTATGTTTTCCAAATAAGGTTGGGGGGTGGGGGGATGCACAGAGGGTTTGGGATGGACATGCTATAAAATTTCCTTGTGATGATTGTTGTACACCTATAAATGTAGTAAAATTCATTAAGTAATTTGTAAAAAAGTAGATTTAGATTCCACTGAGGATTGATTGATAGATTGATTGACTGATTGATTTGCCTTGCCCACAGTATGTGGAAGTTCCCAGGCCAGGGATCAAACTGGAGCCACAGCAGTAATCTGAGCCACAGCAGTGGCAATGCCGAATCCTTAACCACTAGGCCACCAGGGAATTCCAAGGATTTTTATTTTTATTTTTATTTATTTATTTATTTTTTGTCTTTTTGCCTTTATGTAGAGTCGCACCAGCGGCATAAGGAGGTTCCCAGGCTAGGGGTCTAACAGGAGCTGTAGCTGCCGGCCTTCGCCAGAGCCACAGCGACGCGGGAACCGAGCCGCGTCTGCAACCTTCACCACAGCTCACGGCAACGCCGGATCCTTAACCCACTGAGCGAGGCCAGGGATCGAACCCGCAACCTCGTGGTTCTCAGTCGGATTCGTTAACCACTGAGCCACAAAGGGAACTCCCCAAGGATTTTTAGATAATAGAATTTTTAGATACAAAGTATAAGATGACTAGCCTGGAAATGTCTAACAATGTTAAGGAGGAAAGAAAAAAAAAATCAGCTAAGTAGCAAAAAAGTATAAAAAAATGACCAGAAAGTTGGACTGCTCCCTCTGCTGGAATTGTTGGGGAAGATTTTTTGCAGATGAAATCTGGGTTTAACTTGGAAGACCATTAAGAATGTATCAGGAAAAGAATGTTGAAAAGGGTAATAAGTTCTGAAGCCCAAAGACAGTGAAACAGATGAGCATGTTTGGGGAATAACAAGATTTGGGGCATTGGCTGGTCTATAGGTGCATATTAAGGTGTGTAAAGAGGAGTTCCTGTCGTGGCTCAGTGGTTAACGAATCCAACTAGGAACCATGAGGTTGCAGGTTTGATCCCTGGCATTGCTCGGTGGGTTAAGGATCTGGCGTTGCCGTAAGCTGTGGTGTAGGTTGCAGATGCGGTTCGGATCCCGTGTGGCTGTGGCTGTGGCTTTGGCGAAGGCCGGCGGCTACAGTTCCTGTTAGACCCCTAGCCTGGGAACCTCCATATGCCGCAGGTGCGGCCCTAGAAAAGGGAAAAAGACAAAAAAAAAAAAAAAAACCCCGAAGTTGTTTAACTTGAAACTAGATTGTGATTGGCCTTAAACACTCTACTAATGATAGAATCTGGACCTTAACCTGTGAAACAACACGTTGAGACATTCATTTTGAAACGATAATTTTGGCATCAGTATGCAGAACAGCAGGAAGCTGAATAGTTAGAGAAAAAAGAAACCAGCTGGTATTGGGATGCGGAAGTATCTTCCATCATCATAAAAGTCTAAATTCAAAAAATTAAGGTAAGAAAGGAGGTTAAAGAGAAACGACAGATTTCTAACCTCTGAAAAACTCTCTGTTAAAAGCAAGTAAGCTCACTGGTGTAGAGACAGAGACATGCATGTGTGCCCCTTTAGGACAGATGGAGCCTGCAATATGAGGATCAAAGACTCATTGAGGAGAAACCAGTGACATGAAGGAGAGCTAAAGTGCACAGGGACTCCATTTTGCATTACAAGAAAGAAATAGCTGTGTGAAGAAAAGAGATTAATTGAGATGATGGGGGAATGGAAGGTGAACCCCAGTCCCTGGAAATAAGAATGAGGACTCAAGAGTGTAGCACAGTGGATGGTTGATGGTCTGATCAAGGCAGGTAGGATGATCAACAGACCCTATTTGCCTAAAATTGAAGTGTTTCCCAAGACGTGAGACCTCCATGGCTAAAACTGAAATAGTCCTGGGAGAATCAGGAAGGTTCACCACCCTAGAGGTCAGCATGTTTTAAAAAAGGACAGGATGAAGGTCTTTCAAAATCCATCTGGGAGTTCCCGTCGTGGCTCAGTGGTTAACGAATCCGACTAGGAACCATGAGGTTGCGGGTTCGATCCCTGGCCTCGCTCAGTGGGTTAGGGATACGGCATTGCCGTGAGCTGTGGTGTAGGTCGCAGACGCGGCTCGGATCCCGCGTTGCTGTGGCTGTGGCTGTGGCTGTGGCGAAGGCCGGCGGCTACAGCTCCTGTTAGACCCCCTAGCCTGGGAACCTCCATATGCCGCGGGTGCGGCCCTAGATAAAGGCAAAAAGACAAACAAAAAAGAAAAAAAAAATCTGTCTGGGTGCAGCTCTCAATCACAGCTTCCCGAGAAGAGGCTTGGAGGAATCCAGGGGACAGTCCGATGTACCCCCATCCTGGTCCCCAACACACACTCCTTCTACATGGGTAACAGATGGGAGCAGAGATCGGGATTTGTCAACCTCCCCCTTAAAAGAAACCTGCAACTATGCTGTACCTGGCCGCAGTGGTTGTGGCTGGCTCCTGGGTCGGGAAGATGTAGCCGCCTCGAAGGTGAAGTCCGATTTTGTCCGCAGGAAGCTCCATCTCCACTGTTTGCCTCCTCCATGTCACTCGGCCCCCCTGATGCCCCGGCAGACAAAGGAAACGAAAAAAGGATGCATGACAGCACAGCACCTCCGCCTCTGTCCCACATGCTGAGCTCTCTCCTTTCCCCACCTAGCCGAACTGCGGGTCTAGGTGGGGAACAGAGAGGCAATCAAACAGGAAAAGGGAAAACATTTAAAAGCCACAGGCTTTGTGATCAGCTGGGAGTTTGGGGGGGCCATCTATGTCATGCTGAGGCTGTCTGACACACGCGATAGGAACCAACCATTGGTTCTAAACAAGAATCGGACTCCCAACCAAGCTCAAATTTGGCCTCAGTATTTGCCTGTGGGACATTTTATTTCAGTCTTTATCTTACCACTAAATAACATCTATGAAAGTATCTTTTTTAGGTTTTATTACCACTGATGTCAAGTCTCACTTTTCTGACTTTGCTACGAAATTGTTGGAAACACGTGCCTTCTACAGGCAGACAGCTTGTCTATGCAGCTTGAAGAGTTTAAGGAAAGTCAAAGCTACTTACAGTCTCATAATCATACCAGACAGCGTCAGGCACATATGCTGTCACTTTCTCTGCACCCTGAAATTAAAACAAAATATCGTCCTTCATGGCCCAGCCTCGTAAGGGGGTAAAATGGGTTTCTGAGCATTCCCTAGAGAACTTCTTAATCACATACTGAGTGTTCATAAATGGCCTTTTTTTTTTCTCTACTATCAAATCATGCTTTTCTTCTAATAGAGGCAGTAACTCGGCAACTCAAAAAAAAAAAAAAAATCCCAGAAGGCACCACGTTAGGAATAATAATATTAATACTGAAATGTGCATTGTGATAAAAATTCCAGCTTTAGGTTGTTTACCTCATTTACTCTTCCCAATGCCCCCAGTGATATGTACTATTATTAGGTTGCCTTACAGCTGAGGAGCCAGCACAATATCTTTCTCCAGGTCTCACCGGTACCAAGTGGCAGAGGTGACAACCACACCCTGATCAGTCTGACCTTAGAGTGAATGCTAGGCCACTGCTCCATCTTGCCTGTATATCATGGAGCAAGTTATGATCTGTTATGAGAATCTGACAACACACAGGACCATTCCCTTTTTCTTTTCAGGGCTGCACCTGTAGCATATGGAGGCTCCCAGGCTAGGGGCTGAATTGGAGCTGCAGCTAAAGCTGCAGCCACAGCCACAGCAATGCAGGATTCGAGCTGCATCTATGACCTATACCACAGGTCATGGCAATGCCGGATCCTTAACCCACTAAGCAAGGCCAGGGATCGAACCCGCCTCCTCATGGATACTAGTGAGGTTCATTTCTGCTGAGCCACGACGGGAACGCACAGGACCATTCTTAAACCCAGGGTCACCAGGAGATGCTTCTCCACTGATTTGGAACTTAGTCAAGAAAAAAAAAGACTTACTAGAGAAAAAAAAATGTGTACCTATCCAAACTTCCCAAAACCCCAGCATGCTGTCTTCAAGGCTGACCCAGGCACAGGTGGTGGAAATGGGTTTGGAATAGAAAGAAGATAAATGGTTCCAAGGAGAGAGAAGAATTTAAAGGTTAGCAGGATGGAAAGAAGAGACCCCTGCCCCCCCCGGGGGGGGTGTCTCTATGGACCACTTACCTCATTCAGGACAGGAGTAATGAGGAGGCCAGGCCCCCATAAAAACTGCTGGTACACATCCCACGTATTGCTGTCCTCATAGAACCTGGCGACCAGAGAGACGTTCACTGAGATTTGGGCCATCCTGCAGCTGTCCCACACCCCCCAGCTTGGCCTAAACCAGCAGGCACCCCTGCCCGGGGCAAGCCCCCACACCCAATTACTCTACGATGCCTATTCGATCCCTATATACACACTCCTGCGGACAGATCCACTTCCCCAGCCCCTGTATCCACCCTCCCACCCCTATTTTCTCCCAGTCTGGACAGAAGTTCCTTTTTCAATATCTATGCCAGGCAGGTTCCAGGCTATAATTCTCTTTGCCATATCCCCCTTTAAAAAAAAGAAATAAGTAAAATAAGCAATACATTTTAAAAACTTCAGCTGACTATCAAAAAGTGACGGGATCGATCACATGCACACAAAAATAGCAGACAAGAATGTTATTAACTGCTTTCTCTTTTAGGATATCTGCCTTTTTATTATTTATTTATTTATTTATTTAGTCTTTTTGCCTTATCTAGGGCCGCACCCGTGGCATACGGAGGTTCCCAGGCTAGGGGTCTAACAGGAGCTGTAGCCGCCGGCCTTCGCCACAGCCACAGCCACAGCAACGCGGGATCCGAGCCGCGTCTGCGACCTACACCACAGCTCACGGCAACGCCGGATCCTTAACCCACTGAGTGAGGCCAGGGATCGAACCCACAACCTCATGGTTCCTAGTCGGATTCGTTAACCACTGAGCCACAACGGGAACGCCATATCTGGCTTTTTAAATAGGGAATTCCAGGATACAGTAAAACTGTACCCCAAATAATGAATATGTATTACAATATATACTATAATAATATAATACCTGAGGGCCTAAAATGGCAGACACGCTAAGGGAATTAGCTGTATTTTGATTCTGACAAGGAAAGCCTCCGTAGGCGCTCTTTTTTAGAGTCAAATTAGAGATACTCATTGGCTGATAATAAAAATTCTGAATTCTGGAAATTCTCTATAATATTCTTATTCATATGCAAATGAGTAAGAGGTTCATTCCTAAGCCTGAACACAGAACATTACCATCAGGTTCCAGCCATCAAATCCTTTAGATTAAGACTAAAGAAGCTAAGGATGAAAGAACTTAAATTGTTTGTCAAAGGTATAGAATTGGTAGAAGAAAGACCCCAAGCGCATGACTTTGAGTCTAGTTCTCTCCCCAAAAGGGAATAGGCAATAATACTTAAATATGTCTAAAATAGTATCAAGGTAGCAACTGGGTACTCAAGTTAAAAAAAATATATTCCAGGGACTTCCCATTGTGGCTCAGTGGTCATGAATCCAACTAGCATCCATGAGGATGCGGGTTGGATCCCTGAGCTTGCTCAGTGGGTCAAGGATCTGGTATTGCTGTGAGCTGTAGTGTAGGTCACAGACACAGCACAGATCCCAAGTTGCTGTGGCTGAGGTGTAGGCTGCCAGCCGTAGCTCCAATTTGAACCCTAGCCTGGGAACTTTCATATGCCACAGGTGCAGCCCTAAAAAAAAAAAAAAAATTCTAGTAACTTTTTTTTTTTTTGGCTTTTTGCCTTTTATCTAGAGCCGCACCCGTGGCATATGGAGGTTCCCAGGCTAGGGGTCTAACAGGAGGTGTAGCCGCCGGCCTTCGCCACAGCCACAGCCACAGCAACGCGGGATCCAAGCCGCGTATGCGACCTACACCACAGCTCACGGCAACGCCGGATCCTTAACCCACTGAGCGAGGCCAGGGATCGAACCCTCAACCTCATGGTTCCTAGTGGGATTCATTAACCACTGCGCCACGACGGGAACTCCTCTAGTAACTTTTTGAATTGTTTTAATTTTTACCCTTACATTTGACGATATAGTCAATATCACCCAGTTGCACTGACAAAATTCCCTGGGATTAGGTGAACTTACTCATGCAGGAGGGGCCTGGCCACCGTGTCCCCCCGGGTGTGAGCGCGGTAGAAGAGCGTGTAGAGGTAAGGCAAGAGAGTATAGCGGATGGAAAGGTAGTGCCTGGAGGAATTCAGCAGCAGAGAGTCGGCTCCAAAGGAGGCAGGATCTTGGGCCTGCGGAGAAACAAGAGGTGGCAGTTGCCATGTGCTTACAAATCAGAGAAACATCTGGAGAATTCCAGACCCCACTCCTCACCACTAAGCGTTTCATTCCTGCAAGACCTGGGGCCCAGCTTGCCAATTTTTTGCCTCCGAGCAGCAGGGTTGGGCCCTGGGGAGATCACTGCACCAAGTCAGTGACCAGGCTTCCTCTTGCGACACATGGCCCCTCATCCATTCTAGAGGTGCTCTCTCAGGGGACTGCCATTTAAATAACTTTCTTGTTTTGATTCTGTTTCGAGCAATGTAGATAAAAGGTATAAAGGTCTGATTAAAAACCTTCACAGACTCATCAGTTCCTTGATTGCTGCAACAGGAACAGCAGAGGCTGGGGCTGCCGGGCATTTTAATGGAGCATCATGAGTCCTGGTTAATTGCAAACGGTGCCACCTTTCAGCTTACGTGAAGCACCAGGTAGGATGCTGCCTCAACAGATTTCTCAGTAAGGATGCAGACAGATCCAGTGGTAATGTATACCAAATCTATTTTTTTTTCTCTTTTTAGGGCCGCACCTGCAGCATGTGGAAGTTCCCAGGCTACGGGTCCAATTGGAGCTGTAGCTGCCAGCCTGTGCCACAGCCACAGCAACGTGGGATCCGAGCCGCGTCTGCGACCTACACCACAGCTCACAGCAACGCCAGATCCTTAACCCACTGAGCAAGGCCAGGGATCGAACCTGTGTCCTCATGGATGCTAGTCGGGTTTGCTAACCGCTGAGCCACGACAGGAGCGCCTCGAATCTATTTAGATCTTACTTACCTTGTAGCCTTGGCCGTTGTGATTTCTGGAAAACGGATAGAAAGCCCCCAGCTGCATCCACCTCCTGCAGAGCTCTTCCGAGGTATCCAGTATGAAGCCACATATGTCAGGACCCACCTGGGGGGACAGACAGCAACAGCACGTGTACCTCACTTCCATTACCCGTCCCCTGGTCCCGGGATTTGCTTTCTACCAGAGACCTGCCAGCTGGACTCTGCTAATCTCTTCGTGACAAGGTTGATAGAGCGTGATCGAACCAAAGCAGGCTACATCCTGTGTCCGCTCTTTACTGCCAGGTGACTTTAACACTTCCATGCCTCAGTTTCCTCATTTTTCTTAACGTGGGCACCAGTGAGCTACCAAGGGTTTTAGTAAAGGACATGATGTAAGTTAAACACTGGATGCACCACAGCTTTGGGATGAACAGTAACTAGCAATCCTGTGGATGTTATTATTTTGACCACAGAATTAGCAGAATTAATTTTCCAAAGCCCAAATCTGATCAGGTCATTCATCGTATTCAAACATCCCCAGGGTCTCCTGCCGCTTGTCCTCTTAGCGCCTCAAAACCTGGTTCCAGCCCACCTTCCCAGCATCATTTCTCATTTGGATCCTATCCAATTCTCTCTCTCGCTGGTCTTGCTCAGGTGTGTTTCTCAATCTTAAAATCACCTCTCCACTTTCAAGGTTAAACTCCAAGTGCCATCTTTCCCATGAAGTTACCCTTGAGTCCCTTTTCTGATTCCCTTTGTTTTCATAACCTTGTCAGAGTTGATAAGTCCCTTTCTCGGGACCTTTTCCATCATTTAACTTACATGTTCCTGTTGGCAGTTTTACATGATTACGTATATTGGGTGGGGGGGGGAGAAGGTGTGTCTGCTACTATAATTATGTTTCTCTCCATCCTCACAAGGCACACCTAGCTTGCACATAGTAGCTTGCACATAGTAGAGGCTCAATAAATACACACGTTGAATTTAACCAACAGATGCCAAAGCCATTCCTAGGGTGTTGGCAATATTATGTTTCCTTATCTGGGTGCTAGGTTCAAAAATGTGTTCAGATTGAGAAACTCAAGAACTGCAGACTTAAGGATATGTGTACTGTGTGTGTGTGTGTGTGCGTGCGCGCGCACATGTGTGTGTTATACTGTAATAGAAATATTCTAATGATACCCCTTCAAGGTTGCACTTTCCATCCTCATAAGGCAGCACAGAGAAGAACATTGCAGTCTAAGTCACATTGATGGGGAGGAAGCACCTGCTCTCCGGACATTAAATCCCTGGGCCGTCGAGGAGAGGGAGAGCTTTATCTTTTGGCAACTTTCCAGCATGTGGTATTCTGGGGACTGAGGTCTGGAAGACAGCTTGGGATGTGGACTCACCATGGGAATACCAAAAAGGTTGAACTCGAGCATGCCTGGGATGGACCAGCGGAGGTCATTCCAGGTGGCTGCGTTGTCTCCCAGCCAGTGGGCTGCAAACTTGCCAGACCCCGCAAAGGTGGAACGGGTTAGAAGGAAGCTTCTCTTATTAGGGAACACAGTCTTGATTGCTCTGCAAAGGGCGAGAGATTTAGGGAGTCAACGCGTGACCTTAGCGTGTCTTAGCCCAGGGCATACAGTGACAGTATCGAGAAGCTCTAAAATTACTACCCTGTTCTTTTCTTCCAGTTCCTTCCTGGAGGGTTAGAGCTGCTGTTGGGAATGGACTGCACCACTGTGTATGTCTGTATTTTGTTTTGCTTTGTTTGAGGCATTTTATGGACATCAATAACTCCATAATTTCCAAAAATTTCAAAAGCAGTCTTGAAAAAAGTAGGAAATAGGAGTACCCAATTTTTATGGAATAAAGTTGAAATGCAACTTTTTTTTTTATCTTTTCTAGGGCTGCACTCATCGCATATGGAGGTTCCCAGGCTAGGAGTCTAATTGGAGCTGTTGCTGCCAGCCTATGCCACAGCCACAGCAACGCGGGATCCGAGCTGCATCTGCGACCTACACCACAGCTCACGGCAATGCCGGATCCTTAACCCACTGATCAAGGCCAGGGATCGAACCCCCAACCTCATGGTTCCTAGTCGGTTTTGTTAACCACTGCGCCACGATGGGAACTCTGAAATGTAACTTTATATAGATGTATATATACATTAGTCTTTCACATCACATGGCTTCAAACACATAAACATGAACCTATGAAAAGTCTTTTGGAACCTGAACTGTTTTTAAGCAGAAACACTTTGGCCATATTTTGTTACAAGAAAAGACATTTGAAACTTATATATTTATATATAGACATATGTACTTTTAAAGTAATCCAATTTTTAAAATTAGAAGTCTAAACGTAAACCTAAAATTTTTTGCTCTATAATTTTTAACAGCTTTCAGGAAGGCTAAAATCAGAGTTCCCGTCGTGGCTCAACAGAAATGAACCCGACTAGGAACCATGAGGTTGCAGGTTCGATCCCTGGCCTCGCTCAGTGGGTTAAGGATCCGGCGTTGCCGTGAGCTGTGGTATAGGTTGCAGATGTGGCTCGGATCCCGCGTTGCTGTGGCTGTGGCGAAGGCCGGCAGCTACAGCTCCTGTTAGACCCCTAGCCTGGGAACCTCCACACGCCATGGGTGCAGCCCTAAAATGACAAAAGACGAAAAAGAAAAAAAGAAGACTGAGGAAAGGCTGATAGAGTGGTATGGAAAAATATCCAAGATAGTGTTAAGTAAAAGATGAAGAAAGAATAATAATAATAATTTTTAAAAAAGGCTAAAATCACACCCTTGGCTTTGCTAATGAGTGAGTGTGATTTTTGACTTGGCTTCTTGCTGTCATGGTTACAATAAATAGAACAAATTTTCAGTACAATTTCCTCGCTATAGAATTTCCATCCACCCAAAGGTAGGAACAGCATAGCCAGTACCTAAAGTCCCAAAGCACATGAAGTCTATAAATTACTTAACCCTCCGAATGCCAGTCTGCATGGCGTGGCAGAGGGGAAAAATGCATCGGCCTTGGACTCAGGCAGAAATAAGTCCAAATTTTGCTTTGACAGTTTATTAGCTTGACCTTGGTCAAGCTACTTTTCTTTTTTTTCTCCAACCTTCCATGCATTCATTCTTTCACTGTGTACATACCACAAATATTTATTGGATTCCTTCATCCCTATGTGTCCAGGATTGTCTTCATTCATCCAATAGTAGCAAAGATACTTATCTGTGGAGTTCTTTAAAATAATACTCTGGTGCCTGGCATCTAGCAAGGCTAATACTTTTGACCATGTCAGCCCACAGCAATATACCGGCCTTACTCTGCTGTGGCGATCGCCATGGAGTAGCCATACAGATTGTGGACATCGTACTGCTTGCCCCAGTGTTGCACGGCGTCCATGCAGAGAGTCTTGCTGAAAAGGTAGCCATCCAGGATCCCTGGGACAAAAGAGGGGTCGATTTTTTTGTGTGTGTTTTTGCCTTATCTAGGGCTGCACCCGCGGCATATGGAGGTTCCCAGGCTAGGGGTCTAACAGGAGCTGTAGCTGTCGGCCTTCACCACAGCCACAGCCACGCGGGATCGGAGCCACGTCTGCAACCTACACCACAGGTCACGGCAAGGCCGGATCATTAACCCACTGAGCGAGGCCAGGGATCGAACCCCCAATCTCATGGTTCCTAGTCGGATTCATTAACCACTGAGCCACGACGGGAACTCCAAAAGAGGGGTCGACTGATGACAGCCAAGGATGCACATGCCACGCTCCTTGATTATCACCTGAAATGGGGGCTCCCTGGGCAGACATTTTTGGGGGTCATCCTGAAAATGATTATATGGCTTCCTCACTAACAGAGGGCCATACGCTGAGGCATTTTTCTCTGATAGACAAAAAACTATGCTGACCCACACACATTCCTCTACCTGGGTGCTCACGTGACCAGAGGCAAGCATTTGGAAGTGAGAGGATCCATTTTAGACCTAATCTGAAGTTTTCAAACTGAGCTAAGTTGAGCAGTCCAAGAACAGACACTTTAGATGAAAGTGTAAATAACTGCTTGCCTATCTCTCCATTGACCAGATATTATAAAGGATGACTGCCAAATCTCTCTTTCATTCATCCACTCTCTTCCGTTCCCATCGCACAGTTCTGGTTCAGATCCAGATCGCCTTCAGATCATAACTGTTGCAACAGTTTCTTAATAGCTTATTTACCTCTGATCTGTTGATCTTCTCATTCATATTAGAAGGACACATGAACACCAGATCAATAATTCCAACACCATGTGACTGCCATATTTCCCTCTTACTAAAACATAACTCACTGTTATCAAAGAATTGAAGCCTCCCGTCTAAGTCTCTCAATATTTGACCCTAATCCATCTTCCCCAAATTCCTATTTTCCCATCAGATTAGAGATCTTCACAAGACTGGAATTCCAGAGGTCCATTCCTTTCTTAATCACGATACGATGTGCTGTGAGCCCCTGGTTTTCTTCAAACTACAATAAATGCTGTGACTCCAGGACCACACCGTGGGGGACAGTGTTGTTCAGAGTTTAGCCAGATCTCACTAGCATCATTCACTGACTCTGTCTTGGATCCCCTGAAGCCATGGGTCCTGTCTTCCTTTTACCCTATGGTGCATGTCTGTTCTCCATTCTCCTGGTATCACCAGACTTGATCCTCATTTGAAGACCAAACCTGGTCTCTCTCGAGTGAGCCCTGACCTGTCTGGGTACACACCTGAGCCACTAACCTCTGGTTCCTGCACCTTATCTTCTGTGGACTTTTCCCCAGAAACAGCTCAGACTGTGAGGGGCTAGATTTCCCCTTTTGAATTTATGCCTCATTTGGGAAAGCACAGAGTGGATTTTTTGTTTTGTTTTGTTTTCTTTACAGAGTACTCATATTTTCCTTCCCCTATGCACATTTATGTACCAAATCTCTTGCCAAGTGGTTCACATTTATTCCTATGAATGTAAAATGCCAGACACGCATTGCCACTTGAATCGCACTAACCACCAACACTTACTGGGAGTAAACGGAGGATAATTTAGATTGCTTGTGGAACATCCTGAAACTGAACCATCCACGAAGCTGGCGACTTCATTCATATCCTGTAAGACAAAGGGCACAAACTACTGAGAAAAAGTAATGTGTCCTGGTATATTGTACTGATGGTGTCTTTTTTTTGAGGGCTCAGTGAAATCAGTCTATACATTTCTTTTCTTTTTTTTTCTTTTTAGGGCCACATCTGCAGCATATGAAAGTTCCCAGGCTATGGGTCAAATCAGAGCTACAGCTGCTGGTCTACACCACAGCCACAGCAATGAAGGATCCAAGCCATGTCTGCAACCTAAACCACAGCTCCCAGCAACGCCAGATCCCTTAGCAAGGCCAGGGATTGAACCTGCATCCTCATGGATGCTGGTCAGATTCACTTCCACTGCACCATAATGGGAACTCATATATATATATATATATATATTTTTTTTTTTTGTCTTTTTGCCTTTTCTAGGGCTGCTCCCGCAGCATATGGAGGTTCCCAGGCTAGGGATCTAACAGGAGCTGTAGCCGCCGGCCTTTGCCACAGCCACGGCAAAGCGGGATCCGAGCTGCATTTGCGACCTATACCACAGCTCACGGCAACGCCGGATCCTTAACTCACTGAGAGAGGCCAGGGATCAAACCCGCAACCTCATGGTTCCTAGTCGGATTCATTAACCGCTGAGCCACGATGGGAACTCTGGAACTCCTATATATTTCTGTTTTTAAAGAAGTTCTTATGTAATGGAAGAAAATAGATGTTCCTGTCCTATCTTCTCTTCTGTTGATTCTCTTCCTATTGATGGTTTCATGGAAAAGGTTCTTAAAATGACACATCTCTATCATCATTGAAAATGAAAAATTTCCAAAAACATTAGGTGAAAAAATATTTCAATTTATATGATCCATGCATATCAACTCATACATGCTCTAAATATCCAAATATAGTTATGAATGCACACATATAAATGCATATACATATATAAACATACACAGAGAGAGTGAGAGAGTAAGCCTGTGCCAAGAACTGTGCAAGTGAGGGATCTGGGAAAACCATACCAAAATACTAATGGTAGATGTCTTTGGTTGATATCATTTAACTCTCATCATCTTTTTTTTTTTTTGTCTTTATAGGGCTGCACCCACGGTATATGGAGGTTCCCAGGCTAGGGGTCGAATCAGAGCTGTAGTTGCTGGCCTACACCACAGCCACAGCAATGCTTGATCCGAGCCATGTCTGTGACCTGCACCACAGCTAACGGCAATGTGGATCCTTAATCCACTGAGCGAGGCCAGTGATTGAACCTGTATCCTCATGGATACTAGTCAGATTCTTTTCCGCTGAGCCACGATAGGAACTCCTCTCCTCATCTTTTAGCTCGTCACGTTATTTGTGTTTTCTGCCTTTCTCTTATAAATGGAAAAACAAATCCAGAGCTCCCTAAATTGTGCAGCACACCTGCTGCTGTGCACTTGTTTTCATTTAATCTTTCATGAGACATTTGCCCCGACTGCAGCCATGGTTCTGTCAGGCACCTGAACTCTGACAAGTCCCTCCAACACGTCCAAGTGCAAGAGCCCTGAACAATCCGTGTACTTTGTGACACTGTAGGGAGTGTAGGCTCTGTTTTTGTCTGAGCCCGTTCATTTGTAAAAGGAGAGCAAGATTCGGAAAAAAAAAAAAAACAGATTTCTGAGTTTATTTCCAGTTCTAACGATCAGATTTTTTTTTTTTTTGTCTTTTTAGGGCACACCCAAGGCATATGGAAGTTCCCAGTCTAGGGGTCGATTCATAGCTGTAAGTCGCTGGCATGCGCCACAGCCACGGCAAAGCCAGATCCGAGCTGTGTCTCCGACCTACACCACAGCTCAGGGCAATGCCGGATCCTTAACCCACCGGGCGAGGCCAGGGATCAAACCCATGTCCTCATGGATACTAATCGAGTTTGTTACTGCTGACAGGAATTTTGATGCTAAGCTGCATGCTTTAGTAAGATTATTTGAATAGTAAGATAGGGAATACCTAGAATTATGGCCAAAGTTGCGTTTCTCTCCTCCACTTCCCCCCCAGACTCCATAACTCAATGATATTGACCTACTGGGTCTGAATATTAGCCATCTAGTCATCAAAACATTAAGAACTCACAATCCAGATTCCATCAAACTCTACTTGATTGCGGAAAAGTTCGAATTCATTTGCCCACCAAGCAGTACACCTGGGGTTGGTGTAATCAGGAAACACAGTTTTTCCAGGCCAGACCTGCCGGAGGAAAAGAAAGACATTGATCAGAGGAAGCTACATGAATATAGAGTAAAACAGAGGACGGTGCAAGGAAATTCCTAATACAATCATTTCAGCAGAGGTGACCAGGCACGGGTCCTTTTCAGTTAGAAATGTGAAGCTCTTCAAATACTTAGAATAAATGTCAGGAGGAGTCAAAGAGTCACTCGAGGAAAAACATATTTTAAAAAAATGGTTAGGTCCTTGCTCATCTTCAGCTCTGGTTCATTCTTCCTTCTCACTTTTCTCACAGCCACTCTTAGAAATGGGAAGTGAGGGTGTGTACTGTATAATTTCAGCTGATCCAGTTCAAGATGTGGGTTCCAACCATCAACCTGTCTTCTTGGGTCTTTTTCTATCCACTCCCTCCCAGGTCAGCATATTAGGTACCAGAAATGTTAGGGACTGGGTGGATTAGAAGTGAACCAGCAAGGAAAGCCTTCACGGGAAACAAGGGTAAATGAAAGTTGGAGAAAGAGGTAGTCGAACCTGTCTAACACTGCAGAGAAATCACGTTAGAAGAGGAATGAAAGAGTTCCACTGCATTTGCCAGTTAGAGGAGGTGATCGGTGCCGCTTGCCAGAGCAGCATCAGGGGGGCCACGGAGAGCAAAGCAGACTGCGCTCAGCGGAGGGCTGGGTGGGGGTGAGGAGGTGGCGAATCACTATGTAAGGCTGTTGTTAAGGGGCTTGGCCGCAAGAGGACTAAGAGCTATGACGGCTGGTAGGTATTTGGGGGAAGAATGGACAAGGAAAGTTGATCCCCAGCACATATAAAGCATCCGAAGTGTAAAACAAAACCATCACTCACACACACACACACACACACACACACACACACACACACACATACAGCACAGAAACTACCGCGGTCCCTCCACCAGCCCCCAGCTTCCCCATTACCTCCCCAATGAGTGGAGTCACTCCATCTGTAGCATTCACCCATATCTTCATATCTGAACCCCGGTCATATGGGCCATAGGGATTGTTTTGGGAAGAGTTGTTGGAGATAGCTGGATCCTAAGAAGGAGAAAAATACCATGAAGGGCCTTGCTTTAAACGAGAGGCCCTGAAAGGAGACTGGGAATTGGGGCTGAGGGAAGGGAAGGGGGATGTAATGACAAGGAGGAGCCCAGTATCTGATCTGGGGGAAAAGGAGGCACACACGTACCGCAATGATGATCAGTTTCTGTCCGTTATTGTGTAACTCCTGAGCAAACTCAGGGAAGCCCTTGAAATCTACTGGATTATAAGTAAAGTCTTTCCTCTCATCCATATAGTCAATATCAGCATGCTGCACATCCTGAAAGAAGACACAACGACCACAGCCCCGTCCCCAGATCAGATTAACGGCATCACCTTACCCTGTCGCCCAGCATCCCAGTGTTAAAAACCAATCTAACAGGGGGAGTTCCCGTTGTGGTGCAGCGGAAATGAATCCAACTAGTATCCAGGAGGATGCGGGTTCCATCCCTGGCCTCGCTCAGTGGGTGGCCGGGGGGATCCAGCATTGCCGTGAGCTGCGGTGTAGGTTGCAGACATGGCTCAGATCGTGCGTTGTGGTGGCTGTGGTGCAGGCCGGTGGCTATAGCTCTGATTTGACCCCTAGCCTGGGAACTTCCTTATGCTGAGGGTGTGGCCCTAAAAAGAAAAACATTTTTTTTTTCTTATATATTAAAAAAAAAAAATTCTGGGGAGAAAATATTCCGGGGAGAGAATAGAAACAATTTTCTTACATCCCAAGAGAATTCCTTTATTTTTTGGAGGACTTGGGAAGCCTTACTTACATAAGGGAGCTGTGCGGCACGGTTTCGCTCCACAACTTCCCTCATGTTGTCTAGGGTTTCGTAATCATAACGACTGAGATGAAACCCAAGCGCCCAGTACGAGGGCAGGACTGGCAGTCCGATGAGCTGGAAGAATGAAGTGAAATGAAAGTCAGCACACTCTCCATTTTTAAAGAAACTTTTTCTAAACATTAGTTTGGAGGCACAGAACACATCCCAACTTCCAACACACTAGTTCCTTAATGTTAGATTGCTAGTCTGTTATCCCAGACTCTTTATAAACCACCGAGAGTAGGGTCAACTTGGAAGAGCGTCTCTAAGAGCTACTGAAAACAGCCTATCTCTATGTGTCGCTCTTGCATGTTCAATTTACGCTTGTTTGTATTTAGCATCTCCTTAGCCGTGGTCATGATATGACAAGTTTACCTGTAGATACTCTTGAACCACTTGCTCTGGAGTGTTTCCCAAGAACACATAGAAGTCGAGAACGCCCCCGATGGTGCGGTAAGTGATGGCTGGGGCGGGCTGGAGGGTGACCTCTTGAGAGATTAAAAACGAAGCAGAGAAATGTGAGGATTGATTCTAGAGCGATAATTACGATGTTTTGGATCAGAAACTCACAAGTCATCTGGACATTAATGAAAAGATTTTAATGCCTCTGATTCTATCTACAAGGGACGAATTCTGACGGCCAGCATCCATGCTCACAGCACAAGCGAGGTCAAAGCATTTGTACGGTGAACCATTACTGCTTCAATAACGGGTGACAGAAGTGTCTGCGCTGGCTGTCAGGATTTCGTGAAAAAGCAGCTAGTTTCAAGAAGGGGTCCGGAATAAGTCATTCTGACATAAAAATTACGGTAAGCTGAAGATACCTGAGTTTCCGAAATCCCTTATCAACCTAAAAGCAGAGCCTCCCGTAAGAACTCTGTTGTCATAAACCCTCCCTGCTGGATCAAAACTAAACTCCAGGATGACCAGTTGGCTCCACAACCAAACAGCCAGGCTCATAAGAATATCCTCTCCTAACCAGCCTCCTAAGGGCTCGCTGATCTGTCCTGAAAGTCATCTGTTGTCCCATTAAACGTCCTTGCTCCTGCACACCTCTTCTGAGAAGTCATTTATTTCACCCTAAGTGCCTTTCTCCCCCTGCCTGTTAGGATGGTATACAAGCCCCAAGTTCTAGCCACTCCTTTGAGTTACTCTTCGCAGAGCACTCTTGTGTGTGTGCGTGTTGCCTATGTAAATACACTCCAGTCTTTCTCTTGCTAACCTGTCTTTGGTCAGACTGACTCCTAGGACCCCCAAATAACAAACCCGAGGGTGGAGAAGACGTCTTTCTCTCTGACACTCACCACTACAGACCATGCTGTCCTCACCCCATACCATCATTCCTGCCGGAATATAGCCCAGCTGGACACATGGAGGCTCCGGCCTCAGGCGACCTCACATTAAGCAAGAGCCAAAAATGTCAGGGTTGATATTCCAAGTTCAAAATCCCTCTAAGGCCGAGGTGAAGTCGGCTAACAGCCTTGGCTTGCATTAGGGATAAAAGATCTCAAGATCTACCGAAATGTACTCTTTGGCCATAAGCACGATTTACAGGGAGAATTTAGAATCTGTGCCTTTCCCTCTAAACCTGACTCAGACTGTTTTCGGGTTCCTTTCAATCACCTGAGACTGCATAATCCTAGTAATTACCTATTTTTTGACCATCAGGAATCTTAGAATCATCCAAGATTCTATCAAGTATTTCAGAAGCATCTTAGAGTGGATCTCAGACAATCTGTGGTGAAGGACTAGCTCTTCATTTTTTAAATTTCCAATTCTCTGCAAACTCATACTTACATAAAGTAACAAAAAAGGAGCTTCTAGGAAAAGGATCATGCATGCACTTGGACGCTGCAGCCATGTTCACTCAATTTCTGTACTCATCTTACTGCAGACCCAGAATAGTCTGGGATGACCCATCCATGGGTCACACTTCGAGTGGCACTTATCTAGTCCCTCAAGTTCCAGTCGAGAAGAGGGTAGGGATTAATATCCTATACCCACTACCAACCCTGGCGGATTCTCTCTCTTTTTTTTTTTTTTTGCTTTTGCTTTTTAGGGCCGCACTTGTGGCATATGGAGGTTCCCAGGCTAGGGACCTAATCAGAGCTGTAGCCACTGGCCTGTGCCACAGCTACAGTAATGCCAGATATGAGCTGCATCTGCAGCTTACACCACAGCTCACAGCAATGCCAGATTGCAGACCCACTGAGCGAGGCCAGGGATCGAACCTGTGTCCTCACGGATGCTAGTCAGATTCGTTTCCGCTGAGCCATGATGGGAACTTCCACCTGGCAGATTCTGATTCAGTTCGTCTTCCCCTACAGTGACTGATCTATTGCCCTGGGATTGGTTATTATTACTGCAAGCACAAAAGCAGTGGACTCATCCATCTGGTCTATAAAACTTGCGAGATGAGGAAGTGTGTGACTTTCTGGAATTCTATGACGCTACACCATTTGGTCTTAAACAATCTGTATGACCCTCACCACTCCACATTTCCCTGCTGCCCTTGGAGTGTCTCCACGTGACATTCACCGCTCAGTTGCAGCTGCTTGGTTAGGCCCGGCTACTGTCACCATTAGGCCCAGAGCAAGTATCTGTTTCTTACCAGAGTTTATATTAACCCCTCAACTGGATGAAAGTCCGAGGAAGGAGAAGAACAAGTTGGTAGAAACTGCCTCAAAAAGGTTATTAGAAATGATTAGTTGTTTTAACTCTGTAATAGAAAATATTCCAACAGAGGCAACCAGATTGAAGAAAGTCATAAGCGAGGAAATAAAACTCTGCTCGTGGCTACCATGGGTCAACAAGTAATGAAGCAGGAATGGGACAATCAGAGAACAGCTGAGGCCCTGAGCTGCGGCTCAGCCATTCCTTCTATCATCATGCTGTAAGAAAGGGACTGAAAAATCACTCTTGCACACATTTTTTTCGTGTATATTCCTTTGGTCTTTACCCATGGCATTGCTGTTCATGAGAAACACTCCAAAGGACAATCCACTAGCATCTTCAAGGCACAGGAAGAATGTCTGTGCACCATACAAGTTAGTTCCATCCTGCAGAGAGATAATCAAAAAACCAAACACTTATAATCTAATCGTCTAAACCCCACGTGGCCAGAAATAGCTCAGGCAATCGTGTCAATTGTGTGAGTAACTGACAAGGAACTCATGATCAAAGAAGATGCAAACAAATTTCTAATATAAGGTCTATATTGTGTCGATGTTAACCAGATGAATTAGTACCCTCTTATGGAATAAGCCAGCTATGACCATTTGCCTCGGAAATGGGAAAGCGTGTGATATCTTAGGATGTAAGAGCACAGCTGTTCACAAAAGCTCTTCTCTCAAAGAGGCTTGTCTTGACCTTGTCTCAAAGGGGCTTGACCTAACCCCATCAGCCAAAACTCCATCACTAGCCTACTGAAGTGAGTATAGCACCCCCATTTCATAGATGGGGGACTAAAGACATGGAGAGGTAGCCAGCCCAGGACCCCACAACTGGTGGGTAGCAGTGTCAGAATTCAGACCCACACAGCCTTACCCTAGAATCTCATTCTTAACCATCTTCCCGTACTGCTAAGAGGGACCCTCTAAAAGAGGCTACGATGCTCAGTGGAGAAGGGCCCATCTGGAGAGCTTACCCCATTAGGGACTGTGTCCCTGGAAAATATGGGCCAGGTCTTCCAGTTCATATCATGCCGGTACTGCTGGTGCACATGCTCACCAAGCCCATACACGTTAGCGCTGGGCAGGCGGATGGAGAGCTGCAGGAACTGATCGGCGAAGAGCAGGGGCCCGATGCTGGAGTCAAACCTTAGACGCACACAAGTGTGAAACAGAGGGACAGGTGGGCAAGTGGAAAGCAAAGAACACAACTGCTTAGGAAATTGTCTTACAACTCAAAGACTCAACACTCTCAGTGGAAGCGGCCTCATCTGCCCTCTTGTGACATTTTGCCATGGACATTAACAGATCAGAATTTCTCTAGGGCAGCTACCATTTGGCACATTTCTGAGATTTGTCCCCTTGACACTCTATTGCATGACCAGAGTTCTTACATTGCAATACATGTTCCATAGAGAGTTACTGGTGGATGGGTGTTGGGTGGAAAAATGATCCAACCATAGGAAGAAAGACAAAAAGGATACAGTGAGGAGGAGGAGAAAGAGGAGGAGGAGGAGGGGGAGGAAAGAAAGGAGGAGAGGGAAGAGGAGGGCAGAAGGAGGGGGGAGGGAGAGGAGAAAAGAAAAGAGGAAGGAAGGCAGAGAAGAATACACACCTGGGGGTGGAGAGTCTGGTCACCAACGGTGGGCCCACAAGCTTCAGGAATATTGTAGAAATGCACCCTTTTTTAGGTTTGCGAACCTCCCTCCCCCATAACCTTCATACTCTGACCCCCAGATAGGTTTTCAAAACTTACAGAACCCGACTGTTGCTTGTTCTGATCACTTTGATGCTAAAGGGCTGTGTGGAGACCACTGCTTCATAGGCCAAGGGAGAAGCTGAATTTCCTTGGAAAGGCTGGACATGTTCATGGGGCACTTCGTATCTGTCCTGGTTTGCATCAGTGAACTGTCCGGAAATATGAGGGAAAGAAAGCCAAGATAAAAACTTCTCTGTTGTTCTAAAACAGAAACATGCCTACAAACACCAAGGCCTGCCAGTATCTTTGCTCAAGGTCCAAGGCTTGGGCACCAAATGATATCATGTCTTGAGACAGACATACAATTATGTCACCAAACTCAGATGTTTAACACTTGGGCATAAATTAGTCTTTGGGTAGAAATGCACCCAGTAAGTCTGCTGATATGAACTAGCTCTAGAATTTTCGGAGCTATGATCAGTTTTCCCCTCTTTACCACATTCCACATGATGTCAAGGGAAAACAAATGAGAGTCAAAGCTCACCTGTGAGCTCTCTAACAAATATTTGGGAAGTTATCACACCGAAGGAAGGCTAAGAGATGCTTTTAACACACAGGCGCTAAGTAAGAACAATGACAGTAGAGAAAAATACCTCAGTTAGCAAGTTCTTCTCTTTTGTAGCAACTGCAGTCACCAGGTTAGAAATAAGAACCTCTCAAAAAAAATTATTTTAATGATACACCCCATGATATCACTTACATGGAAATCTAAAATAGGAAAAAAGGAACTTATGTACAAGACAGAAATAGACTAGGAGTTCCCTTCATGGCTCAGTGGTTAACGAATCCGACTAGGAACCATGAGGTTGCGGGTTCGATCCCTGGCCTCGCTCAGTCTGTTAAGGATCCGGTGTTGCCGTGAGCTGTGGTGTAGGTTGCAGATGTGGCTCAGATCTGGCTTTGCTGTGGCCATGGGTAGGCCGGCGGCTACAGCTCCTGTTAGACCCCTAGCCTGGGAATCTCCACATGCTGCGGGTGCGGCTCTACATAAAAAAAGGCAGACAAAAAAAAAAGACAGAAATAGACTCACAGACATATTACACAAACTTATGGTTACCAAAGGAGAAAGGGGGTAGGGAAAGGACAAATTAGGAGTTTGGGATTAGCAGAAACAAACTATTATATGTAAGACAGATAAACCACAAGGTCCTACTGTCTAGCACAGAGAAATATACTCAGTATCTTATAATAAACGATAATGGAAATAATATGGAAAAATACAAAATAAACTGCAACCTTAAAGTGGAAACGATTCGATGTCTGGTATTCTGCTCTGAGAAGGACGCTGTTGACATCATTTCCAAACAGAGACGGAGAAGGCAACCTTTTCAACTGGGCTGTGAACCCTAATGTGAAGAGGGAACAGGACTTTCAGAGCTGGCTGTGTACATTCGCAAATGATAGCCACATAAAATTAAGCTTTATGTCAAAGGGGCTGGCCAAAAGCCTTTATTTCCCAAAAGAAGAGACACAGACATATAGCTCATCAAACACACATACTGTCTAGGGCCAGATTCAGATTCGGAAGCTAGGTATTGTCATTACCTTATTCAAAAGCCATATCTGTCTTCAAAATCTGGGTGAAAATATCCCTCCAAGGCCTAACACTCTTTTTACCAGCCTGTCAGCCCTCAACAAGCTTTTTTTTTTTTTTTTTTTTGTCTTATGGCTGCACCCACAGCATTTGGAAGTTCCTGGGTCAGGGGTCAGGGGCTGAATCCAGGCCGCAGCTGTGACCTATGCTGCAGCTGCAGTGACGCTGGATCATTTAACCCACTGTGCGCTGGGCAGGGGATCGAACACGTGCCTCCTCAGGGACCCAAGCCCAAGTGGGTTCTTAACCCACCACACCACAGCAAGAACTCCACTCAGTGTGTTTATACCCATTTTTCCTTGTCAATTATTTTCGTGTTACATCACAAGCGGTTGTTTACATTGATGCTGTCTCCCCAGTGATGTGACAAGCAGGCGAGAGTGGAGACCTTCTTAGAAAAGCCCATCTGGAGTTCCCGTCACGGCTCAGTGGTTAACGAATCTGACTAGGAAGCATGAGGTTGGGGTTCGATCCCTGGCCTTGCTCAGTGGGTTAAGGATCCGGCATTGCCGTGAGCTGTGGTGTAGGTTGCAGACGCGGCTCAGATCCCGCGTGGCTGTGGCTGTGGCGAAGGCCAGCGGCTGCAGCTCCTGTTAGACCCCTAGCCTGGGAACCTCCATATGCCACGGGTGTGGGCCTAGATAAGGCAAAAGGACAAAAGAAAAAAACAAAAGCAAAGTCCATCAGGTCAAGAGTGCCTGGAGGAGGAGCATGCCACTGTCTTTATGCTAAGAGGCTCCCAAAGGAGTCACCTGCTGTTATCCCCCAGAATGGGCATTATCATGTCTGCATTTTAACGTGGGACAAAGAAGGGTGATATTTAGTCCATGAACATTGACACTGACCAGCTAAATTTGCTGATAACATTGAAATTATTTCCAATTAATTAAGATTACATTATATTGGAGTTGCAAGTAGTCTCAGAGCTTAGTGAGTTCAAATCCCTCTCATCAAATATCGGCAACTTGGGGAACCAAGAAGTCATGATTTGGGGACAGGATTACAAAGTACATAAAGGTAGAGCCAGGAATGGAACATCTTCAAACTCCCCAAAAAAGCGATTTTTTTCCCCCCTAAATATCAAGATAGATTCTAGTCCTTGCTCAAGAGCGGTGCCCACCTTCTGTCACATGCAGTGGTGGCTGCACAGAGCTATGCTCTGCCCAAGGCTACAGCGTAGGGAGCCAGCCTCCAGAGGACATGGAGCTCCTGCCTCAGGACCAAGCCTGGCTTACCTTCATTTGTCTTCACGAGGTCACCCTCCACTTGGTAGCCATGATTCTTAGAATAGTAGCACCAGGGCACACTTATGGTTCCCTGAGGTTTCCAGCAGCAACCACGCTGGTCACAAGTGGCCTGAAATAAGAGATGAGTCAGAGTGACTCCATTTACATGTAGAAAATTAGCATTTATAAATACAATTTTGAGCTTGTGGTATCATGAACCTCATTTTACAAATAAAGGACCTGATAGTTAGAGAAACTGTGCTGTACCCCAGTCAGTGCAGTGCTTGTATTCACGACTCATTTTTCTTGCAAAAAATCCTTCCTTGCTATTGTTATCAGGTAATCATGTATGACTGCAATGCATTCCATACCTTTCAACACAATAAAACTAATACATTTATTTAAATATTCTAAGCTATACTAAAATAATAAACTATCACCAGTAGCTACCAGTAACCCAATATTACAAATGGAACTTCATTAATATTGGTTTTGGCTTTGCAAAAAACAAAACAAAACATGTTGCAATTAACTTCATTCAGAAGTTTTGAAATCAAAGCAATTTTGCTTTGTCTTTTAAATGTGTACATCGCACGTGTGTACTTAGTATATGTGAGATACATATCATAGTATATAGATATACATGTATACATATAGCCTCTCAACCCCTCCCAAGGCAGAAAATAATTGTTCCTTGAAACCCAATTAGAACCTAAATCTTATTTAAGAAAGGTTACCTGCCTTTCACTATAATTAGGAACTGAATTGCATGGAGACTAAAATGAATACAATCTCCTTCTCATATCAACTAATTTGGAAGAATCAATCAGGTTAAATACAAAAAAAAAAAAAACCACTCTGCTTGAGTGTAAATATAATGGGGTTTTCGAGTGCAAAAATAATGGTTGCGGCTTCCAAGATTGGATTACAGTGTCTCCAGTCTTGCTTGCTCCTTTCCCTTGCTCTGCTGGGGCCCTCCCTCTGAGAGAAGTGAGGTGTTAGACTGGTTAAAGGAACTGAGGGAGGCCTCTGGCCAACAGTCAGCAAGGAACTAAGGCCCTCAGCGTGATCATCTCTGAGCAGCTGAATTCTGCTAATGGTCACAGCAAACGGGCTTGAAAAGGATCATCCTACAGCCCCAGCAGACATCTCGGTTGTAGATTTCCGAAAGACTGTGAGCCAAGAGCATCCCGATATGCCAAAGCCAGATTTCTGACCATAGAAACTGTGAAAAAATGCTTGCTGTGTTAAGCCATTAAGTTGGGGGATAATTTGTTACACGGCAATAGATAACTAACATACCCTGCTACATTATTTTATAGATAAAGAGTCTCAGGACACAGAGGTAAAGTCCACAGGGCTGAAGTGACCTGCCAAAGGTCCCTTAGCTATTGATATGGCAAGGACCAAAAGCTAATTCTCTTGCTGTCCACTTCCTATAGTCTGGGCTCGGTATCTGCTGGTTTTCAGGAGGATATGGCAGTGCTTTATGAACATAAGAGGAAAAAAAAAACCTGCTTAGATATATGAGCAATTAGATTTAATCAAATGCTAACAACCAAGATTAAGGATGGAAAGGAGTTCCCTTCGTGGCTCAGTGGTTAACGAATCCGACTAAGAACGATGAGGTTGCAGTTTCGATCCCTGGCCTCTCCCAGTGGGTTAAGGATCCGGCCGTGAGCTGTGGTGTAGGTCACAGACGCGGCTCGGATCCCGCGTTGCTGTGGCTGTGGCGAAGGCCGGCGGCTACAGCTCCTGTTAGACCCCTAGCCTGGGAACCTCCATATGCCGCGGGTGCGGCTCTACATAAAAAAAGGCAAAAAGACAAAAAAAAAAAGATTAAGGATGGAAACATGGTGTCCATCCATGGTGTCCACCTATTGCTATGGAATCAGGCTTCACTGTGAATTCAATTCAGTCAGCAATTTTTTTTTTTGTCTTTTGTCTTTTTAGGGCCACACCTGCAACATAGGGAGGTTCCCAGGCTAGGGGCTGAATTGGAGCTGTAGCCGCTGGTCTACACCACAGCCACAGCAGCGTGGGTTCCAAGCTGCTTCTGTGACCTACACCAAAGCTCACAGCAATGCCGGATCCTTAACCCATTGAGCAGAGCCAGGGATACTAGTCAGGTTCGTTAACCACTGAGCCATGACAGGAACTCCTTTTTTTTTTTTTCCTTTCAAAACCCACTCAGATGAAACTGCAGTATAACAGGAAAAGAGAAAGGTGTTGACGAGTGTTAAGTAGAATGGTTTTTGCCCGCTCCCCCAGGCTTAATAATTTCTTCATTGAACTGGAAAGGGCAAAGATCAGAATGGCCAAAGCAGCTCAAAAAGTGAACCACTTGCTGGTCACCTGGAAACCCTGATCCTGCCGTGGAGCTAAGCAGTTACAAGGAGAAGTAGGGGGAGAAGCAGAGCATGGGGCATATAAACAAGAGAGTTCTCTGGCGGCCTAGCATTAAGGATTTGGTGTTGTCACTGTTGTGGTGTGGGTTCGATCCCTGGCCTGGGAAATTTCACATGCTGCGGATGAGGCCAAAAAAGACAAAAGAGTATGTGAAACTTAGGAAAATAGCTGTAGAGAAAAGCTGTAAAAGATGACAACATGAATAGGATTGAAGGCACACAAAGAGATTTAGACCCGGGACACAAAATGACCCTTTAAGCTGAGAATTAAAATTTAAGAGAAACTGCCAAAATAATATAGAGTGTATAATTTCTGATACAGTATTGAGGAGAAAACTAAGGGGAAAAATTCTTAACGCAAAAAGACAAGGAAGGAATACGTGACTATGGGGGTGGAGTGGGTGGGTGGGGTACACAAGAAACAGAACAAATGAGACCCTGGGAAAATTTTTTTCATGTCAAAATCACAAGGCTTAAACAATTTAAAAGGATCATCTGATTATATTTACAGAAATAAATTCTGCTGAAGCTACTTATAGGAGACATGCCCCAAATTTCGGCTCACGGAAGCACTAAGGAGTAAAAGTGAGGAAATCAGATTATGTGAGAAAAATGCTAACCAAAGGCTAGTACAGCAATAGCAATATCTGACAAACAGACTATAAGTGAATATTCATTATTAGGGAGACAGAGGGTCACTACATAATGATGAAAGGCTCAGTTCGCCAGGAAGCAATGACATCTCACATCTCATGTGCACCTTATAATAAAGACTCAAAATATGCACAGAAAAAATTTAAAGAATCACAAGGAAAACTGGAAAAGACAGTCAATACACAATGGGATATTTTTAAAGAAATCCCTCAAGGATCGATTGATAAAATAGGCAAAAAAAGATATTTTTACTTTTTACATAATAGATGCATACAGGCTCCCACACCAACACAAAGAGAAGGACGGGCTTATACTCAGAGATGGTGAGAAACCAGAGGCTGAAGACACAGTTTAGGACCTAGTCATGCTCTGCTTTCTCCTTCATCCTCCGTGCTTCTTAACATTTAGAGAGAGAGAAGAAACAAAAAGATTTTATACCAAAATCAGACATGAGAGAAAAAGGAAAACTAGAATCTAGCCTTATCCATGAACATCAATGGAAAATCCTAAAAGAAAAGAGCATATAGCATTAACAACAGAAACGGCCAAGTAGAGTTTCTTCCGGAAACACAAGGAAAGCTTAATATGAGAAAAATCAACTGTATACTTTTTTTTCCAAATTGCTAGAGAAATCTTTATGTTTTTTTTCCGTTACTTAATGAGTTTTATTACAATTATAGGTGTACAAAAATCATCACAACCAAATTTTATAGCATTTCCATCCCAAACCCTCAGTGCATCTCCCCCACCCCCAACTTGTCTCATTTGGAAACCATAAGTTTTCCAAAGTCTGTGAGTCAGTATCTGCTCTGCAAAGAAGTACATTGTGTCCCTTTTTTAGTTTCCACATGTAAGTGGTAGCATTTCATGTTGGTGTCTCATTGTCTGACTGGTTTTACTTCCCATGATAACTTCTAGGTCCATCCATGTTGCTATAAATGTTGTTATTTTGTTCCTTTTAATGGCTGAGTAATATTCCATTGTGTATGTACCAGATCTTCCCTATCCATTCCTCTGTCCATGGGCATTTAGGTCGTTTCCACGACTTGGCTATTGCACAGAGTGCTGCAATGAACACTGGAGTACATGTGTCTTTCCGAGTCATGTTTTTCTCCAGATAGAGGTCAACTGTATACTTTTTCAAAATAACTTATGAAAGGAAGTACACAACCCAATCATTTCAACTGATCAGCTATTCGTGATAAAAAAAAGTCTTAACAAAAATTTTTGCAAAGTATAATTCTCTACTGGGAATAAAAAGTAGAGTCCTTAACTGAATAACGGGTAACTACCTAAGAGCCTATAATAAGCATCTCACTGAATGTGAAATGTTGGGAATATTCCCTTTAAAGTAGGAAAAAAGTGAAAGTTCTCTTGTGGCACAGTGGGTTAAGGATGCAGGGCTGTCACTGCAGGAGCCTGGGTTGCTGCCATGGCGTGGGTTTGATCCCTGGCCTGGGGACTTTTACATGCTGCGGGCGCAGCCAAAAAAAAAAGAAAAAAAATTAGTTGATCCACATCTATGACCTGTTATAATTAAGTGTATATTGGAAGTCCTAACACTATCAGACTAATAGGACAAGAAAATTAAGAAAATTTGTAAAACTAAAAGGAATGAAGTCAAATTGTCATTATTTCCTGACAATATTGTCTAGGTGGAAATACAAGAAAATTTATAAAAATAAATTTAGGCTCAATAAGTTAATTGTTATATAAATAAATTTAGGCTAAATACGTTGATTGTCATTATATCAGATCTTCCATTTTCTTCTTCAAGTTGTGACTTTTTCTTTTTCTTTTCTTCTTTAGAACTTTAATCATCCCGGAATTGTTTTTGCAATACGATGTGTTATAGGAATACATAAGCTCGACTCCATTGAAATGAAAACTTCTGTTCATCAAGACAGCATAAAATGGGTAAGCACGGCCTCACCACGGTAGAAGATACTTGCAACATGTATCATAAAAATGAGTCGAATCTAGAATAACACAAGCAAGAAATGTGTGCAAATATAATTTACGGATGCTTTGGAATGTAGGCCCCATTAGGTCATAAGGAAGCAGCAGATCGAAGAATTTTTTAAAATGAGGATCTCAGCCACTCCAGCATTTGTAAAAGATGGAAGGCAAAGCTGTAAAGGCAAATACCAGCAGGTGAAGTGGAAGGGTCCTAGGGGCAGCGACAGTGGGTCTTAGTGAGTCAGAATCCACCATCTCCTGCCACTGGAAGGAATGGGTCCACAGTGGGCCTTGAACATTCAGCCCTGCCAGCCATCCTAGCCTGGGTCCTGCCTCCTCTAACCCCGGACTTCTCTCTCCTGTTCCACTCTGTACTGACACCTACTCTGAGCAAAATTCGCATTTCTATGTAGCTACATGTCCTCTGACGCATGCCTCATCGGAAGGTGGGGTCTGTTGACTCTGGGCTGGTCTCTGACCGATTCCAACCACCGACAGCAACAAAAGTGATGCCACACAGGTTCCCTTTAAAGGTCTGGCAGCTTCATGTCCATCTCTTGCAACCCAGGGCTACTGTGTAAAAGAGAAGGTCGACTACCCTGTGGGAGAGACCACTGAGAGAGAGACTCTGAAACCACGTGGAAGGGCAGAAGGGCCCAGGGCGGGTTCGCTTTAGAGCCGTCTTCACCAAGGTGCCAGGCGTGAGTGAGGCCATCTTGGACCCTCTGGAAAGGATCCGCCTCCAACTGGACACCACCAAGTCATGCCAGTCCACACCACGCAGAACAGAAGAACCACCCGGATAAACCCTGCCCAAACCTCTGACCCATAAAATCGGGAGAAATTACAAAACTTTGTTGTTTTAAGCCACTAAGTTTAGGGTAGCTCCTCTTGCAGCAGGGAATAAATAGCGAGACTAGGCTTTAAGAAAACAGGGGACTTGGAGTTCCTGTTGTGGCGCAGAGGAAACAAATCCGACTAGTGACCATGAGGTTGCGGGTTTGATCCCTGGCCTCGCTCAGTGGGTTAAGGATCTGGCATTGCTGTGAGCTGTGGTGTAGGTTGCAGCTGTGGCTTGGATCCCACATGGCTGTGGATGTGGCGTAGGCCGGCAGCTGCAGCTCCAATTTGACCCCTATCCTGCAAACCTCCATATGCCGCAGGTGCAGCCCTAAAAAAAGGAAAAAAAAAACAGGGGACTTGAGCCACTATAGTGAGGCTGGTGTTTCAGTCCAACATGGAAGGAATGTGGAGCAGGTAAGAAGCAGCAGAGATCACAACTGGAACGGCTCCTAAATTAATTTAGGATTTAGTACATATCCTAAATGTACTGCAGGGAATCCTAAAAGCACTGGATGCACTCATTCAAACGGACTAGATCCCAAATCCAAATATAAGTACATTTTTTAACCATCCAGTTTCCGTATCTCTTCTGCCCTCTGTTGTTAGAGATAATGAAGAGAACTTGATGCTGTGAACGAAAAGGCAGAAAGTCTTGATGCAAGGGCATTACAGGGAATGAGGGAAAGTATCCCGGTTTCAAATAAAGGCAGCACTTGAGAAGTTGGAAAATATTTGGTAGAATACTTCCAAATCACCGTCTACTTATTAAAACATCACCTATTTTCTTTTATGTTCAACAAGTTTGAACAAATGAATTAATGATCAAAATTAATCACAACTCATTAAGGTGATTTAATTACAGATTACGATGTATACCCTTTGGGTCTTGTTTGGAAGATGTATAGGGCCACTTCCTTTTATCTCACAGTGAAGTCTGACAGCAAAGACTTTCAGAGGAACATGCCACCTCTGCAATTTTTATGATCCAGACTTTCTAGTCCCCCAAACTATGCTACGGTGACTGTTCACAGAACATCTGTTAGGACCTCAGAGGCCACTGCTTTTAAATCTTCTTAACCAGAGGGTTTAGCAGAGTTCCTGGCATTTGTTCAGTCGTCATATGTTAATGAATAAATCTCTGTGAGCACACTACCTTGCTTCACTGATAAGGATTTGAATGTCTTCAAGGAAACATGACTTAGTAATCAAATCGCAGTTTTTCAGAAGCAAAGCTAGGACCAGAAGCTAAGACCCGGGCTCCCCACAACGTGTTTCTGCCAATGGCTATACTGTCAATGCAAGGCGTGAAACATAAATTGAACTCTATACTGGGGGCTTCGTGACTCACTGCTCTTCCTAGCACGAGGGCCCTTAGTTAATGCTAGGTGAACGGAGTAAGTTT
The DNA here is from genome assembly GCA_004024745.2 of Catagonus wagneri. NCBI lineage: Eukaryota > Metazoa > Chordata > Mammalia > Artiodactyla > Tayassuidae > Catagonus > Catagonus wagneri. The sequence continues at coordinate 6,038,119 of PVHT020000237.1, read as the reverse complement.
TAGGGTTGAAACGCATCATGATCTTGGAAAAATGCAATATACTTGCTCATATATATCATAAAACACGTTCCATTAACCACATCGATAAGAAATTGCCATTTGGGAAAAGATATCATAAGCCAATAAATAAATAACAGGTAATTATCAAGTGGCTTTGTTATCGAATGTGACAAAGTTTCTGAATAAGAAATAGGGTAACCCCTTAATATCATCATAAAGATGATGATCCATTTATTATCATCCACAGGAAACACGCAATTGGAAACTGTTTTCTGCTTAACTATTCTGCCATAGTTACTTAGGGCGTGCAGGTTTATTTTAAGCACGTACACCTGCTCTCCTATTTTGTACAGCACATTCTAATCCTGAAAATCAAAGAGTTTACAGTTCTTATCTGCCATCTTTTTCTTGAGCTGGATATCTGGAATTTACACTCAATACTTCTGCTCCTTGCACCCGCAGGACCTTTCAACGCTGAATTCTGGAATTGCAGATAAAAGGTTTCATAGAGGAAGTGGAAAGTAATGAGCTCTTTCAGAATGGATAGGCTCAGGCTAAGCGTAGGGGGCTGTCTCTGAAACTGGCAGGGGTGGACGGCCTAAGTGAACAACAGAGACACGAGGAAAGCTAAATCGGGTCTTAGGTGACAAAACCAAGTTTCTGAACATTACCCAATACAGAGCAACAAATGTTTGGTAGAAATATAATGCAAGCAGATTATTCAGGAGAGTAGCCTCAATCATGCATGTAAAGGAACAGGCAGGGGCAGAAACGGGATTCAGAAGACGTGCTAACAGGCTATAAGCCATCCGAGCATGAAGCAATGACAGTCCCGTGTTAGGGCAGTGAGGAATGCAAATGAAGCACTTTTTTTTTTTTTTTAGAAAATATTGCTTGGGAAAATGTTTTAAAATATGTGCAATACTGGCCGAAAGATTGAGGGGAGGAGTCGAGCAAAAATTCTGCTCTTTCTGCTCCAGAGACTAGAAGCATTAATAGAACTGCTAACGAGTCCGGTAGTTGAGAAAGAAAAGCAGATTTGGTGAGAGGGTGACAAGTTCAGGTGATGCTACTAAGAGGCATCCAAGTGAAGAGGCCCTGCCAGCAGCTGCCAGCCCGGAACGACAGGCCAGGCCTAGAGAGTTCGCTAACCCAGGCATGTTCCTTCTTAAGACCCACGAAAGGGACTCCTGGCTCTCAGTCTCTCCAAAAGTGTCCCCAGAACACTTGGGTAGTTTGGCAGATGACTTTATCCTGTCCTGGACGCAGGAGTCCCTCTCATTACTGGGATAAGGAACAACGGGATGCGTAACAAAGAACCATCTGAAGGGAAACTTTTTTTTTGTCTTTTTGCCTTATCTAGGGCCACACCCGCGGCATATGGAGGTTCCCAGGCTAGGGGTCTAACAGGAGCTGTAGCCGTCAGCCTTCGCCACAGCCACGCGGGATCCGAGCCGCGTCTGCGACCTACACCACAGCTCACGGCAACGCCGGATCCTTAACCCACTGAGAGAGGCCAGGGATCGAACCCGCAACCTCATGGTTCCTAGTCAGATTCGTTAACCACTGAGCCACGACGGGAACTCCTGAAGGGAACCTTAAACTGTTGGTTTTTTATAAGTAATCTCGGAGGAGAGAGGGAGAGAGGAATGATAAAATAATCTAGCAATGGCCTCAACAGTACAACATGCTGCCTGACTAGGCATCAGGTTCGTAATCTCTTCCCACTCCCTTTCTCCAGCTAGCTATATACCTCCTTTTGACGAGTACATTACACACACACACACACACACACACACACACACACCCCGTTATCCATCAGTTCAGCCTCTCAACAATAGTTTGGATCAGCACACAGCACCCAGGATACTTCAAACACATAACAACATGCAAAGAGAAGAGCAGACCACTGAAAGCACTTCCCTCTGGATGAGCTAAAGAGGAACAGACCAGTGAATGAATGCCAAGGTCATAGATTAATTCGGCTGAGTATAATGAGTAGAAAAAGGCAAAGGTTGTTTATTGAATTATGATCTCGATACCACAGTGTTTAATCAGAGGTCTTATAATAAAACCAAGGGAACATTACTGAGGCAGTGACGATATCTCAAGTTCACCTAGCCAATAAGGAGATGCACCTAGCCAATAAGGAGATGGGGTACGTAGGGTGGGAGAGAGAACAGACAGGATGCATTATATTAGTCTTGTAGGTAGGCTTCTGAGCGACTGGCTCCTAGAACACTATTACTTACGGGGGCAAGGAAACGGGTGTGGATCAACTTTCTGGAAGCACAGTGTGCCAAACATCCCGTACAAGGTATCTAGACACAACTTGCCATTCCTACGACAAAGCAGCACATTAATGGTCCCCCCTTCGTCAAGCTCCAATCTACATTATAGTCCTAAATATTATATGTTGTCTGGCACCCATGCTGTCTCTTGGCCACATGGGACCACTCAATATGTCAGATATGTGCCCCACAATTCCTGTCACCTTGTTTGCATTATCCTCTCTGTCTTGAATGCACTTTTCATTCCTCCCACTTCTGTCAAAATTCTGCTTATCGTTGATTCCAGACTGCCACATTTTCCTTGATAATAGTCTTTTCGGCTATGGGATCCATATAGCATTTCTCTTAAATTGTGAATTTTTGTTTTATATTCCAGTCATTTATTTACTTAGCTTATCTCCTCTACTTACTGAATCTATCATCTAAAATACTAAACCTTGTGATATCTGGCCCCATACTGAAGTGCTTTTCTTTCTTTCTTTCTCTCTTCTATCTTCTTTTTTCTTTCTTTCTAAAGCTTTTATTCTCCCTCTTTAGTTTTCCCATTATGTGATATGGTTCAGCACTAAGTGGCTGCTCCTCGCTGTTGTGGGTGACATAAAGAGCCAACCCGCTTTACCTGAAATCCAGGGTCTTCAAAAGTCTGAGTTCTCCTTTTCCATTCAGACTCATTTCTTCCTGCTCCAAGCAGGCATGGGTCTTCACTAATTCAAGAGACCGTTGTGCTCATTTCAGTCAAGGTAAGCCCCACTGAAGAGGCCTGAATACTACAATAGTCTCAGTAAGGTGGACCGGTCTGATTGGGAGTCCTTCCACGTTGACAGGTGTGCTGTCCAGGCTGCCGCCCTTCTGTGGCTTCACAGCTGGTCAGGGTACTGCTTTGTCTTGTCCTGGAGATTTCCTGATCCTTGACTCTTGACCACATCTGTGCTCTCTCTTGCCTTCCCCATAGTCTCTGGGCTTCCTCACCAGCTCTGTCCGATCACTCTGCTCCTAACTACAGTCCCTGTGCATTTTTTCTACTCCAAGCCATTTATCTGGCTCTCAGCCTTAACTTCCAGCTTCCCTACTACCCCAGCCTGTCACTATGGTTGACCTCTCATCCGTTTTTTCTTTGCTACCTGAGTTCTCTCTGTCTCAGCATCTATGCTATTTCAGTCAATACCAAAGGCTGAAGCAGTATAACAGTTTCCACTTTCCACAGTTCCCATTCTGTGACCTTGGCCATGGTATGGGCTGAGCTGTGTCCCCAGAAAAGATACGGTGAGGCCCCAATCCTGGGAACTTCAGAAGATGATCTTAGGTGGAAACAGGATTGTTGCACATGTGATTAGTTAAGATGAGACCACCCTGGAGCTGGATGGGCCCTTAATCCAATAGGATCCATGCTCTTACACAAATGGGAAATTTCAATAGAGACATATACACAGACAGACAGACACACACACACAAGATGCCCTGTGAAGACAGAGGCAGAGAATGGAGTGATGAAGCTGCAAGCCAAGGAGGGCCAAGGACTGCAGCCCTCACTAGAATCTAGGAGAAAGTCATGGAACAGAGGGCTCCTCAGAGCCCTCAAAAGGAACCAACGCCTTGATTTGGGACTCCTAGCCCCCTGGACGTAGGAGAGGAAAAAATAAATAGGAAACAATATCTTTTGGTTTGGGGGCCTTTAGACAAACCAAAATAGTAACTCTCAAGAAGTTCACAGATTCTTCCCGCCCACTAACAATAGGATGGCTGCAGTGATAAGTGTGAGGGCACCACGTGCCCAAGAATCACGTGCAAGCAAGCATCCTTTCTGTGTCTGATACAAATCTGCCTTGGACTTTACTCAGAAGGCTACATTTCGCTTTTATTCATTCTCAACATGAAACATGACTGATACCGTATAGGCCAGACAACACACTTTAGAATTGTAACAGTCAGCTGGAATTCAGTTAATGATCAGGAAATACTGCCCTAAAGTAAAGGCCCACGTGCCTGCATTATCTTTAATCTGGTATTTATTACCTCTTCCTTATAAAACTTGGCTCTTGAAACTGTGTCCTTATTTTATTTTATTTTACTTTTTTGTCTTTTTGCCTTTATCCAGAGCCGCACCCGCGGCATGGAGGTTCCCAGGCTAGGGGTCTAACAGGAGCTGTAGCCGCCGGCCTTCGCCACAGCCACAGCAACGCGGGATCCGAGCCGCGTCTGCAACCTACACCACAGCTCACGGCAACGCCGGATCCTTAACCCACTGAGCAAGGCCAGGGATCGAACCCACAACCTCATGGTTCTTAGTCGGATTCGTTAACCATTGAGCCACGACGGGAACTCCTGTGTCCTTATTTTAAATACCATTTTATGCATAGGAATGACTTTTGATTGTCAATCCTAGATACCCTTTTGGAATTTTGAAAGGAGAAAGAGAGAGAACAAGAAGCAAAGTTGGTAACAGAGTTAGACAGAACTAGTAACCAAGTGGTGTTGCCAGATAAAAGCCAAATACATTTTTTAGTATAAGTCCCAAGTCTTGCAAAGGACATACTTATACTAAAAACATATTCACTGCTTATCTGAAATTCAGATTTAATCAGGCAGCCTGTACTTTAATTTTCTGAATCTGTCAACCCAAGGGAATTTTCCAGTACTTCTCCCAAAACCACACTGTCATACAGGTATGAATATAGGATTACTTTTCCTGAGTCGCCAGTAACTGCAATGCAAACAACAAACTTGAAAGGCTATAAACAGACACACAAACATACCCTTCATCAAATGGCATAAAATCTTAAATGAAAACGAGATCCAAATTCAAACCTTTGTTGGTGGCTGGTCAGGGATGCAGTTTATCCGTTCCAACTCATTTGCCACTGAGCACTCAGCTGAATCAGGGCTACTTGTCCCTGGAGTAGCAGGATCTGGGGATTATCCCAAAAGCAAACATAAAATGACTATCAGACAGATTTAATACCCAGGCATTCAATAACCCCATAGTTCTCAACGTTTCCAATTATGTGGACTCCACTACTGATTGAATTTCATTCTATGACCTTGAAATGTACACGTGCACTTCATAAAGCCTTGCTTTGTTCTGGCTGGTCCCCTCTCCCTTTATGTATACCTGCACCATCTCCTTCAACCAGCAAGGCCCTCCCCTATGAGACAGTGCATACAAGAGCAAGGAGCCGGACTCCACCATCGGATCGGAAACTCACTGAAGTGGGAACCAGATCTACCCTCTCTAGTCCAGCCAGACTGTGCCTTGGGGGCCAAATCAGATTGCACACAGCCTGAACTGTACATAAAATATCGCTATCACACTGTCGTACCATTTTTTCCATATTGTCTACAGCTGCTTTTGTCCATTGTAGGCAGAATTAGGCAGTGAGGACAGAAACCGAAAGCCCACAAAGTAAGTCTAGAGTATTAAGTATCTGCCCTTTACAAAGAAGTCAGTACACTCTGCTCTGGTCCTTTACTCTCAGCCAGGCAGCTGGCTCATGACATGTTGGCACACAACACATGCAGTGTACGTTGTTATCTTGAACGTGACCACTCTAGCCACAGTGACCTCGGTGGACAGGCAATTCCCCGCCAAGGAACACTTCTGAGTGACAGCATTCCTATACAAATGTAAAGTCTCCTATGACAAAAAACATAAAAGGAGGCCACCAATCTAGAAACCAGCAGCTGGAATCTAGGCCAGCTGATTGCTTGATTCAGATTTTAAAACTCAGTAAAATAGGAGTTCCCCTTGTGGCTCAGTGGTTAACAAATCCGACTAGGAACGACGAGGTTGCGGGTTTGATCCCTGGCCTCGTTCAGTGGGTCAAGGATCCACCATTCCCGTGAGCTGTGGTGTAGGTTGCAGACGTGGCTCGGATCCCGCGTTGCTGTGGCTGTGGCGTAGGCCAGCAGCTCCTGTTAGACCCCTAGCCTGGGAACCTCCATATGCCGTGGGTGCGGCCCTAGATAAGGCAAAAAGACAAAATAAATAAATAAATAAATGTCAGTAAAATAAATAAAGCATGTTTATTGCATTCCCAAATAAGGAAACACGATTTCTTCAAGGTCCTCTACAATCAGCTAATAACTACATTAACACAAAACAATGCAGCTTCTAATGAGTTTTCTTTTCACTGGGGTTTCCAATGCAAAGGTGGTGGATTAAAAGGACCTCATATTTGTACTGGCTTCTGAACAAGGGTTTTAATTCCAACTTAGGGATCATAGAATTTTAATAGCTGAACAATCTCTGAGATTATTTAATGTGACTCCCCACAAAAGTGGAAGTGGTATGGCTGAGAATGCTGTGGGAGGGGCAAAGGTTCTCCTCGGCTCCATACGGGCCCCTCATTGCCTGCTCCACCCAGGAAGCTGCTCCCAGATGATGGCCAGATAAGAAATCATGAACTGCAACTCGGTCTTGCCCCTCTTTTAGAATAAAACAGTTCAATAAACTTTCAAAAAAAAAAAAAAAAACCTGTTGGGAGTTCCCTTCGTGGCTCAGTGGTTAATGAATCTGACTAAGAACCGTGAGGTTGCGGGTTCGATCCCTGGCCTTGCTCAGTGGGTTAAGGATCCGGCGTTGCCGTGAGCTGTGGTGTAGGTTGCAGACGCGGCTCGGATCCCACGTGGCTGTGGCTGTGGTGTAGGCTAGCAGCTACAGCTCCTGTTAGACCCCTAGCCTGGGAACCTCCATATGCCGCAGGTGCGGCTCTAGATAAAAGGCAAAAAGACAAAAAAAAAACCCGTAATTTTCTTAAAGAATCAAGCTCGGGCTTAAGATACTTTAATTGATTACATACTGACTGCCTTCCACATAAGGGTACTGTTTATGTTCCACCTTGTTTACTTTCCTTCCACATAAGGTAAACTGTTTAAAAACCTTTTATTATGCAAAACATTAAGTTTTATAAAAAGTTTAATATACATCGCGTGGTTACAGAAAGTCACCTTCCTGCAAAAAAGATTATGACTGTTAACAAAGTTAGGATTATTCCACAGAACTGGGCAGAAATATTTCAAGTGCCAGTTGTGGAATCCTGCACCGTGCCAACTGGGAAATGAAAGTGTCAGGCCTACAGTGAATCCCTACTGTGCTGTCTCAGTTTGCGTCACGGGCTCCCCAACATACATAGCACACACACACATACACACTACCCCAGCAGGCATGAAAGCATCACTTCCCTGCCATTTACGAGATCTGTGCTGTATAAGAGCGACACATGGAAGGAGAACACCAGTTCCTCGTTACCTTTTGATTCCAAAGACTCTCTGGCTGAGAGTACAAACACGGGGATAGTGACGATAAACACTATGAGCAGAAGAATACTGAGCATAAGCTCCAGAGAAGTGAACTTTTTCAACTTCTTTTTTGCCATCTACAAAAAAAAAGGAGAGAGGGAGAAAACAATTTTAGATTTGAGTTTTATTTAACACATACCTAATGATTTTTTTTTTTATGGCCACAGCCACGGCACATGGAAATTCCCAGGCCAGGGGCTGAATCCAAAGCTGGGACTGCAACAACCCTGGATCCTTTAACCCACTGTGCCAGGCCGGCCAGGGGTCAAACCCTCACCTCCACAGCAACCCAAACCGCTACAGCTGGATCCTTAACCCACTGTATCACAGCGGGAACTCCCCCTCACTAATTTTTCAATGGAAAAGCTCAAATGTATACCTCAATGGAATGAAAAACATAACAAAGGCCCACATACCCAGCTACTAGATTTTAAAAACTATCAATGCATAGCCAGTCTCATTTTGTCTATTTTTATTCATGTCTCTCTTTAACCTTGGATTATCTTGAAGCAAATCTCAGGTTTCATATCTTTTAATTTGGTAATATTTAAGCATGTTTTTTTAAAAATAAATTCCACAAAAGCCAAGCAGCAAAATACCGTTATCACACTTAAAATATTTTTAAAATAATTCTTTAATCATCAAATATCTAGTCAGGGTTGACATTTCGCTCATCTGATAAGCAGTTTATAGTTTCTTCTAGTCTCATAAGGATACAAATAAGATTTATATGTTGCTAATGATATAACATATACATTTTTTTGTGTGAAAGGTAAGTCTTTTTTAACCAATAGGGTTTGTTCTATAGATTTCCTCACAATCTGGATTTTGTCCACGCATGCTAACATGTATCTCCCTCCTTGTATTTCCTGTAAATTATTAGATCTAGAGTTTTGGCAGACACAGGTGTGTTGTTTTAGCAAGAATGGTACAACATTGTTGTTTAGCATCAATGGTACAACATCTTCCAGCAGGAGACACAGAAAATCTATCAGATTCTCCTTTTTTTTTTTTTTTTAATGCTCACAGACATTGGTGAGCATTTCTTAGATCCATGATTTCACTGGGAGTTGTGACATAGTGACACACATGGGCTATCATTCTTCGTTAATTTCTTGAATACTCCTGTAGAAAAATATTTCCCTTCATCTATTATTTGGTTCATAGAAGTGCAGTTTGTATAGGAGATGTAAATAAATATTTGACTCTTACTGAGTTTCAAAATAACGAGTTATTTCCCTAGTATCCTCCAAAGAAGAACAGTGAGAATTTGGGGTCCAAGATCTGTATGAACTCGTAAGATTTAAATTCATTTTATCTGTATTAATTGATGTTATTATTAATATTCCTTTTCTTTTTTTTTTTTTTTTGCATTTTAGGGCCGCACCTGCAGCATATGGAGGTTCCCAGGCTAGGGGTCCAGTCAGAGCTGCAGCTTCTGGCCTACACCACAGCCACAGCAACAGGGGATTCGAGCCACATCTGTGACCTACACCACAGCTCATGCAACGCTGGATCCTTAACCCACTGAGCGAGGTCAGGGATTGAACCCGCATTCTCATGGATACTGGTCGGGTCCGTTACCGCTGAGCCACAACAGGAACTCATTATTATTATTACTAATGCTCATAAGGCTAATGGCCCATCTTTTTACCGTGTGAGAACTTCTTCAATTTAGTTCAGGGTAGTGTTTGATAGTTTCTCTGTTTTCTGGTTTAAAATGATAACTTAGGCTCCTATGTACATTTCCCATCCCCAGCATTTGTGTTTTTTTTTTTTTTTGTCTTTTTAGGGATGCATCTGAAGTATATGGAAGTTCCCAGGCTAGAGGTTGAATTGGAGCTGCAGTTGCGGGCCCCAAGTCTGTGACCTACACCTCAGCTCACGACAACGCCAGCTCCTTAACCCACTGAGTGAGGCCAGGGATTGAACCCATGTCCTCATGTATCTTATTAGGGTTCATTACCACTGAGCCATGACGGGAACTCCTGTCCCTTGTCTTAAATCAAGCATCTCTAAGGCTCCCTGGTTCTTTTTAGTGGAAATAAGTCTTTAGGGACTATAATCTGGATGGAGTTTGCAAAATTTAACCTAGAATTCTGGAACTGAAGCGATCTTATGAGCCATCTTGACGGGTGCTGCCTTTGGAGTCCCCAAGGTGTCCTCGAGGATTTTCAATTTCAAAAAAAAATGCAAAAGTTACACATTTACCTATGTGAGACCCATTATGAACCTCGGCTAGGGATTAGAGTACTCCATCCAGAAGTTTAAATCAGATGCTCGGCACCTGCCCTTGTCTCATTCTTAGTGAATCAGAATCTCCAGGGTTAAGGCCTAGCTATCTGATTTTCTAAAAAGCTCTACAGGTGATTCTGACATGCATCACGTTTCGGAAACAATGAGCATGTCTGCTACAGGTTCACAAGGGTGGCCTCCTGCCAAAACAAACTTCCGCTAGCTCTGCAAGACACCAGGGGTCCCGCGTGCTCTTAAAGTGCAGAACGCTGAATCAAACACATGAAGCTCATCTTGTTGGGATGCTAAATTTAGAGGGCTTGAAGTCAAAATGTGGCTCTTAGGTGAAGGTCTATAAAGATCAGGAACTAAACGCATTGTCCTTTATATGCAAAGATCCTCTGTTAAGCTGGACTTTGAAGTATCTTCTCACTAGTGAGGAAAGATTAGGCAAAGTTGTCCACGTTTATTCAAACTTCCCACACTATGGGAAGTTACAGGGAAACCCAGAGAGCCCAGAGATGCAGTCAGTTGCCCAGAGCGATGAGTCTTAAATATCTGTCTAGATAAGGGGCATCGCAACATAGCGTGTGTTCGAATGAAGAAATAAAATACCATGTTCCTAAGGGCGAGTGTTACGATCGACACAGAAACAGCACTTGAAGAGAGGAAGACCTGACAGCTGGGACCACTGGGAATGTGTCACCTGGACCTGAGTAAAGACTCACTTAGTCTTTGACCAGGAGCGCACAGACCACCAATGCACACACTCAGACGAGGATTATGCCTCAAGTGCGTTCCTTCTAGAAATCGTCCTCAGGGCTTCCATCTCAGGACTTGGTCCTTTGGCACATGGAGGTTCCCAGGCTAGGGGTCGAATCTGAGCTACAGCTTCTGGTCTACACCACAGCTACAGCAACCCAGGATCCGAGCCGCATCTGCAATCTACACCACAGCTCACGGCAACGCCGGATCCTTAACCCACTAAGCAGGGCCAGGGATCGAATCTGTGTCCTCGTGGATGCTAGTAAGATTCACTAACCACTGAGCCACAATGGGAACTCCTGATCGGATCAATTCTGATTCTGGGCTGAGTTGGGGCACTACCCTCCATGGATAACAAGCATATAATCCCCCATCACTCTCTTCATGTCCCTCTCCTGGATGTCCCAGATGTGACTGCGTATAAGCATCTCCCTCCTCTGACCCCCACACGGTCACTCTTCAGAAAGCTTGCCCTCTGCAGGCGGACATCCTGCCTTCTCTCTCAAACATTAACTAAAACACATCCGTGGGTCCCTTGTGCCAAATTCCAACAGCATCTTTTAAGATAATGTCTGCTGTGTTTGAAAGCGAAAGCCTGACATTTCATGCCGTTGGCTTAGCTTCGTCCTGAGAACCCCGTGAAGACCCTGCCTGTCTACCTAGGACGCAGCAGCAGCCTTCACTGACCGCATTCCATCTTCACCACAATACCGAGCTCGAAGAATGATCACGCCCATTTTCCTACCATACGGATGCAAGGACTGAGGTGCTGTTGGCTTGAATGACAGTGACCCAAAGCTCGGGACAAGTCACTGGGACAATTGGAGATTCTCCTGCTCCCGCGCACTCTGTGTCTAGACTTTGAACTCCGAGGATAATCTGTTACGACAGGGCACTGAGTAAGGGTGACCTTACCCGGCCCCCTCCAGGCACCCTCTTGGCCTGAGAGTGGGAGATACCAATTTCTCTGGCTCATGGGCAGCTAGCTGGGTGGGGCCGGGGCAGAGATTCCGGGGCCATCCTTGTGCTGGGAGTTTCCTTCTCTGGAAATCAGATCCCTTTCAACTAGCCTAGTGATACCACCTTCATTTTCCTGGTGCTCTGGGACGTGAACACGATCGGAAGAACCCTGCCACGCTTCACCGGAGGCCACCTGGCATGTCTACACGAGTGTTGGCAGATTTGGGAGCAAGACCGAGTAGAAACACCACAACGAGGTCCTTCCTGCCACGGGTGCACTGCAGGGCCCGCGTGCCTCCTTCCCCAGGGGTAAAGGGAGGTCGAATGGGAACCTGTGTGCCTTCATCAGTGACTACAAGGGGCACCAGGCAAAAAGAGAGGAAAAATGAAATTTGGATTTGGAAAATAAGTTAGAAGGTGGTTATTTATTTTACAAAAGGAGCCAAGTCAAGGCTTCTAGAAATCCATCATTTTGAAGTATGGAGGAGCGACACATCAGTCTCTCCAGGCAGCTGTTTTGTTTTACGACCTCCACATGACCTTCGTAACTGTGGCTCACATGAGCGAGTAATAGCCTTCAGGTGAAGCGTTAACATAAAGAGAAATCGCTGAATGCCATCTTGTTATAAAGAGCATATACTCTAGTAAACTCTATAGAGTGTACGCTCTAGTGCTTTCTGGAAGACAGCACTCTTCACGTGTGGCCCCTCCGTAAGCCTGACTATGACAAAGCCCACGTCCTTCCCCCGCTCTCTGTACCCTCCCACTCCCAGCTCATGGCCTCGACCGTATCTAGACCAAAACTGCCCGCAACTCCACTGTACAACCCCTTTCCTAGGCCGACTGTGAGTTGAGATCACAATCTGCTCTGAAATTCCCAGCACAGCGGCTGACTGCTTTTCTTCTTCTACATGATTTCCGACTCATTTCATTTGGGACATCTTTATTAGAACATCAGTGGGAGTTTGGAAAGGAAGAAACGTAAAAGCTGTGATCGGTCTACCATCTTGAACCCTTCTCTGTAGGTTTTGAAAGTCCCCCAGATTATTTTGACATTCAGTTCCCCTCGACTGCTGTTTGAGAATCACTTGGGAGGTTTTGAGTTCATCAGTGGGTTTAATAATGTCCAACGACATTATCCTATGATTGGGAAAGGGAAGAGCAAGTGTAAATTAAGGATGGTGCAACGAGGGACCAGAACGAAGTAGGACCCAGTAATAAAGAAAAATAAAACATTTGGAAGGAGTAGTGGGGGATGGGTGACTCCTTGTGAAAGTTCTCAACCCCTTATCAAGGCACCCCTCCCAATACCTTCAGGAGTTCCAGTATATCAATCCACCTTCTCTAACCCTAGCTCATTTGTGACCAAGAGTAAGTTTTGCTGAAGCTTTTCCTGTAAAGGTGGGTCTGCCTCCCTAGATTTACAACACCTCTTTTCTTTCTTTTTTTGTCTTTTTAGGGCCGCACCCGCGGCATATGGAGGTTCCCAGGCTAGGGGTCAAATCGGAACTGTAGCCGCTGGCCTACGCCACAGCCACGCAGGATCCGAGCCGCGTCTGCGACCTACACCACAGCTTACGGCAATGCCAGATCCTTAACCCACTGAGCGAGGGCAGGGATCAAACCTGCAACCTCATGGTCCCTAGTGGGATTCGTCAACCACTGAGCCACGACTGGAACTCCCCTCTTGGGAGCCTTAAATCTTCAGCTCAACTTGTCTGAAGCTTTCCTGCAGCCTCACCATCGTGTCCTCACTCAACATCCACCTGGTTCTCTGGCAGAAGCAGCCTTTCTCATACACTGATGAGAAACTGCTGTTGGTCACTTTAATGCCTTCTTACCAGGCAAAAGGAAACGGGGCTGTACCTTTCTCTACAACAAGGATTGCCTTGGTTTTTCTAAAATTAATGACCCTACTCCATAATCTTTCTTACCTGTCCTATCCTCAATACCTCACATTCCCCAAGGCTTTATAAGATACTCTGTGATACTCATCTTGGGTGCAACACTCCATAAATATTAATAAACTTCATGCCAGATGTAAGCAGATTTAACAAATGAGGTCAAGAGCAATCTCATGTTCACTAGCAAGGACAGGAGTTATCAGAAGGTCTGTGGAAGTGACTCCATCTCCTTCTCTTTGGTGGTTGCTGATAGCTGGGAAAGAGGAGACTGTTTTTCATATTAATATTTTAAAATGTCCCAAGTGCTTATTAACAGACACTGCTGGTCACCCACCACTTGCTAGTCAAGCTGTAAATACCAGATGCTCAATGAAGATTTGGCAAAAGCTACTGAAGTTATTTACAAGCATAATCTGGAAGTCCATTTATAGAAACTTAGCCCATAAATACACCTGCACATATGGAAAACCATATATGTACAGATAGAGGTTTTTCACACGGGTAAAGGGGTAAAGGATTGTCAATAGTGTAGAAATGCAGAGAGAGGACTGAGTAAAATACAAAACAAGATTCAATATTATTCAAAATCATGATATAGTGGAGGTTTTTTCCTTGCAAATCCACAAATTCTCTGATACTCTTCCCTTTAAGAGGTGGAGCCAAGCCCCCCCCCCCATCCTTCACCCCTTGAGAGTGGGCTGGACTTAGTGACTCACCTCTAACAAATAGAACATGGCAGAGCTTATGACTTGCAAGACTGGGATGTAAAAGGCATTACGGCTTCTCCCTGCCTCTTTCTTTTAGATCCCTTCCTTGCTCTTCTTCTTGGATCCCTTCTTGAGAAACCAGCCGCCATGTCATAACAACCCTCCAGCAGAGCTACAGAAAGGTCCAAGAGCTAGCAAGGCTCTGAGGGCTTTTGCCAACAGCCATGTGAATGGAGCATCTCAGATTCAGGTTCTGAGGCCCAGTCAAGCCTTCACATGACAGCAGCCCTAGGCAACAGCATGGATGCAACCTCATGGAGACCTTGAACCAGGCCACCAAGCTAAGCACGTCAAACCCATTGGAACTCTGAGATAACGAATGTTTATTGCTTCCAGCCATTAAATTTTGGAGTAATTTGTCATGCAGCAATAGATAATACACACGAATAAATGTGACTTCTGAAAAAATCATTTGCATGTTTTAAAAAATCTGTTTGCCTCTTATCAAAATTCCTTTTGCATCACATATTCAAATATGGTTACCTTCTCTATGGAACAATCATAATTACTTTCTAACTATATAAAATAAATTTCCTTAAACCTTAGGAAAGAAAAAAACCCTCACCAGCACCCTCTGATCGATCTTACTTCCCAAATTATAGGGATTTCAATGGTGAAACCTACAACCTCAATTAGAAATACAATTTAGAAAACAAAAAAATCAAGATCAGGGGTTAATAGTTGTAGACTGTTGCCTCTGGGCTGGAAAAGCAAGGAGATCCTACTGTACAGCACTGGGAACTACGTCTAATCACTTGTGATGAATCCATATATGTATGTGTAACCCTGTCACCATGCTGTACAGCTGGGTATAATGGAAAAAAATAATAAAAATATTTTTTAAAATGGTAAAAAGCCAGCAGAATAGGTAGTTTAAATAGTTTTAACTGCTTTTAAAAGAAAAAAAAAGTCTTAAAAGCACTGTCACTTGGCAGTCAGTCCTCAGTCTTTGGCTACGACAAACATAAACTGTGCGACTTGAAGGGCATGAATAGTGAACAATAACTGAGTGATGTGCTAAGAGGTTCACGTAACCTGTGGCGTGTGATCTTCCTAACAACCCCCAACTGAGTCACTGCCACCAGCCCCGCTATCAGATGAGGAAATTAAACTTCAGCAAGGTCAAATAACCTGCCTGATGTCACACAGCTGATAAGGAGCAAAGCCCCAATTTGAACGTCCGCCCTTTGGACCCCACAGCCAGAACTTCTCTAACAGCTGCTCTGCGTTCTGTGCTATGATACCCACGGTGTACTCCAGCTCAGGCTTTTGGTGACATAGCTTTCATCAACCGGTATCTGGGTCATTAACCAAGTACTTAGAATGGGCGTGGCCCTAGGCAAGGCTCTTACGCTCATTATCCCATTTCATCCTCACGAACCTGTAACTATCCCCATTTTACAGACAGGCCAGGTTGCCCAAGGTCCAGACCCCAGAGCCAGGCTTCAAACTGGGCAGTATGAGCTAGACCGCCTAGGACAGCTGCCACACAAGATGCAAGTACAGAGGACTGACATACTCGAGAGAGTAAACTTCCTAAACGAAGAGAAGGAAGACTGTATCTGAGACGCCTGAGTCTTCCCGAAGACAGCCTCCAGGTTAGCAAGTTTAGGAAAAGAAAAGGAGACAACTGGGCAGCATTTCAATCTCCACAGCACCTGGGCATTGGATGTTAAAGCGGGTTTGTAAACAGCTGCAGTAGTCAAGTCACTTGAAGTTTACTGCCCACAGCACGGTTTTAAATTTCACGAGAGCCAGGAGCACGGGCTGCCGTTGCGCCTCGTTTTCCACGTTTATCAGTGCTCTGACTTTGGAAGCATAGGAGCAGTTTATTTATTTATTTTTTTAATTTTTGTCCTTTTTGCCTTATCTAGGGCCACACTTGCAGCATATGGAGGTTCCCAGGCTAGGGGTCTAATCTGAGCTGTAGCCGCCGGCTTACACCACAGCCACAGCAACGCAGGATCCAAGCCATGTCTGCGACCTACACCACAGCTCATGGCAACGCCAGATCCTTAACCCACTGAGCGAGGCCAGGGATCGAACCCGCAACCTCACGGTTCCTAGTCGGATTCGTTAACCACTGAACCATGACGGGAACTCCCTGCTTGCAGTTTATTATTCATTCATCAGTTATTTATTAAGATCCTACAGTGTGCCAAGCACTCTTTCAGGAACGGGTTATGCAACAACCAACAAAAGGTAAAAAAAAATCCTTGCCCTCGTAGGACTTAACGTTCCTGTAGGTAGCGAAAAAAGGGACAACAAACAAAATGAATGAATGTCCAATAGGTTAGGCTTTGGTAAGTGCTATGGAGAAAAATAAAGCTTGGGTGCAGGGAGGATGAGGAATGCGAGAGCACCAGTTGCAGTTTTAATTAGGCTGCTCAGGGAAAAAGCTCATGGAAAACTGCCAATCATTGCTGTCCATAAATTGTGCAGACTCCAACAGTAATTTCGCCCTCTTGAATTAAAAGGATTATATGAATAATCGCCAAAACTCATTTTCCTGGTACTGTTATAAATAAGCCTTTAGGCAAAGTAGGGGCCCAGGTGGGGCCCAAACCATGAATGGCTCAAACCATTGAAATGGTTATCTGAATTCATTTGGGAAACCCTGATAATCAACATACTTTTTTTGTTCTGAATTATAGTTAGTATCTGATTAGCATATGGCAGGCTAAGTCTTTCTTTTAGAAATGCTTCACTGTACAGCAGAAATTGGGCACAGCCTTGTAAATCAACTATACTTTAAACAACGTTAAAAAAAAAACGAAAACATTAAAAACATCCTTTGACAACACAAGGCAAAGAGAGGGTTAGCTTTATGGAGACAGGATAGCTTGCAAAGACGATCCCTAAAACGTCGTGGCTATTCCTCAAAATTTCTGGGCAAAATGTATTAGCGTAGTACATTGTCACTTGGGTATTTAGAGAATAGGAGGGGGAAAAGTAGCTAACGGGCCTCGTTTTCCCCATCTGAGTCCCAAAGGGATCATGTCTGGAAGACAGCTATGACCTACTGTGACCCCGGCAGCACGGCAGGTAAAGGCATATTCTTCATCAAATTCTGCAGTTTTGAAATATTTTTTTTTTGTCTTTTAGGGCCACACCTGCAGCATATGGAGGTTCCCAGGCTAGGGGTCTAATCGGAGCTACAGCCGCTGGCCTACGCCACAGCCACAGCACCGCAGATCTGAACCACGACTGAGACCTACACCACAGCTCACGGCGACACCAGATCCTTAACCCACTGAGCGAGGCCGGGGATCAAACCTGCATCCTCATGGATGCTAGTCAGATTTGTTTCCACTGAGCCACGATGGGAACTACTTGAAAATTTTTAAAATGTAGAAAATTTCTTCTTCTAGGTTCGTCCAGTCCTTAGTATTCCATACTCATGGGGCACTTTGTAAAACAATTTTATTAGCCCATCAAAACTCACCTGTGAAGGAGGCCTGATGATAAAAATCCACTGGCATCTATGGAAGCGTGATGAGCTACTTTCATCTGGGGGTACAGGACAGAATGCCCCCCATGTCATTTGGGTCCACCCAACAGAGCAAACCGAAGACCCGTCCCTCTTCCTGCTCCGTGCCCACCACACACCCCATGCTGCTCCACGCCATGACAAAGAGCAATAGACGCTTGGAGGTCCCTTTAGCGCATGCAAGCCACACTTCCGACCCTCTATCAGGAACCTGTGGGATTGAACTTGGCCTCCCTCCATTTTCCCAGTAGCAGCTCTCCCTTCTCACCTCTGTGGCCCATCCGGAAAGCAATACCCACGAGTGCTCACTAGGGTTTTAACAACAAGTGAGGACGCGACCCCGTCTCACTCTGTTTTACCAGGGAAGGGCTGGCAACAGCCCATCACCTTCTCCCCTTTGCCTAGTACTTTTGTTCCATAGTCACACAAGACAGACAGTCTAGATGTCTCCCTTTATAACCTTCTTCCAGATTCTACGGGAATTCTCTCCCACTGCCCACGGCCCAGCAAAATGTGCACCCCCCCCAATATTTCACACACACACAGACACACATATGCCCTTTTTTTTTTTTTTTGGCTGCACCCACAGCATATGGAAATTCCCAGGCCCGGGGATCGAATCTGAGCTGCGGCTGTGACCTAGGCCACGGCTGCGGCTGTGACCTAGGTCACGGCCGTGGCAAGGCTGGATCTTAACCCGCTATGCCCCAGCGGGAACCCCACACACTTTTAGACTCTTCCTCATGATAATTCTGTATTTGATCAGTAAAAGGACCAAGTTCACAGGGACAGGAAACAGATTTCACAATTTCCTGACTACGATGGGTTCTCTAAAATACCATTTCTCAATCACAGCTCCACATCCTTTCAGAGGGAAGTCCCTGAACGC